>CAUDMG010002648.1:0-287500 GCA_958450375.1 Homarus gammarus | reverse complement strand
GTATGTACAGTACCCGTCCATCCATCCATCCATGCTTGTGTGTGTATCTGTGATCATTCAGACATATTGTGAATGCAATAACTTGAACTCAGAAAATTAATACATCTCCATGAAACTTTTTTGGTGTAGCCCAACATGATCACACACACACACACACACACACACACACACACACACACAACTATTACTATTACTTTGTTGTCACTCGGAATCGAGTATGACGATCATCCAACTATGATACAATGATGTGAGTTATTAAGGCTGTCACCTTCGTTGATGAGCCTAAGGTCACTCGAGAGGCCGATACGGGACCGGCAGGGTCGTCCACAGATGTTGCACGTGTGGAGGGCTGCATCTAGTGCGAGAGGGGGGGGGGGGGGGGGAAAGTAGCGTCTTTCCCGCGTTGGCGCTTGTCTACCTCGGTATGCAGTCGACTAACTAGAATGTATTGATACCTTCTCGTGTGGTACTCCTCCAAGCATTACGGTGTGGAGTGATCGTCTCCCAGGTGAGGGGGTCGATATGGCATATTTTTAGGTTTGTCTTAAGACTATCCTTATACCTTTTCAGTTGCCCGCCAGCATTACATTTACTATTCGTTAGGTGACTGTAAAGTAGCTGCTTTGGCAGTCTACTGTCGTCCTTGCAGGTAACATGGCCAATCCAACGAAGTTGTTCATGGATAATGGCAGCCTCGAAGCTCCTTCAGTTGGTGTCAGCAAGAATACTGGCATTTGTTCTCTTGTCTTCCCAGCGAACTCGGAGGATGGAGCATAGACTACGTTGGTAAGAGTTTTCAAGTGCCTTCAGGTGCTTCCTGTATGTTACCTCTATCTCGCTGCCATATAGTAGGGTGGGGAGGACCACTGCTCGATGTATTTGCAACTTTGTAGATAATTTCAGCTCACTAAAGCTGAAGATTGTCTGGGGGGCAGTTGTCGGGGGGCAATTGTCGGGGGGCAGTTGTCCGTGGGGGCAGTTGTCCAGGGGGAAGTTATCCAGGGGCAATTGTTCTAATTCCAGTGCGGTTCTTGGACAACTAGTTTTCTCTTATAGCATCATCATCATTGCTGCCACTAATGCTATATTTAATTCATTTATTATTAGTTTATTCCTTTATTTGTTCATAATTTCTTGTTACTAATATTTTTTTTTACTTGTTGATTATTGACAGGCCGGGCGCCCTTGTGTATAGCCTTGCACTCTGGTCAACACCAACAGCCGGGATGACTCACCTCTTATTGTTGTGGCGGTTCTCACAACATTCGTCTAAGAGTAGGCTCATTCTAATATTTGTAAGCCTTCTAATAGTGTTGGAAAATACATACATGACACGACCACGGTAGAGAGAGCGCCAGATGGAGTGCTGCCTTTGTTGTCAGTTTTATGGAGAAAATAAAATATTAAGGAATGTGGATACCCAGTTATATGACTTTTTTTCTCTCTCTCCAAAAAGCGAGCCGGGTCCTTTAGGTCCCTTCACCCCTTGCTGAGCCCCTGCCTGTGTAGTCATAGTTAAAGCCTTATTTGAGAAGTCACACGTGGAAGTAATGCTTATCAAGTCATAGGTTAGCCCAAATTTATTCATCCACCATCACTTCAACAAGTTAGGTTTTCCCGCCAAGATGGATTTGGAAATCAAATTCCGCTTAACATTTAATAAAATATTATACTCTCCGTCCATTCATAATGCACTTATAATATTGTATTTTATTATAGATTAAAAAATTACAGTAACAAGTTTAATGTTAACTCAAGGTGAATACAACTAATTGACATAAGATTTGAATGTGAATTGACTGCGGACTTCCCATCTATACTCAGTTACAACACTAGAGGGACGGGATCCTCCTTTCACCTCCACTCTGCTTGGTGTTAACAATACTGTTTATGTAATATTATTATGTAAAACCATTTTTTATTGTATTATTAAGGTAAACAGATTAATTTAATTTAGATACGTATTTTGTTTTTCAATTTAGTTACAAATTTATTTATGTTTTGTATTGAACTGACAGTGTTGTAAATAAAACGTAAAGAGCAACGTTTACATAATAATACACAAGCTCTCAAGAAACATCTCACACTTAATCAGTACAAACATACATGCACCTACATTTACATGTACACATACACACAAATAACTAAATATACACTGAGTAACTAAGACTTCCCCAGCTTCTATCCCCAACTGTAAAGTTATGTACAGTACCTGTTCACAGCTGATTGGATTGGGGGTGCCTCGAAGGTGAACCAGCAACCCTTAGGATAAGTGGCGAGTACTGTTTCCATTTGGCCACCGCACCTAGAAACAAGCACATTCTACATCCACAGATAAATAATGACATAGGTTCACAACACAACACTAAATCCTACACACACACACACACACACACACACACACACACACACACACACACACTGGCGTCCTTGCAAGGTTGAACTTTCACCAGAGGTAACGGTCGACCCACTTTTGCACTCGCTCCTCTCACTTCACTCTCTCATTCAGGTATTCCTTGAAGACCTCTCTCGCTCTCTCTCCTCCTCTTCCTCCCTCATCCTTCCTCCTCCTCCTACCCCATCCTTCCAACTCTTCCCTCATTCTTATTCCTCCTACCTCATTCTTCCTCCTCCTCCTACCTCATTCTTCTTCCTCCTCCTCCCTCATCCTACCTCCTCCTCCTACCTCATCCTTCTTCCTCCTCCTACCTCACCCTTTCTCCTCCTCCTACCTCATCCTTCTTCCTCCTCCTCCCTCATCCTTCCTCCTCCTCCTACCTCATTCTTCCTCCTCCTCCTACCTCATTCTTCCTCCTCCTCCACCCCCGTACGTCCTCCTCCTCCTCCTCCTCCTCCTCCTCTTCCTCTTTCTTCCTCCTTGTCCCTCATCCTTCCTCCTTCTTCACCCTCATCCTTCCTCCTTCTTTACCCTCATCCTTCCTCCTCCTCCACCCTAATCCTTCCTCCTCCACCCTCGTCCTTCCTCTTCCACTCTCATCCTTCCTCCTCCTCCACCCTCATCCTTCCTCCTCCACCCTCGTCCATCCTCCTTCTTCACCCTCATCCTTCCTCCTTCTTTACCCTCATCCTTCCTCCTCCTCCAACCTAATCCTTCCTCCTCAACCCTCGTCCTTCTTCTTCCAGCCTCATCATCCTCCACCTCCACCCTCATCCTTCCTCCTCCACCCTCATCCATCCTCCTTCTTCACCCTCATCCTTCCTCCTTCACCCTCATCCTTCCTCCTCCACCCTCGTCCATCCTCCTTCTTCACCCTCATCCTTCCTCCTTCTTTACCCTCATCCTTCCTCCTCCTCCACCCTAATCCTTCCTCCTCAACCCTCGTCCTTCTTCTTCCAGCCTCATCATCCTCCACCTCCACCCTCATCCTTCCTCCTCCACCCTCATCCTTCCACCTCCACACTCGTCATTTCTCCTTCTTCATCCTCATCCTTTCCCCTCCACCCTCATCCTTCCTCCTCCACCCTCGTCCTTCCTCCTTCTTCACCCTCATCCTTCCTCCTTCTTTACCCTCATCCTTCCTCCTCCTCCACCCTCATCCTTCCTCCTCCACCCTCGTCCTTCCTCTTCCACTCTCATCCTTCCTCCTCCTCCACCCTCATCCTTCCTCCTCCACCCTCGTCCTTCCTCCTTCTTCACCCTCATCCTTCCTCCTCCTTTACCCTCATCCTTCCTCCTCCTCCACCTCATCCTTCCTCCTCACCCTCGTCCTTCTCTTCCACCTCAT
This sequence comes from Homarus gammarus, assembly GCA_958450375.1. Taxonomy (NCBI): domain Eukaryota; kingdom Metazoa; phylum Arthropoda; class Malacostraca; order Decapoda; family Nephropidae; genus Homarus; species Homarus gammarus. Next base: position 283,754 of record CAUDMG010002648.1, on the reverse strand, counting down.
CATCCTCCACCTCCACCCTCATCCTTCCTCCTCCACCCTCATCCTTCCTCCTTCTTCACCCTCATCCTTCCTCCTCCACCCTCATCCTTCCTCCTCCACCCTCGTCCTCCTCCTCTACACCCTCATCCTTCCTCCTTCTACCCTCATCCTTCCTCCTCCTCCACCCTCATCCTTCCTCCTCCACCCTCGTCCTTCTTCTTCCACCTCATCATCCTCCACCTCCACCCTCATCCTTCCTCCTCCACCCTCATCCTTCCACCTCCACACTCGTCATTTCTCCTTCTTCATCCTCATCCTTTCCCCTCCACCCTCATCCTTCCTCCTCCACCCTCGTCCTTCCTCCTTCTTCACCCTCATCCTTCCTCCTTCTTTACCCTCATCCTTCCTCCTCCTCCACCCTAATCCTTCCTCCTCCACCCTCGTCCTTCCTCTTCCACTCTCATCCTTCCTCCTCCTCCACCCTCATCCTTCCTCCTCCACCCTCGTCCTTCCTCCTTCTTCACCCTCATCCTTCCTCCTTCTTTACCCTCATCCTTCCTCCTCCTCCACCCTAATCCTTCCTCCTCAACCCTCGTCCTTCTTCTTCCACCCTCATCCTTCCTCCTCCACCCTCATCCTTCCTCCTCCACCCTCGTCATTTCTCCTTCTTCATCCTCATCCTTTCTCCTCCACCCTCATCCTTCCTCCTCCACCCTCGTCCTTTCTCCTACTTCACCCTCATCCTTCCTCCTCCTCCACACTCATCCTTCCTCCTCCTCCATCCTCGTCCTTCCTCCTCCTCCACCCTCATCCTTCCTCCTCCTCCACCCTCATCCTTCCTCCTCCACCCTCGTCCTTTCTCCTTCTTCACCATCATCCTTCCTCCTCCTCCACCCTCATCCTTCCTCCTCCTCACTCGTCCTTTCTCCTTCTTCACCCCTCATCCTTCCTCCTCCTCCACCCTCATCCTTCCTCCTCCACCCTCGTCCTTCCTCCTCCTTCATCCTCATCCTTCCTCCTCCTCCATCCTCATCCTTCCTCCTCCTCCGCCCTCATCCTTCCTCCTCCTCCCTCGTCCTTTCTCCTTCTTCACCCTCATCCTTCCTCCTCCTCCATCCTCATCCTTCCTCCTCCTCCACCCTCATCCTTCCTCCTCCACACTCGTTCTTCATCCTCCTCTATCCTCATCCTTCCTCCTCCTCCATCCTCATCCTTCCTCCTCCTCCACCCTCATCCTTCCTCCTCCTCCCTCGTCCTTTCTCCTTCTTCACCCTCATCCTTCCTCCTCCTCCACCCTCATCCTTCCTCCTCCTCCATCCTCATCCTTCCTCCTCCTCCACCCTCATCCTTCCTCCTCCTCCATCCTCATCCTTCCTCCTCCTCCACCCTCATCCTTCCTCCTCCTCCCTCGTCCTTTCTCCTTCTTCACCCTCATCCTTCCTCCTCCTCCACCCTCATCCTTCCTCCTCCTCCATCCTCATCCTTCCTCCTCCTCCATCCTCATCCTTCCTCCTCCTCCCTCGTCCTTTCTCCTTCTTCACCCTTATACTTCCTCCTCCTCCATCCTCATCCTTCCTCCTCCTCCTCCACCCTCATCCTTCCTCCTCCTCCCTCGTCCTTTCTCCTTCTTCACCCTCATCCTCCTCCTCCTCCATCCTCATCCTTCCTCCTCCTCCACCCTCATCCTTCCTCCTCCTCCACCCTCATCCTTCCTCCTCCTCCACCCTCATCCTTCCTCCTCCTCCCTCGTCCTTTCTCCTTCTTCACCCTCATCCTTCCTCCTCCTCCACCCTCATCCTTCCTCCTCCTCCATCCTCATCCTTCCTCCTCCTCCACCCTCATCCTTCCTCCTCCTCCCTCGTCCTTTCTCCTTCTTCACCCTTATACTTCCTCCTCCTCCACCCTCATCCTTCCTCCTCCTCCATCCGCATCCTTCCTCCTCCTCCATCCTCATCCTTCCTCCTCCTCCCTCGTCCTTTCTCCTTCTTCACCCTTATACTTCCTCCTCCTCCATCCTCATCCTTCCTCCTCCTCCTCCACCCTCATCCTTCCTCCTCCTCCCTCGTCCTTTCTCCTTCTTCACCCTCATCCCTCCTCCTCCTCCATCCTCATCCTTCCTCCTCCTCCACCCTCATCCTTCCTCCTCCTCCACCCTCATCCTTCCTCCTCCTCCACCCTCATCCTTCCTCCTCCTCCTCCTCCCTCGTACTTTCTCCTTCTGCACCCTCATCCTTCCTTCTCCTCCACCCTCATCCTTCCTCCTCCTCCCTAGTCCTTTCTCCTTCTTCACCCTCATCCTTCCTCCTTCTTACCCTCATCCTTCTCCTCCTTCACCCTAATCCTTCCTCCTCCACCCTCGTCCTTCCTCTTCCACTCTCATCATTCCTCCTCCTCCACCCTCATCCTTCCTCCTCCACCCTCGTCCTTCCTCCTTCTTCACCCTCATCCTTCCTCCTTCTTTACCCTCATCCTTCCTCCTCCTCCACCCTAATCCTTCCTCCTCAACCCTCATCCTTCCTCCTCCACCCTCATCCTTCCTCCTCCACCCTCGTCATTTCTCCTTCTTCATCCTCATCCTTTCTCCTCCACCCTCATCCTTCCTCCTCCACCCTCGTCCTTCCTCCTTCTTCACCCTCATCCTTCCTCCTTCTTTACCCTCATCCTTCCTCCTCCTTCACCCTAATCCTTCGTCCTCAACCCTCGTCGTTCTTCTTCCACCCTCATCATCCTCCACCTCCACCCTCATCCTTCCTCCTCCACCCTCATCCTTTCGCCTTCTTCATCCTCATCCTTTCTCCTCCACCCTCATCCTTCCTCCTCCACCCTCGTCCTTTCTCCTTCTTCACCCTCATCCTTCCTCCTCCTCAACCCTCATCCTTCCTCCTCCTCCATCCTCATCCTTCCACCTCCTCCACCCTCATCCTTCCTCCTCCTCCACCCTCATCCTTCCTCCTCATACCCTCGTCCTTTCTCCTTCTTCACCATCATCCTTCCTCCTCCTCCACCCTCATCCTTCCTCCTCCTCCCTCGTCCTTTCTCCTTCTTCACCCCTCATCCTTCCTCCTCCTCCACCCTCATCCTTCCTCCTCCACCCTCGTCCTTCCTCCTCCTTCATCCTCATCCTTCCTCCTCCTCCATCCTCATCCTTCCTCCTCCTCCGCCCTCATCCTTCCTCCTCCTCCCTCGTCCTTTCTCCTTCTTCACCCTCATCCTTCCTCCTCCTCCATCCTCATCCTTCCTCCTCCTCCACCCTCATCCTTCCTCCTCCACCCTCGTTCTTCCTCCTCCACTATCCTCATCCTTCCTCCTCCTCCATCCTCATCCTTCTTCCTCCTCCACCCTCATCCTTCCTCCTCCTCCCTCGTCCTTTCTCCTTCTTCACCCTCATCCTTCCTCCTCCTCCACCCTCATCCTTCCTCCTCCTCCCTCGTCCTTTCTCCTTCTTCACCCCTCATCCTTCCTCCTCCTCCACCCTCATCCTTCCTCCTCCACCCTCGTCCTTCCTCCTCCTTCATCCTCATCCTTCCTCCTCCTCCATCCTCATCCTTCCTCCTTCTCCACCCTCATCCTTCCTCCTCCTCCCTCGTCCTTTCTCCTTCTTCACTCTTATACTTCCTCCTCCTCCACCCTCATCCTTCCTCCTCCTCCATCCGCATCCTTCCTCCTCCTCCACCCTCATCCTTCCTCCTCCTCCATCCTCATCCTTCCTCCTCCTCCTCCACCCTCATCCTTCCTCCACCTCCCTCGTCCTTTCTCCTTCTTCACCCTCATTCTTCCTCCTCCTCCATCCTCATCCTTCCTCCTCCTCCACCCTCATCCTTCCTCCTCCTCCACCCTCATCCTTCCTCCTCCTCCCTCGTCCTTTCTCCTTCTTCACCCTCATCCTTCCTCCTCCTCTACCCTCATCCTTCCTCCTCCTCCCTCGTCCTTTTTCCTTCTTCACCCTCATCCTTCCTCCTCCTCCATCCTTATCCTTCCTCCTCCTCCACCTAGACCCTTCCTCCTCCTCCACCCTCATCCTTCCTCCTCCTCCTCCTCCTCCCTCGTACTTTCTCCTTCTTCACCCTCATTCTTCCTCCTCCTCCATCCTCATCCTTCCTCCTCCTCCACCCTCATCCTTCCTCTTCTTCACCCTCATCCTTCCTCCTACTCCACCCTCATACTTCCTCCTCCACCCTTGTCCTTCCTCCTACTCCACCCTCATACTTCCTCCTCCACCCTTGTCCTTCCTCCTCCTCCACCCTCATCCTTCCTCCTCCTCCCTGGTCCTTTCTTCACCCTCATCCTTCCTCCTCCTCCACCCTCATCCTTCCCCCTCCTCCCTCGTCCTTTCTCCTTCTTCACCCTTATCCTTCCTCCTCCACTCTCGTCCTTCCTCCTCCTCCATCCTCATCCTTCCTCCTCCTCCACCCTCATCCTTCCTCCTCCCTCGTCCTTTCTCCTTCTTCACCCTTATACTTCCTCCTCCTCCACCCTCATCCTTCCTCCTCCTCCATCCGCATCCTTCCTCCTCCTCCATCCTCATCCTTCCTCCTCCTCCCTCCTCATCCTTCCTCCTCCTCCTCCACCCTCATCCTTCCTCCTCGTCCTCCACCCTCATCCTTCCTCCTCCTCCCTCGTCCTTTCTCCTTATTCACCCTCATCCTTCCTCCTCCTCCATCCTCATCCTTCCTCCTCCTCCACCCTCATCCTTCCTCCTCCTCCACCCTCATCCTTCCTCCTCCTCCCTCGTCCTTTCTCCTTCTTCACCCTCATCCTTCCTCCTCCTCCACCCTCATCCTTCCTCCTCCTCCCTCGTCCTTTTTCCTTCTTCACCCTCATCCTTCCTCCTCCTCCATCCTTATCCTTCCTCCTCCTCCACCCATATCCTTCCTCCTCCTCCACCCTCATCCTTCCTCCTCCTCCTCCTCCCTCGTACTTTCTCCTTCTGCACCCTCATCCTTCCTTCTCCTCCACCCTCATCCTTCCTCCTCCTCCCTAGTCCTTTCTCCTTCTTCACCCTCATCCTTCCTCCTTCTTTACCCTCATCCTAACTCCTCCTCCACCCTAATCCTTCCTCCTCCACCCTCGTCCTTCCTCTTCCACTCTCATCCTTCCTCCTCCTCCACCCTCATCCTTCCTCCTCCACCCTCGTCCTTCCTCCTTCTTCACCCTCATCCTTCCTCCTTCTTTACCCTCATCCTTCCTCCTCCTCCACCCTAATCCTTCCTCCTCAACCCTCGTCCTTCTTCTTCCACCCTCATCATCCTCCACCTCCACCCTCATCCTTCCTCCTCCACCCTCGTCATTTCTCCTTCTTCATCCTCATCCTTTCTCCTCCACCCTCATCCTTCCTCCTCCACCCTCGTCCTTCCTCCTTCTTCACCCTCATCCTTCCTCCTTCTTTACCCTCATCCTTCCTCCTCCTCCACCCTAATCCTTCCTCCTCAACCCTCGTCGTTCTTCTTCCACCCTCATCATCCTCCACCTCCACCCTCATCCTTCCTCCTCCACCCTCGTCCATTCGCCTTCTTCATCCTCATCCTTTCTCCTCCACCCTCATCCTTCCTCCTCCACCCTCGTCCTTTCTCCTTCTTCACCCTCATCCTTCCTCCTCCTCCACCCTCATCCTTCCTCCTCCTCCATCCTCATCCTTCCTCCTCCTCCACCCTCATCCATCCTCCTCCTCCACCCTCATCCTTCCTCCTCCACCCTCGTCCTTTCTCCTTCTTCACCATCATCCTTCCTCCTCCTCCACCCTCATCCTTCCTCCTCCTCCCTCGTCCTTTCTCCTTCTTCACCCCTCATCCTTCCTCCTCCTCCACCCTCATCCTTCCTCCTCCACCCTCGTCCTTCCTCCTCCTTCATCCTCATCCTTCCTCCTCCTCCATCCTCATCCTTCCTCCTCCTCCGCCCTCATCCTTCCTCCTCCTCCCTCGTCCTTTCTCCTTCTTCACCCTCATCCTTCCTCCTCCTCCATCCTCATCCTTCCTCCTCCACCCTCGTTCTTCCTCCTCCTCTATCCTCATCCTTCCTCCTCCTCCATCCTCATCCTTCTTCCTCCTCCACCCTCATCCTTCCTCCTCCTCCCTCGTCCTTTCTCCTTCTTCACCCTCATCCTTCCTCCTCCTCCACCCTCATCCTTCCTCCTCCTCCATCCTCATCCTTCCTCCTCCTCCACCCTCATCCTTCCTCCTCCTCCATCCTAATCCTTCCTCCTCCTCCACCCTCATCCTTCCTCCTCCTCCCTCGTCCTTTCTCCTTCTTCACCCTTATACTTCCTCCTCCTCCACCCTCATCCTTCCTCCTCCTCCATCCGCATCCTTCCTCCTCCTCCACCCTCATCCTTCCTCCTCCTCCATCCTCATCCTTCCTCCTCCTCCTCCACCCTCATCCTTCCTCCACCTCCCTCGTCCTTTCTCCTTCTTCACCCTCATCCTTCCCCCTCCTCCATCCGCATCCTTCCTCCTCCTCCACCCTCATCCTTCCTCCTCCTCCATCCTCATCCTTCCTCCTCCTCCTCCACCCTCATCCTTCCTCCACCTCCCTCGTCCTTTCTCCTTCTTCACCCTCATCCTTCCTCCTCCTCCCTCGTCCTTTCTCCTTCTTCACCCTCATTCTTCCTCCTCCTCCACCCTCATCCTTCCTCCTCCTCCACCCTCATCCTTCCTCCTCCTCCACCCTCATCCTTCCTCCTCCTCCCTCGTCCTTTCTCCTTCTTCACCCTCATCCTTCCTCCTCCTCCATCCTTATCCTTCCTCCTCCTCCACCCATACCCTTCATCCTCCTCCACCCTCATCCTTCCTCCTCCTCCCTCGTCCTGTCTCCTTCTTCACCCTTATACTTCCTCCTCCTCCACCCTCATCCTTCCTCCTCCTCCATCCGCATCCTTCCTCCTCCTCCACCCTCATCCTTCCTCCTCCTCCATCCTCATCCTTCCTCCTCCTCCTCCACCCTCATCCTACCTCCACCTCCCTCGTCCTTTCTCCTTCTTCACCCTCATCCTTCCTCCTCCTCCATCCGCATCCTTCCTCCTCCTCCACCCTCATCCTTCCTCCTCCTCCTCCACCCTCATCCTTCCTCCACCTCCCTCGTCCTTTCTCCTTCTTCACCCTCATCCTTCCCCCTCCTCCCTCGTCCTTTCTCCTTCTTCACCCTTATCCTTCCTCCTCCACTCTCGTCCTTCCTCCTCCTCCATCCTCATCCTTCCTCCTCCTCCATCCTCATCCTTCCTCCTCCTCCACCCTCATCCTTCCTCCTCCTCCCTCGTCCTTTCTCCTTCTTCACCCTCATCCTTCCTCCTCCACCCTCATCCTTCCTCCTCCTCCATCCTCATCCTTCCTCCTCCTCCACCCTCATCCTACCTCCTCCTCCCTCATCCTTTCTCCTTCTTCACCCTCATCCTTCCTCCTCCTCCACCGTCGTCCTTCCTCCTCCTCCATCCTCATCCTTCCTCCTCCTCCACCCTCATCCTTCCTCCTCCTCCCTCGACCTTTCTCATTCTTCACCCTCGTCCTTCCTCCTCCATTCTCATCCTTCCTCCTCCTCCACTCTCATCCTTCCTCCTCGTCCCTCATCCTTTCTCCTTCTTCATCTTCATCCTTCCTCCTCCCCCATCCTCATCCTTCCTCCTCCTCCATCCTCATCTTTCCTCCTCCTCCACCCTCATCCTTCCTCCTCCACCCTCGTCCTTCCTCCTTCTTCACCCTCATCCTTCCTCCTCCTCCACCCTCATCCTTCCTCCTCCTCCCTCGTCCTTTCTCCTTCTTCACCCTTATACTTCCTCCTCCTCCACCCTCATCCTTCCTCCTCCACCCTCGTCCTTTCCCCTTCTTCACCCTCATCCTTCTTCCTCCTCAGCCCTCATCCTTCCTCCTCCTCCATCCTCATCCTGCCTTCTCCTCCACCCTCATCCTTCCCCCTTCTCCACCCTCATCCTTCCTCCTCCTCCCTCGTCCTTTCTCCTTCTTCACCCTCATCCTTCCTCCTCCTCCACCCACATCCTTCCTCCTCCACCCTCGTCCTTCCTCCTCCTCCATCCTCATCCTTCCTCCTCCTCCATCCTCATCCTTCCTCCTCCTCCACCCTCATCCTACCTCCTCCTCCCTCATCCTTTCTCCCTCTTCACCCTCATCCTTACTCCTCCTCCACCGTCGTCCCTCCTCCTCCTCCATCCTCATCCTTCCTCCTTCTTTACCCTCATCCTTCCTCCTCCTCCACCCTAATCCTTCCTCCTCAACCCTCGTCCTTCTTCTTCCACCCTCATCATCCTCCACCTCCACCCTCATCCTTCCTCCTCCACCCTCATCCTTCCTCCTCCACCCTCGTCCTTTCGCCTTCTTCATCCTCATCCTTTCTCCTCCACCCTCATCCTTCCTCCTCCACCCTCGTCCTTTCTCCTTCTTCACCCTCACCCTTCCTCCTCCTCCACCCTCATCCTTCCTCCTCCTCCATCCTCATCCTTCCTCCTCCTCCACCCTCATCCTTCCTCCTCCTCCACCCTCATCCTTCCTCCTCCACCCTCGACCTTTCTCCTTCTTCACCATCATCCTTCCTCCTCCTCCACCCTCATCCTTCCTCCTCCTCCCTCGTCCTTTCTCCTTCTTCACCCCTCATCCTTCCTCCTCCTCCACCTTCATCCTTCCTCCTCCACCCTCGTCCTTCCTCCTCCTTCATCCTCATCCTTCCTCCTCCTCCATCCTCATCCTTCCTCCTCCTCCGCCCTCATCCTTCCTCCTCCTCCATCGTCCTTTCTCCTTCTTGACACACCTCCTTCCTCCTCCTCCATCCGCATCCTTCCTCCTCCTCCACCTCGTCCTTCCTCCTCCTCCACCCTCATCCTTCCTCCTCCACCCTCGTCCTTCCTCCTCCTCCATCCTCATCCTTCCTCCTCCTCCACCCTCATCCTTCCTCCTCCTCCCTCGTCCTTTCTCCTTCTCACCCTCATCCTTCCTCCTCCTCCACCGTCATCCTTCCTCCTCCTCCATCCTCATCCTTCCTCCTCCTCCCTCGTCCTGTCTCCTTCTTCACCCTCATCCGTCCTCCTCCTCCACCCTCGTCCTTCCTCCTCCTCCATCCTCATCCTTCCTCCTCCTCCACCCTCATCCTTCCTCCTCCTCCCTCTCCTTCTCCCTTCTTCACCCTCATCCTTCCTCCTCCTTCACCTTCATCCTTCCTCCTCCTCCATCCTCATCCTTCCTCCTCCTCCACCCTCATCCTTCCTCCTCCTCCATCCTCATCCTTCCTCCTCCTCCACCCTCATCCTTCCTCCTCCTCCCTCGTCCTTTCTCCTTCTTCACTCTCATCCTTCCTCCTCCTCACCCTCATCCTTCCTCCTCCTCCACCCTCATCCTTCCTCCTCCTCATCCTTCCTCCTCCTCCACCCTCATCCTTCCTCCTCCTCCCTCGTCCTTTCTCCTTCTTCACCCTCATCCTTCCTCCTCCTCCATCCTCATCCTTCCTCCTCCTCAGTCCTCATCCTTCCTCCTCCTCCATCCGCATCCTTCCTCCTCCTCCACCCTCATCCTTCCTCCTCCTCCATCCTCATCCTTCCTCCTCCTCCTCCTCCTCCACCCTCATCCTTCCTCCTCCTCCCTCGCCCTTTCTCCTTCTTCACCCTCATCCTTCCTCCTCCTCCATCCTCATCCTTCCTCCTCCTCCACCCTCATCCTTCCTCCTCCTCCACCCTCATTCTTCCTCCTCCTCCCTCGTCCTTTCTCCTTCTTCACCCTCATCCTTCCTCCTCCTCCACCCTCATCCTTCCTCCTCCTCCCTAGTCCTTTTTCCTTCTTCACCCTCATCCTTCCTCCTCCTCCATCCTTATCCTTCGTCCTCCTCCACCCAAATCCTTCCTCCTCCTCCACCCTCATCCTTCCTCCTCCTCCTCCTCCCTCGTACTTTCTCCTTCTGCACCCTCATCCATCCTCCTCCTCCACCCTCATCCTTCCTCCTCCTCCTTCCTCATCCTTCCTCCTCCTCCACCCTCATCCTTCCTCCTACTCCACCCTCATCCTTCCTCCTCTACCCTTATCCTTCCTCCTCCTCCATCCTCATCCTTCCCCCTCCTCCACCCTCATCCTTCCTCCTCCTCCCTCGTCCTCTCTTCACCCTCATCCTTCCTCCTCCTCCATCCTCAGCCTTCCTCCTCCTCCACCCTCATCCTTCCTCCTCCTCCACCCTCATCCTTCCCCCTCCTCCCTCATCCTTTCTCCTTCATCACCCTTATCCTTCCTCCTCCACTCTCGTCCTTCCTCCTCGTCCATCCTCATCCTTCTCCTCCTCCATCCTCATCATTCCTCCTCCTAAACCCTAATCCTTCCTCCTCCTCCCCCGTCCTTTCTCCTTCTTCACCCTCATCCTTCCTCCTCCACCCTCATCCTTCCTCCTCCTCCGTCCTCATCCTTCCTCCGCCTCCATCCTCATCCTTCCTCCTCCTCCACCCTCATCCTTCCTCCTCCTCCCTCGTCCTTTCTCCTTCTTCACCCTCATCCTTCCTCCTCCTCCATCCTCATCCTTCCTCCTCCCCCACCCTCATCCTTCCCCCTCCTCCACCATCATCCTTCCTCCTCCTCCTCCTCCCTCGTACTTTCTCCTTCTGCACCCTCAACCTTCCTCCTCCTCCTCCACCCTCATCCTTCCTCCTCCTCCACTCTCATCCTTCCTCCTCCACCCTTGTCCTTCCTCCTCCTCCATCCTCATCCTTCCTCCTCCTCCATCCTCATCCTTCCTCTTCCACCACCCTCATCCTTCCTCCTCCTCCCTCGTCCTTTCTCCTTCTTCACCCTCATCCTTCCTCCTCCTCCACCCTCATCCTTCCTCCTCCTTCCTCATCCTTCCTCCTCCTCCACACTCATCCTTCCTCCTCCTCCATCCTCATCCTTCCTCCTCCTCCACCCTCATCCTTCCTCCTCCTCCCTCGTCCTTTCTCCTTCTTCACCCTCATCCTTCCTCCTCCTCCACCCTCATCCTTCCTCCTCCTCCACCCTCATCCTTCCTCCTCCTCCATCCTCATCCTTCCTCCTCCTCCACCCTCATCCTTCCTCCTCCTCCCTCGTCCTTTCTCCTTCTTCACCCTCATCCTTCCTCCTCCTCCATTCTCATCCTTCCTCCTCCTCCATCCTCATCCTTCCTCCTTCTCCATCCGCATCCTTCCTCCTCCTCCACCCTCATCCTTCCTCCTCCTCCACCCTCATCCTTCCTCCTCCTCCACCCTCATCCTTCCTCCTCCTCCCTCGTCCTTTCTCCTTCTTCACCCTCATCCTTCCTCCTCCTCCACCCTCCTCCTTCCTCCCCCTCCCTCGACCTTTTTCCTTCTTCACCCTCATCCTTCCTCCTCCTCCATCCTTATCCTTCCTCCTCCTCCACCCAAATCATTCCTCCTCCTTCACCCTCATCCTTCCTCCTCCTCCTCCTCCCTCGTACTTTCTCCTTCTGCACCCTCATCCTTCCTCCTCCTCCACCCTTATCCTTCTACCTCCTCCATCCTCATCCTTCCTCCTCCTCCACCCTCATCCTTCCTCCTCCTCTCGTCCTTTCTCCTTCTTCACCCTCATCCTTCCTCCTCCACCCTTGTCCTTCCTCCTCCCCCATCCTCATCCTTCCTCCTCCTCCATCCTCATCCTTCCTCCTCCTCCTCCTCCACCCTCATCCTTCCTCCTCCTGCCTCGTCCTTTCTTCACCTTCATCCTTCCTCCTCCTCCATCCTAATCCTTCCTCCTCCTCCACCCTCCTCCTCCCTCCTCCTCCACCCTCATCCTTCCCCCTCCTCCCTCATCCTTTCTCCTTCTTCACCCTTATCCTTCCTCCTCCTCCCTCGTCCTTTCTCCTTCTTCACCCTCATCCTTCCTCCTCCACCCTCATCCTTCCTCCTCCTCCGTCCTCATCCTTCCTCCGCCTCCAGCCTCATCCTTCCTCCTCCTCCACCCTCATCCTTCCTCCTCCTCCCTCGTCCTTTCTCCTCCTCCACCCTCATCCTTCTCCCTCCTCCACCCTCATCCTTCCTCCTCCCCCTCCTCCCTCGTACTTTCTCCTTCTGCACCCTCAACCTTCCTCCTCCTCCTCCACCTCTCCTTCCTCCTCCTCCACTCTCATCCTTCCTCCTCCCCTTCCTTCCTCCTCCTCCTCCTCTCCTCTCCTCCTCCCCCCTCATCCTTCCTCCTCCTCCCTCGTCCTTCTCTCCTCTCACCTCATCCTTCCTCCTCCTCCATGCTCATCATTCCTCCTCCTCCACCCTCATCCTTCCTCCTCCTCCACCCTCATCCTTCCTCCTCCTCCCTCGTCCTTTCTCCTTCTTCCCCCTTATCCTTCATCCTCCACTCTCGTCCTTCCTCCTCCTCCATCCTCATCCTTCCTCCTCCTCCATCCTCATCCTTCCTCCTCCTCCACCCTCATCCTTCCTCCTCCTCCCTCGTCCTTTCTCCTTCTCACCCTCATCCTTCCTCCTCCACCCTCATCCTTCCTCCTCCTCCATCCTCATCCTTCTTCCTCCTCCACCCTCATCCTAACTCCTCCTCCCTCATCCTTTCTCCTTCTTCACCCTCATCCTTCCTCCTCCTCCCCTCGTCCTTCCTCCTCGTCCATCCTCATCCTTCCTCCTCCTCCACCCTCATCCTTCCTCCTCCTCCCTCTACCTTTCTCCTTCTTCACCCTCGTCCTTCCTCCTCCTCCATCCTCATCCTTCCTCCTCCTCCACTCTCATCCTTCCTCCTCCTACCTCATCCTTTCTCCTTCTTCATCTTCATCCTTCCTCCTCCCACATCCTCATCCTTCCTCATCCTCCATCCTCATCTTTCCTCCTCCTCCACCCTCATCCTTCCTCCTCCACCCTCGTCCTTCCTCCTTCTTCACCCTCATCCTTCCTCCTCCTCCACCCTCATCCTTCCTCCTCCCCTCTCCTTCTCCTCTCACCCTCTCTTCCTCCTCCTCCACCCTCATCCTTCCTCCTCGACCCTCGTCCTTCCTCCTTCTCACCCTCATCCTTCTTCCTCCTCGCCTCATCCTTCCTCCTCCTCCATCCTCATCCTCCTTCTCCTCCACCTTTCCTTCCCCCTTCTCCACCTTCCCTTCCCCCTCCTCCTCGTCCTCTCTCCTTCTTCATCCTCATCATTCCTCCTCCTCCACCCACATCCTTCCTCCTCCACCCTCGTCCTTCCTCCTCCTCCACCCTCATCCTTCCTCCTCCTCCATCCTCATCCTTCCTCCTTCTCCACCCTCATCCTACCTCCTCCTCCCTCATCCTTTCTCCCTCTTCACCCTCATCCTTACTCCTCCTCCACCGTCGTCCCTCCTCCTCCTCCTCCTCTCCTCTCCTCCTCCTCCCCCTCTCCTTCCTCCTCCTCCCTCTCCTCTTCTCCTTCTCACCCTCATCCTTCCTCCTCCTCCCCCTCTCCTTCCTCCTCCTCCACCCTCATCCTCCTCCTCCTCCTCCCTCTCCTTCCTCCTCCTCCTCCTCATCCTTCCTCCTCCTCCACCCTCTCCTTCCTCCTCCTCCCTCTCCTCTCTCCTCTCCCCTCTCCTTCCTCCTCCTCCATCCTCTCTTCTCTCCTCCACCCTCATCCTCCTCCTCCTCCACCCTCCTCCTCCTCCTCCCTCTCCTCTCCTTCTCCCCTCATCCTTCCTCCTCTCCCCCTCATCCTTCCTCCTCCTCCACCCTCATCCTTCCTCCTCCTCCTCCTCTCCTTCCTCCCCTCCTCCCTCATCCTCCTCCTCCTCCCTCTCCTTCTCTCCTCTCTCCCCTCATCCTTCCTCCTCCTCCACCTCTCCCTCCTCCTCCTCCATCCTCATTCCTCCTCCTCCACCCTCATCCTTCCTCCTCCTCCCTCTCCTTCTCTCCTCTTCCCCTCATCCTTCTCCTCCTCCTCCTCTCCTCTCCTCCTCCCCTCTCCTCCTCCTCCTCCCCTCCTCTCTTCCTCCTCCTCCCTCTCCTTCTCCTTCTTCTCCCTCATCCTTCCCCTCCTCCCCTCTCCTTCCTCCCTCCACCCTCTCCTTCCTCCTCTCCATCCTCTCCTTCCTCCTCCTCCACCCTCTCCTTCCTCTCTCCTCCCTCATCCCTTCCTCCTTCTTCCCCTCATCCTTCCTCCTCCTCCTCCTCTCCCTCCTCCTCCTCCACCCTCTCCTTCTCCTCCTCCCCCTCACCTTCCTCCTCCTCCTCCTCCTCTCCTTCCTCCTCCCACCCTCATCCTTCCTCCTCCTCCCTCTCCTTCTCCTTCTCCCCTCTCCTCTCCTCCTCCTCCTCCCATCCTTCCTCCTCCTCCCTCCCTCATCCTCTCCTCCTCCTCCCCCTCTCCTTCCTCCTCCTCCCTCGTCCTTCTCCTTCTTCACCCTCTCCTTCTCCTCCCTCTCTCCTCCCTCCTCCTCCTCCTCTCCTTCCTCCTCCTCCTCCTCTCCTTCCTCCTCCTCCCCCTCATCCTTCCTCCTCCTCCCTCTCCTTCTCTCCTCTTCCCCTCTCCTTCCTCCTCCACCCTCTCCTTCCTCCTCCTCCATCCTCTCCTTCCTCCTCCTCCCCCTCATCCTTCCTCCTCCTCCACCCTCATCCTTCCTCCTCCTCCCTCGTCCTTCTCCTTCTCACCCTATCCTCTCCTCCCTCTCCTCCTCTTCCTCCTCCTCCTCATCCTTCCTCCTCCTCCATCTCCTCCTCCTCCCCCTCATCCTTCCTCCTCCTCCCTCTCCTTTCTCCTCTCTCCCCTCATCCTTCCTCCTCCTCCCTCCTCTCTTCTCCTCCTCTCCTCCTCTCTTCCTCCTCCTCCACCTCTCATCCTCCTCCTCTCTCCCTCTCCTTTCTCCTTCTCACCCTCATCCTTCCTCCTCCTCCCCTCGTCCTTCCCCTCCTCCACCTCATCCTTCCTCCTCCTCCACCCTCATCCTTCCTCCTCCTCCCTCTCCTTTCCCCTTCTCATCTCTCATCCTTCCTCCTCCCCCTCCTCATCCTTCCTCCTCCTCCCTCTCATCTTCCTCCTCCTCCACCCTCATCCTTCCTCCTCCACCTCGTCCTTCCTCCTTCTTCACCCTCATCCTTCCTCCTCTCCACCCTCATCCTTCCTCCTCCTCCACCCTCTCTTCCTCCTCCACCTATCTTCCTCCTACCCTCGTCCTTCCTCTCCACCCTCTCCTTCCTCCTCCTCCTCCACCCTCCCCTTCCTCTTCACCCTCATCCTTCCTCCTCCACCCTTGTCCTTCCTCCTCCTCCATCCTCATCCTTCCTCCTCCACCACCCTCATCCTTCCTCCTCCTCCCTCATCCTTCCTCCTCTCATCCTCTCCTTCCTCCTCCTCCATCCTCCTCGTTCCTTCTCCTCCACCCTCATCCTTCCCTTTTCTCCACCCTCCTCCTTCCTCCTCCTCCACCCCCATCCTTCCTCCTCCTCCCTCGTCCTTTCTCCTTCTTCACCCTCATCCTTCCTCCTCCTCCCCCTCATCCTTCCTCCTCCACCCTCTCCTTCCTCCTCCTTCATCCTCATCCTTCCTCCTCCTCCATCCTCATCCTTCTCCTCCTCCACCTCTCCTTCTCCTCCTCCCTCTCCTCTCCCTCTCTCCCCTCTCCTTCTCCTCCTCCACCTCTCCCTCCTCCTCCTCCTCCTCATCCTCCTCCTCCTCCACCCTCATCCTTCCTCCTCCTCCCTCTCCTCTTCTCCTTCTTCACCCTCATCCTCTCCTCCTCCTCCACCCTCATCCTTCCTCCTCCTCCACCCTAATCCTTCATCCTCCCCCTCGTCCTTCTCCTCTCCCCTCATCCTTCCTCCTCCACCCTCTCCTTCCTCCTCCTCCCTCGTCCTTCTCCTTCTTCACCCTCATCCTTCTTCCTCCTCCTCCATCCTCATCCTCCTCCTCCTCCACCCTCATCATTCCTCCTCCTCCCTCTCCTTCTCCTCTTCACCCTCTCCTTCCTCCTCCTCCTCCCCCTCTCCTTCCTCCTCTCCACCCTCATCCTTCTCTCCTCCTCCATCCTCATCCTTCCTCCTCCTCCACCCTCTCCTTCCTCCTCCTCCCTCTCCTCTCTCCTTCTTCACCCTCATCCTTCCTCCTCCTCCATCCTCATCCTTCCTCCTCCTCCACCCTCTCCTTCCTCCTCCTCCTCCTCTCCTTCCTCCTCCTCCACCCTCATCCTTCCTCCTCCTCCTCTCCTTCTCCTCCTTCCCCCTCTCCTCCTCCTCCTCCTCCTCATCCTCTCTCCTCTCTCCCCTCTCCTTCCTCCTCCTCCCCCTCTCCTTCCTCCTCCTCCCCTCTCCTCTCCTCCTCCTCCCCTCATCCTCTCCTCCTCCTCCCTCTCCTTCCTCCTCTCCCCTCTCCTTCCTCCTCTCCCCCTCTCCTTCCTCCTCCTCCTCCTCTCTTCCTCCTCCTCCTCCTCTCCTCTCCTCCTCCCCCTCTCCTTCCTCCTCCTCCCCCTCATCCTTCCTCCTCCTCCCTCTCCTTTCTCCTTCTCCCCTCATCCTTCCTCCTCCTCCATCCTCATCCTCTCTCCTCCTCCACCCTCTCCTTCCTCCTCCTCCACCCTCATCCTTCCTCCTCCCCTCTCCTTCTCTCCTTCTCATCCTCTCCTTCCTCCTCCTCCATCCTCATCCTCTCCTCCTCCTCCACCCTCATCCTTCTCCTCCTCCTCCCTCTCCTCTCCTCTCCCCTCCTCCTCTCCTCCTCCTCTCCTCTCCTCTCTCCTCCTCCACCCTCTCCTTCCTCCTCCTCCACCTCTCCTTCCTCCTCCTCCCTCTCCTCTCCCTCTCACCCTCATCCTTCCTCCTCCTCCTCCCTCTTCTTCCTCCTCCTCCTCCCTCTCCTCCTCCTCCTCCTCCACCCTCTCCTTCCTCCCCTCCCTCTCCTCTCTCCTCCTCTCCTCCCTCCTCCTTCCCTCCTCCTCCCTCCTCCTCTCTCCTTCTCCCCCTCCTCTCCTCCTCCCTCTCTCCTCCTCCTCCTCCACTCCTCATCCTTCCTCCTCCTCCTCCTCTCCTTCCTCCTCCTCCACCCTCATCCTTCCTCCTCCTCCCTCTCCTTCTCCTTCTCCCCTCTCCTTCCTCCTCCACCCTCATCCTTCCTCCTCCTCCATCCTCATCCTTCCTCCTCCTCCACCCTCATCCTCCTCCTCCTCCCTCTCCTCTCTCCTTCTTCACCCTCATCCTTCCTCCTCCTCCCCTCATCCTTCCTCCTCCTCCTCCTCACCTTCTCCTCTCCTCCCCTCTCCTCTCCTCCTCCTCTCATCCTCTCCTCCTCCTCCCTCTCCTCTCCTCCTCCTCCTCCTCCTCTATCCTCACCCTCACCACCTCCCCTCCTCTCCTCCTCCTCCTCCTCCTCCTCATCCTTCCTACACCCTCTCCTCCTCCTCCACCCTCTCCTTCCTCCTCTCCCCTCATCCTTCCTCCTCCTCCACCCTCATCCTTCCTCCTCCTCCCTCTCCTTTCTCCTCTTCACCCTATCCTTCCTCCTCCTCCACCCTCATCCTTCCTCCTCCTCCCTCGTCCTTCCTCCTTCTCTCCCCTCCTCTCCTTCTCTCCTCCCCTCATCCTTCCTCCTCCTCCATCCTCTCCTCCTCTCTCCTCCCCCTCATCCTTCCCTCCTCCTCCACCCTCATCCTTCCTCCTCCTCCCTCGTCCTTCTCTCCTTCTCTCCCCTCATCCTTCCTCCTCCTCCACCCTCATCCTTCCTCCTCCACCCTCGTCCTTCCTCCTCCTCTCCTCTCCTCCTCCTCCTCCATCCTCTCCTTCCTCCTCCTCCCCCTCATCCTCCTCCTCCTCCCTCTCCTTTCTCCCTCTCACCCTCTCCTTCCTCCTCCTCCCCTCTCCTCTCTCCTCCTCCTCCTCTCCTTCCTCCTCTCTTACCCTCATCCTTCCTCCTCCTCCCCCTATCCTTCCTCCTCACCCTCTCTCCTTCTTCTCCACCCTCCTCTCCTCCACCTCCCCCTCATCCTTCCTCCTCCCCCTCTCCTTCCTCCTCCCCCTCTCCTTCGCCTTCTCTCCTCATCCTTCTCCTCCTCCCCCTCATCCTTCCTCCTCCTCCCTCGTCCTTCTCCTCTCTCC
Organism: Homarus gammarus; assembly: GCA_958450375.1. Lineage (NCBI taxonomy): Eukaryota > Metazoa > Arthropoda > Malacostraca > Decapoda > Nephropidae > Homarus > Homarus gammarus. The sequence continues at coordinate 265,798 of CAUDMG010002648.1, read as the reverse complement.
CCTCTCCCTCCTCCTCCTCCCCCTCATCCTTCCTCCTCCTCCATCCTCTCCTTCCTCCTCCTCCCCCTCTCCTTCCTCCTCCTCCCCCTCTCCTTCCTCCTCCTCCCTCTCCTCTCTCCTCTTCCCTCTCCTTCCTCCTCCTCCACCCTCTCCTTCCTCCTCCTCCCTCTCCTCTCTCCTTCTTCCCCCTCATCCTTCCTCCTCCTCCACCTCATCCTTCCTCCTCCCCTCGTCCTTCCTCCCCTTCTCCTCATCCTTCCTCCTCCTCCATCCTCTCCTTCCTCCTCCTCCCCCTCTCCTCTCCTCCTCCTCCCTCTCCTCTCTCCTTCTCCCCTCATCCTTCCTCCTCCTCCTCCTCTCCTTCCACCTCATCCTCTCCTTCCTCCTCCTCATCCTCTCCTTCCTCCTCCCCCTCTCCTCTCCTCCTCCTCCTCCTCTCCTCCCTCTTCCTCCCCCTCTCCTTCCTCCTCCTCCCTCTCCTTCTCCTCTCACCCTCCTCTCTCCTCCTCCTCCTCTCTCCTTCCTCCTCCTCCACCCTCTCCTTCCTCCTCCTCCACCCTCTCCTCTCCTCCTCCTCCCTCTCCTTCTCCTCTTCCCCTCTCCTTCCTCCTCCTCCCCTCATCCTTCCTCCTCCTCCACCCTCTCCTTCCTCCTCCTCCTTCATCCTCCTTCCTCCTCCTCCACCCTCATCCTTCCTCCTCCTCCCTCTCCCTTCTCCTCTCCCCTCTCCTTCCTCCTCCTCCTCCTCTCCTCTCCTCCTCCTCTCTTCTCTTCCTCCCTCCTCCTCCCATCCTTCCTCCTCCTCCACCCTCATCCTTCCTCCTCCTCCATCCTCATCCTCCTCCTCCTCCTCCTCTCCACCCTCATCCTTCCTCCTCCTCCCTCCTCCTCTCTCCTCTTCCCCTCATCCTCCTCCTCCTCCTCCTCATCCTTCCTCCTCCTCCACCCTCATCCTTCCTCCTCCTCCACCCTCATCCTCCTCCTCCTCCCTCGTCCTTTCTCCTTCTCACCCTCATCCTTCCTCCTCCTCCACCCTCTCCTTCCTCCTCCCCCTCTCCTCTCTTCCTCTCCCCTCTCCTTCCTCCTCCTCCATCCTATCTTCTCCTCCTCCCCCTCCTTCCTCCTCCTCCCCCTCTCCTCCTCCTCCTCCTCCTCCCTCGTACTCTCTCCTTCTCTCCCTCTCCTTCCTCCTCCTCCTCCCTCATCCTTCCTCCTCCTCCTCCTCATCCTTCCTCCTCCTCCACCCTCATCCTTCCTCCTCTCCACCCTCATCCTTCCTCCTCCCCCTTTCCTCCTCCTCCTCCTCCTCATCCTTCCCCCTCCTCCACCCTCTCCTCTCCTCCTCCTCCCTCTCCTCTCTCACCCTCTCCTTCCTCTCCTCCTCCTCACCTTCCTCCTCCTCCACCCTCTCCTTCCTCCTCCTCCACCCTCTCCTTCCCTCCTCCTCCCTCTCCTTCTCCTCTCACCCTCATCCTTCCTCCTCCACTCCTCTCCTTCCTCCTCCTCCTCCTCTCCTCTCTCCTCCTCCCTCCTCCTCTCCTCCTCCTCCCCTCATCCTTCCTCCTCCTCCCCCTCCTTCTCCTTCTCCCCTCCTCCTTCCTCCTCCCCCTCATCCTTCCTCCTCCTCCTCCTCTCCTTCCTCCCCTCCCTCCTCATCCTTCCTCCTCCTCCACCCTCATCCTTCCTCCTCCTCCCTCTCCTTCCTCCTCTCTCACCCTCATCCTTCCTCCTCCTCCATCCTCTCCTTCCTCCTCCTCCCCCTCTCCTTCCCCTCCTCCCCCTCATCCTTCCTCCTCCTCCCTCTCTTCCTCCTCTCCCCTCCCTTCCTCCTCCTCCTCCACCCTCATCCTTCCTCCTCCTCCACTCTCTCCTTCCTCCTCCCCCTCTCCTTCCTCCTCCTCCATCCTCTCCCCACCTCCTCCTCATCCTTCCTCTCCTCCACCCTCATCCTCTCCTCCTCCTCCCTCGTCCTTCTCTCCTTCTCACCCTCTCCTTCCTCCTCCTCCCCCTCTCCTTCCTCCTCCTCCTCTCCTCTCCTCTCTCCTCCCCTCCTCCTTCCTCCTCCTCCTCCTCTCCTTCCTCCTCCTCCCCCTCTCTCCTCCTCCTCCCTCGTCCTCTCTCCTTCTCACCCGCATCCTTCCTCCTCCTCCACCCTCATCCTTCCTCCTCCTCCACCCTCATCCTTCCTCCTCCTCCTCCTCTCCTTCCTCCTCCTCCCCCTCCTCCTTCCTCCTCCTCCCTCTCCTTCTCCTTCTCCCCTCATCCTTCCTCCTCCTCCTCTCCTTCCTCCTCCTCCTCCTCATCCTTCCTCCTCTCCTCCTCTCCTTCCTCCTCCTCCCCTCATCCTTCCTCCTCCTCCACCCTCATCCTTCCTCCTCCTCCACCCTCCTCCTTCCTCCTCCTCCCTCTCCTTCTCTCCTTCTTCACCCTCCTCCTTCCTCCTCCTCCACCCTCTTCGTTCCTCCTCCTCCTCTCCCTTCTTCCTCTTCCCCTCATCCTTCCTCCTCCTCCATCCTCTATCCTTCCTCCTCCTCCCCCTCCTTCCTCCTCCTTCACCCTCTCCTTCCTCCTCCTCCTCCTCCCTTTCCTTCCTCCTCTCTCACCCTCATCCTTCCTCCTCCTCCACCCTCATCCTTCCCCTCCTCCTCCTCTCCTTCCTCCTCCTCCCCCTCTCCTTCTCCTCCTCCCTCGTCCTTCTCCTCTCACCCTCTCCTTCCTCCTCCACCCTCTCCTTCCTCCTCCCCCATCCTCATCCTTCCTCCTCCTCCATCCTCATCCTTCCTCCTCCTCCTCCTCCACCCTCATCCTTCCTCCTCCTGCCTCTCCTCTCTCCCCTCATCCTTCCTCCTCCTCCATCCTCTCCTTCCTCCTCCTCCCCTCCTCCTCCCTCCTCCTCCACCCTCTCCTTCCCCCTCCTCCCTCTCCTCTCCTCTCTCACCCTCATCCTTCCTCCTCCTCCCTCGTCCTTCTCCTTCTTCACCCTCATCCTTCCTCCTCCACCCTCATCCTTCCTCCTCCTCCTCCTCTCCTTCCTCCCCTCCTCCTCACCCTTCCTCCTCCTCCACCCTCATCCTTCCTCCTCCTCCCTCGTCCTTCTCCTTCTTCACCCTCATCCTTCCTCCTCCTCCCTCATCCTCCTCCTCCTCCACCCTCATCCTTCTCCCTCCTCCACCCTCATCCTTCCTCCTCCCCCTCCTCCCTCGTACTTTCTCCTTCTGCACCCTCAACCTTCCTCCTCCTCCTCCACCCTCAGCCTTCCTCCTCCTCCACTCTCATCCTTCCTCCTCCACCCTTCTCCTTCCTCCTCCTCCATCCTCATCCTTCATCCTCCTCCACCCTCATCCTTCCTCCTCCTCCCTCTCCTTTCTCCTCTCACCCTCTCCTTCCTCCTCCTCCTCTCATCATTCCTCCTCCTCCACCCTCATCCTTCCTCCTCCTCCACCCTCATCCTTCCTCCTCCTCCCTCTCCTCTCTCCTTCTTCCCCCTCTATCCTTCTCCTCCCTCTCTCCTTCCTCCTCCTCCATCCTCATCCTTCCTCCTCCTCCATCCTCATCCTTCCTCCTCCTCCACCCTCATCCTTCCTCCTCCTCCCTCGTCCTTTCTCCTTCTTCACCCTCATCCTTCCTCCTCCACCCTCATCCTTCCTCCTCCTCCAACCTCATCCTTCCTCCTCCTCCACCCACCTCCTACCTCCTCCTCCCTCATCCTTTCTCCTTCTTCACCCTCATCCTTCCTCCTCCTCCACCGTCGTCCTTCCTCCTCGTCCATCCTCATCCTTCCTCCTCCTCCACCCTCATCCTTCCTCCTCCTCCCTCGACCTTTCTCATTCTTCACCCTCGTCCTTCCTCCTCCTCCATCCTCATCCTTCCTCCTCCTCCACTCTCATCCTTCCTCCTCCTACCTCATCCTTTCTCCTTCTTCATCTTCATCCTTCCTCCTCCCACATCCTCATCCTTCCTCATCCTCCATCCTCATCTTCCTCCTCCTCCACCCTCATCCTTCCTCCTCCACCCTCGTCCTTCCTCCTTCTTCACCCTCATCCTTCCTCCTCCTCCACCCTCATCCTTCCTCCTCCTCCCTCGTCCTTTCTCCTTCTTCACCCTTATACTTCCTCCTCCTCCACCCTCATCCTTCCTCCTCCACCCTCGTCCTTTCTCCTTCTTCACCCTCATCCTTCTTCCTCCTCAGCCCTCATCCTTCCTCCTCCTCCATCCTCATCCTGCCTTCTCCTCCACCCTCATCCTTCCCCCTTCTCCACCCTCATCCTTCCTCCTCCTCCATCGTCCTTTCTCCTTCTTCACCCTCATCCTTCCTCCTCCTCCACCCACATCCTTCCTCCTCCACCCTCGTCCTTCCTCCTCCTCCACCCTCATCCTTCCTCCTCCTCCATCCTCATCCTTCCTCCTCCTCCACCCTCATCCTACCTCCTCCTCCCTCATCCTTTCTCCCTCTTCACCCTCATCCTTACTCCTCCTCCACCGTCGTCCCTCCTCCTCCTCCATCCTCATCCTTCCTCCTCCTCCACCCTCATCCTTCCTCCTCCTCCCTCGTCCTTTCTCTTTCGTCACCCTCATCCTTCCTCCTCCTCCATCCTCATCCTTTCTCCTTCATCACCCTCATCCTTCCTCCTCCTCCACCCTCGTCCTTCCTCCTCCTCCACCCTCATCCTTCCTCCTCCTCCACCCTCGTCCTTCCTCCTCCTCCATCCTCATCCTTCCTCCTCCTCCACCCTCATCCTTCCTCCTCCTCCCTCGTCCATTCTCCTTCTTCACCCTCATCCTTCCTCCTCCTCCATCCTCATCTTATCTCTTCCTCCACCCTCATCCTTCCTCCTCCTCCACCCTCATCCTTCCTCCTCCTCCCTCATCCATTCTCCTTCTTCACCCTCATCCTTCCTCCTACTCCACCCTCATCCTTCCTCCTCCTCCACCCTCATCCTTCCTCCTCCTCCATCCTCATCCTTCCTCCGCCTCCACCCTCATCCTACCTCCTCCTCCCTCATCCTTTCTCCTTCTTCACCCTCATCCTTCCTCCTCCTCCACCGTCGTCCCTCCTCCTCCTCCATCCTCATCCTTCCTCCTCCTCCACCCTCATCCTTCCTCCTCCTCCCTCGTCCTTTCTCCTTCTTCACCCTCATCCTTCTTCCTCCTCCATCCTCTTCCTTTCTCCTCCTCCAGCCTCATCCTTCCTCCTCCTCCACCCTCATCTTCCTCCTCCACCCTCGTCCTTTCTCCTTCTTCACCCTCATCCTTTCCCCTCCTCCACCCTCGTCCTTGCTCCACATCCACCCTCATCCTTCCTCCTCTTCCATCCTCATCCTTCCTCCTCCTCCACCCTCATCCTTCCTCTTCCTCCCTCATCCCTTCTCCTTCTTCACCCTCATCCTTCCTCCTCCTCCATCCTCATCCCTCCTCCTCATCCACCCTCATCCTTTCTCCTCCTCCACCCTCAACCTTCCTCCTCCTCCTCCATCCTCATCCTTCCTCCTCAACCACCCTCATCCTTCCTCCTCCTCCCTCGTCCTTTCTCCTTCTATACCCTCATCCTTCCTCCTCCTCCATCCTCATCCTTCCTCCTCCTCCACCCTCATCCTTCCTCCTCCTCCACCCTCATCCTTCCTCCTCCTCCCTCGTCCTTTCTCCTTCTTCACCCTTATCCTTCATCCTCCTCCACCCTCATCCTTCCTCCTCCTCCCTCGTCCTTTCTCCTTCTTCACCCTCATCCTTCCTCCTCCACCCTCATAATTCCTCCTCCTCCATCCTCATCCTTCCTCCTCCTCCACCCTCATCCTTCCTCCTCCTCCACCCTCATCCTTCCTCCTCCTCCCTCGTCCTTTCTCCTTCTTCACCCTTATCCTTCATCCTCCACTCTCGTCCTTCTTCCTCCTCCATCCTCATCCTTCCTCCTCCTCCATCATCCTCCTCCTCCACCCTCATCCTTCCTCCTCCTCCCTCGTCCTTTCTCCTTCTTCACCCTCATCCTTCCTCCTCCTCCACCCTCATCTTTCCTCCTCCTCCATCCTCATCCTTCCTCCTCCTCCACCCTCATCCTACCTCCTTCTCCCTCATCCTTTATCATTCTTCACCCTCATCCTTCCTCCTCCTCCACCGTCGTCCTTCCTCCTCCTCCAACCTCATCCTTCCTCCTCCTCCACCCTCATCCTTCCTCCTCCTCCCTCATCCTTTCCCCTTCTTCATCTTCATCCTTCCTCCTCCCCCATCCTCATCCTTCCTCCTCCTCCATTCTCATCTTTCCTCCTCCTCCACCCTCATCCTTCCTCCTCCACACTCGTCCTTCCTCCTTCTTCACCCTCATCCTTCCTCCTACTCCACCCTAATCCTTCCTCCTCCTCCACCCTAATCTTTCCTCCTCCACCTTAATCTTTCCTCCTAGACCCTCGTCCTTCCTCTTCCACCCTCATCCTTCCTCCTCCTCCTCCACCCTCACCCTTCCTCTTTCACCCTCATCCTTCCTCCTCCACCCTCGTCCTTCCTCCTCCTCCATCCTCATCCTTCCTCCTCCTCCACCCCCATCCTTCCTCCTCCTCCCTCATCCTTTCTCCTTCTTCATCTTCATCCTTCCTCCTCCTCCATCCTCATCGTGCCTTCTCCTCCACCCTCATCCTTCCCTTTTCTCCACCCTCCTCCTTCCTCCTCCTCCCTCATCCTTTCTCCCTCTTCACCCTCATCCTTACTCCTCCTCCACCGTCGTCCCTCCTCCTCCTCCATCCTCATCCTTCCTCCTCCTCCACCCTCATCATTCCTCCTCCTCCCTCGTCCTTTCTCTTTCTTCACCCTCATCCTTCCTCCTCCTCCTCCACCCTCATCCTTCCTCCTCCTCCACCCTCATCCTTCCTCCTCCACCCTCGTCCTTTCTCCTTCTTCACCCTCATCCTTCCTCCTCCTCCACCCTCGTCCTTCCTCCTCATCCACCCTCATCCTTTCTCCTCCTCCATCCTCATCCTTCCTCCTCCTCCACCCTCATCCTTCCTCCTCCTCCCTCATCCTTTCTCCTTCTTCACCCTCATCCTTACTCCTCCTCCATCCTCATCCTTCCTCCTCCTCCACCCTCATCCTTCCTCCTCCTCCATCCTCATCCTTCCTCCTCCTCCACCCTCGTCCTTCCTCCTCCTCCACCTTCGTCCTTCCTCCTCCTCCATCCTCATCCTTCCTCCTCCTCCACCCTCATCCTTCCTCCTCCACCCTCGTCCTTCCTCCTCCTCCATCCTCATCCTTTCTCCTTCTTCACCCTCATCCTTCCTCCTCCTCCACCCTCGTCCTTCCTCCTCCTCCATCCTCATTCTTCCTCCTTCTCCATCCTCATCCTTTCTCCTCCTCCACCCTCATCCTTCCTCCTCCTCCACCCTCATCCTTCCTCCTCCACCCTCGTCCTTTCTCCTTCTTCATCCTCGTCCTTCCTCCTCCTCCATCCTCATCCTTCCTCCTCCTCCACCCTCATCCTTCTTCCTCCTACCTCGTCCATTCTCCTTCTTCTCCCTCATCCTTCCTCCTCCTCCATCCTCATCCTTTCTCTTCCTCCACCCTCATCCTTCCTCCTCCTCCACCCTCATCCTTCCTCCTCCTCCCTCATCCTTTCTCCTTCTTCACCCTCATCCTTCCTCCTCCTCCACCCTCATCCTTCTTCCTCTTCCATCCTCATCCTTCCTCCTCCTCCACCCTCATCCTGCCTCCTCCTCCCTCATCCTTTCTCCTTTTTCACCCTCATCCTTCCTCCTCCTCCACCGACGTCCCTCCTCCTCCTCCATCCTCATCCTTCCCCCTCCTCCACCCTCATCCTTCCTCCTCCTCCCTCGTCCTTTCTCCTTCTTCACCCTCATCCTGCCTCCTCCTCCATCCTCTTCCTTTCTCCTCCTCCACCCTTATCCTTCCTCCTCCTCCACCCCCATTCTTCCTCCTCCACCCTCGTCCTTTCTCCTTCTTCACCCTCATCCTTCCTCCTCCTCCACCCTCGTCCTTCCTCCACGTCCACCCTCATCCTTTTTCCTCCTCCATCCTCATCCTTCCTCCTCCTCCACCATCATCCTTCCTCCTCCTCCCTCATCCTTTCTCCTTCTTCACCCTCATCCTTCCTCCTCCTCCATCCTCATCCTTCCTCCTCCTCCACCCTCATCCTTCTTCCTCCTCCATCCTCATCCTTCCTCCTCCTCCACCCTCATCCTTCCTCCTCCTCGCTCGTCCTTTCTCCTTCTTCACCCTCATCCTTCCTTCTCCTCCATCCTCATCCTTTCTCCTTCTTCACCCTCATCCTTCCTCCTCCTCCTCCCTCGTCCTTTCTCCTCCTCCAACCTCATCCTTCCTCCTCCTCCACCCTCATCCTTCCTCCTCCTACCTCGTCCATTTTCCTTCTTCACCCTCATCCTTCCTCCTCCTCCATCCTCATCCTTTCTCCTCCTCCAGCCCATCCTTCCTCCTCCTCCACCCTCATCCTTCCTTCTCCTCCCTCGTTCTATCTCCTTCTTCACCCTCATCCTTCCTCCTTCTCCACCCTCGTCCTTCCTCCTCCTCCACCCTCATCCTTCCTCCTCTTCATCCCTCATCCTTCTAATATTCCCCCATTTTTCTTCTCCCTGGTTTTCCTCTCTTTTTCTCTTTCCCATTCTTTCTTTTTCCCATTTTCTTTATCCTTTTCTTTCTTCCTATTATCTGATTTGTTCTCCTTTTCTCTCTGTCTCAGCCTTTCTCTCTCTAACTCTCTCTTTCTGCTTATTAGTTTTTCTCTTTCTTTCTCTTAACTTAACAGATCACAGTTTTAGTTTTTTTTGTTTAACAAATTTATTGGCAGAGCTTGTAGTACAGTTTGCCTATTCTGAGTAATTCATTCAGGTCTTGACACTGAGGGTGGTATCACTTCTCACTGCCCCGCAGGACATAGGTTCATACACAAAGAAATACATCATATTCATTAACAGCTATAAATGTATAGAGGTCAGATTCATATGGGTAATGTCACTGTTCACTGCCATGTAGGACAGAGGTTCTTACTCAAAGAGATGCATCATATTCATTGACAGTACATATACATATATGTACACACACACACATATACACACACATATACACATATGCATACACATATAAATGAACATATAAAAACACATATGCACACATACACACATACATACACATATACATACATATACGTCGGTCAGATTCATGTGGGTAATGTCACTCTTCACTACCATATAGGACAGAGGTTCGTACACAAAGAATGCATCATATTCATTGACACTATATATAGGTCAGATTCATGTGGGTAATGCCACTGGTCACTGCCATGCAGGACAGAGGTTCGTACACAAAGAAGGAAATACATCATATTCATTAGCAGTATATATAGGTCAGTGGATCACATACATTGGAATCATATTCTAATTGAAGACTAATCAGTGTGGGCAAGCAAATTTGGGATTAACAGCAAGAATGTCCTCAAGCACACCTAATTCAATGAAGTAATTACAAAGTTCAAGATACAATAAGTCAGGTGGCCTGAAGTCTTTGGCAGTGTCACATTCAATAAGATAGTGTTCAAGTGTATGCTTTAGAGGTTTATCACAAACTTTACATGCTGAGTGTTCCGGTATGGGTACAGCGTTACTAACTTGCCAGATGTGTCTGTATCCAAGCCTAATTCTGGCAACTACTACATCACATTGTCTGGTTCTGTCCTTATGCTGGCCATACCGGTACCTCTTGTCACAAAATTTGTCATATTTACTAATGCTACAACTGTCAGGTCTCTCTGCATTTCTCACTTCTTCTTGATCAGAGTTCATGATTCTGACTTGAATGTTTTTAATTACAGCATTGGACAGGCCAAGGTCACGGTCAACAATTTCTTTCTTACATGCCTCATTGGCCAGTCTATCAGCACGGTCATGATACCTGATTCCAACATGGGACGGAATCCACACAAATTCGATACGAAAGTTGTTCTCATTGGCAGTTATCACATTCCTTTTAATATCACATACAACTTTAGACATAGAGCCTGACGGGCTGTTCGTTGATTTCAAAGCACTTTGAGAGTCACAGAATATCACCCCACCTCCATTTTCTTTGAGGGAGTCTGTGGCTAAGTAGATTCCAGTCAGTTCACTTTGTGTTGTGCTCGCCCAGTTGTTTAGCCTTTGTTTGTTTGACACTATCATCTCTTTTTCTTTATACATTACAATTGCACAGCCTGTTCTACCTGTGTTTGTCTGCACAGAACCATCAGTAAAAGCATAACATTCACTTGATTTAATACTCTCTATGTGTCTCTTAATAGTTTCTAGTGTGACACATCTCACCACATCGGTGTTTAACATTTGCTTACTACCAACAGGAGTGTAATTAATAGGAACTGATATATCCAGCCAAGGAGGAATGGCATTAATAGGTTCGTCTGGGGTGATGGGACATTCAGTTTCAAGAGATCTGCAACACTTTTATGAAGCCACGCCCCAAAGAGAGTCTTTTGTGGAAGGTTGGCGAGATGGGCGGGATTACTTAGATAGAACATCAACTCAGTTTGAGCTGTAGTTTGAGAGCCATTGTTCTTCAAAACTTTGACACAAAACATGGTATTAAGTATAGCTATCCTCTCAGATAGGGAGGGTAGTCCGAGCTCTTTCCTCATGTTTACAATTCTGGTTGATTTTGGGCATCCTAGAATGATGCACATGGCTTCATTTTGCACTACCTCAAAGCTCTTGAGTTGTTTAGGCGGAATAGTCACAAGATGGAGAGCAAGATAGTCAACTACAGAACGAATGAAGTGAAGAAAGAAAGTACGAGCATAGGTGATGTTAATTCCATAGCCCTTGCCAACAAGGGTTCTGAGGGGTTTAATGCACTGCATTAGTTTGTCACGAAGGTTGCTGACAAAGTTTGCATCATTCACACAAATTCCAAGATATTTATAGGAGCTACATAGTTCCAAGGGCATGCTGTTAATGTTATAGTCAAGAGGCAGAGGGTGAGCAGGACGATGATTGAAGACCCTCGTCTTGTCAACAGATATTATGAGACCACATTCAACAGTTCTCCGAGCAAATACATCCAACAAGGCTTGGAGCCTGAGTTTGGTTTGTGTCATAATGCAGATATCATCAGCAATGCATATTACGACTTCGTTTGGCTGAACTGGAATGTCAGCAATAAGTGTGTGCATCAGTATATTAAAGAGCATAAGACTTAACACTCCTCCCTGAGGCGTGCCAAGCTCAAATGATCTCATTCTGGTACTTTTAACTCCCCTAAACAGAACACTGGCATACCTGTTGGACAGATAACCCTTTATCCATGTCAGGAGGTTACCTTGGACGCCAAAGTTAGCTAGTTGCTCAGGTATAATGTCTATATTAGCTACATCAAAGGCTGATTTAAGGTCTATGAATGCTGTTTGTGTCTTATCTTTTGAGTGAACAAGATATTCTACAAAGCATGTCTGTGTGCTACGCCCGGGCATGAACCCGCACAGATTAGGGGCCAGTTTGTCTTTGACTTGAAACATGAGACGGTTGAGAACAACTCTTTCAAGGACTTTATACATACAGGATGTGAGTGAAATGGGCCTGAAGTTTGGAGAATTAGATTTAGGGATTGGAACTATGTTTCCATGAGTCCATGTCTTAGGCAGAATACCCTGTGTGAGGCTCATTTGATACAGGTCAAGCAGTGGATGGTTAGTGATCTCATTCAACAATCTCAGGATGTTATAGGTTATGCCATCCTCACCAGGGGAGGATGACTCACCTTTCATTAGTGCTGTTGTTAGTTCGTGGTGCATTATAGGAAACTGGTTGGTAAGGTCTGGTGAGGAACAGGCTATTTCAATATTGAAACCCCTATTAATGTGTCTGGTGTTAAGGTATTGTTGTATGTCAGGAGGCAGGGAAGTGATTTGTAACACACTAGAACATTGGTCTAATAGCATGTCAGCATATTCTGCAGGGCTATGATGAAGCTGGACTGGGGTGGGTGACTTGGTAATGGCTCTAATTTTGTTCCACACTTATGCTAGAGTGGTTGTTCTATTAATCCCCTGTAAGAATTGTTCCCAATAGGTGTTTCTCACCTGACCTTTGAGTTCACGAAATTCTCTGACAGCTTTGAGGAATGCCAATAGGTTATCACTAGTTTTATTTTGCTTATAAGTGTTGGCAAGCTGTTCTACATTCTCTCCTTCTTTGGTGAGGATGGGGTCATGTGTCCACAGAGGTGGTTTAGTGCTGCCCCCCTTCCGCCATGACCTAACCCAGGTGGTATAATATGTGGTAATGACATTTACAAGATCACAGCAAAATTTATCCACTGACCCAGGTGTATATCCAGCATACCATCTGTGGATGTAGGCCTTGAAGTGCAGTTTAAGATTATCTGGGATGTTAATTCTGAGCTTAGGATAGGGTTCACAGTTGACATCAGCAACAATGTACTCAGTAAGTATTGCATAATGATCACTGACTAGGTGGTCTGAGATAACCTTAGCCTTGACATTACTGTCTACTAGGTTATACCCAATCACATAATCAAATCTGCCCCCCCATCAGATGTGTCACTTTGTCTGTGTCGTATACAGTGATATTATGATTAATTATTGATGTAATTCACGAACACCCTCCCATTAGAGTTATACTGGACATCACCGAGGACAGTGTGACGACAGTTAAAGTCACCCATACACAGCATAGCATTGTTACCTGATGGCTTTGGTAACACGTCCGCTCGCAACTCATTACACCGAACATAGATGCTATACAGCGAAAATTAAGTGTTTGCTGTCTTTACTGTAAATTGTTGATAGTGAATACTTTATCATTGTGAGTTTTAATTCATTTACAGACCAGACCATTCTTTACATAAGTGAGCAGGCCACTTCCTGCTCCACTATTATATGCTGTAAACCCAGCTATCCTGGGTGCTGGACGTGTAAGGTTCTTGTAAACCAATTACATCAATGTTAAAAACTTTAACAAACCATTGTAGATCATTAATTCTGCGATTAACACTCCGGATGTTCCATGAAATGAACCTAAGCGTTCGTGTTACTTTTCCCACCTTGAATTTAGCGTAGAGAGTCGCACGCTGGCTTCATAGATCAACCTGACCAATAAGCTCACCATTCCAAGTTCTGTACCTCTGGATTTCCTGATAATGTTCTTCACAACCCTTATTCCAGTAGGATTTCTTTACGCGGGTTCCTTCACCAGTCCCGCGAGTTCCTCCTCCGTAAACAATGGAAAACGTACAGGGTCATGAACAGTCTTCAGACCTGGGACTATTATAGAGACAATGCTGGCAGTCTGGGGCTCATTCTCCCCATCCATGCTTCCATCACTATCGGTCTCGCTCTGGCTACTCACCCTCAAGTTGGCATCATTATGAGAGGAGGCACCAGCTCCTTCAGAAGCTCCACTAACACTATCACTGCCATTGTTCACTGGTGCACTTACTTGGCAGGCTTTAACCTGACCTGCATTGGCTGTCGAAGGAGAGTCACTGTGCCTGTTGACTTCAGGTGGTAGAGGCGATCCGGCCGCATTAGCATCACTGAGTGGGACCGCTATTGTGGATGGAGGCGGCCTCCCAGGACAACTGGGGTGCAAGGCCGTCACACCCTCCTCCCTGGACCTGGGACACTGCTGTTGGTATCACTGAGTGGGACCGCTATTGTGGACTGATCACAGTAACCTAACATATTGACGAAAACAAAACATAAATGGCGAAAAGTAACATTCGATGGGTCACCTGAAGATTATTCTCACTTCAGCTTATTATTTCAACTGATGATTAAACATCCTATTGCTACCTGGGGGTTAGGGTAAGTTGGATGAGAGTAGGATGTTAGGTTAGGTGAGAGTTGGTCAGCTAAGGATAGGTTAGGTTAGGTTAGATTAGGTTAGGTTAGGTTAGGAATGTTTGTTTGTGTGTGTGTGTCCGCACGAGAATCTCGGAAACTACTTTACCGATATGTAGTGATGATGGATGGTGTTATATGTAGTGATGATGGATGATGTTATATGTAGTAATGATGGATGGTGTTATATGTAGTGATGATGGGTGGTGTTATATGTAGTGATGATGGATGATGTTATATGTAGTGATGATGGGTGGTGCTATTGTAGTGATGACGGATGGTGTTATATGTAGTGATGATGGGTGGTGTTATATGTAGTGATGATTAGACAAAAAATAATTACAGTTTAATGATAAAAAAATATACTTTGCTGAACCGTTGTAGTGGAACTTACATACACCGTTAATGAACTATTGATGGAAGAAGTTTTGGGGACTGAACAGTAGTTGCAAACAGGGAGTTGCTCAGAGAGACAGACCACTCAGCTGAAGTTCTGGTGAATTTTCTTGAAGGAAATGAGCCTCACCTGGTGCCTCATCAAGCAAATGCTTATGAACAGACCTTGCAAGTGATAGAAGCGGAGCAGGGAGGTATGATCTTTCTCGATGCACCTGGCGGGACAGGAAAAACATTCCTCATCAACCTTCTGTTGGCCAAAGTACGTGATCACGGGAAAATTGCTCTTGCTGTGGCATCCTCAGGCATTGCTGCAACACTACTAGAAGGAGGACGCACTGCACACTCAACTTTTAAACTGCCTCTCAACCTCGCTCACAATGAGAATCCAGTGTGCAACACCAAAAAAGGATCGGCAAAGGCAAAACTCTTAGAAAAATGCAGCCTCATAGTCTGGGATGAATGCACTATGTCTCACAAGTTAGCGTTTGAAGCATTGGACAGGGCCTTGCATGACATACAAGAAAATGACCAGTTCATGGGTGACATTACAATGGTCATTGCTGGAGACTTTCGCCAGAGCCTACCTGTCATTCCTCGAAGCACTCCAGCTGATGAACTGAATGCGTGCCTCAAGGCTTCATACCTTTGGAGAAGTGTTCAGACACTCACCCTATCCACAAACATGAGAGTACATCTATAAGGTGATCAGGATGCTGGACGGTTTGCAAACCTTCTACTACAGATTAGGAATGAAACTTCCCTATTGATTCAGAAGGACAAATACTCATTCCTCAACGATGTGGAAATGTTGTAAAGTCCTCAACTGAGCTCACTAACATGGTCTACCCAAACATTATCCACCACAACAAGGATCACAAGTGGCTGCGTGAATGTGCAATTCTGGCACCAAAGAATGAAACAGTGGCTGAAATCAACATGACTCTACTCAGACAGCTTCAAGGCAGTGAGACCTCATTCAAATCTGTTGATACAGTAATCGACCAGGACCAAGCAGTCCAGTACCCTGCAAAATTTCTTAATTCGTTGGAGTCCGCTGGAATGCCTCCTCACCACCTCACTCTCAAGATTGGAACTCCTATAATGCTCTAAAGAAATCTTGAACCACCAATCCTCTGCAATGGCACAAGACTGGTGGTGAAGAACATGATGCCACATGTACTTGAAGCTACAATACTGACAGGAAAACCTGAAGGAGAGGCCGTTTTTATACCAAGGATACCTCTCATCACCTCTCATCAAGCTACTTCAGTTCCCGTTTAAAGTGAACGTTCCCATGACCATCTACAAAAACCAGGGACAGTCCCTAAAGATGGTTGGCCTAAACCTTGTGTTTCCTTGCTTCTTTAATGGACAGTTCTATGTTGGATGCTCCAGAGTGGGAACTGGCACAAATCTGTGGCCTAGCGAAAGAGCCGCCCAGAGGGCGGCGATTCCGCTAGTAAGACAATAAAGGGTGAAATAGGAACCGAGTCTGTGTGGGTAGAGATTGCGGAAGGAAGAGAAAAAGCTAATTATGGGAGTGATTTACAGGCCCCCAAGTCTAGGGAAAGAAGCAGGTCAGCCCATATGGCAAGATACAACAACCTGTGCATTATGGGGGATTCCAACTTCAGAAATATTGACTGGGACAACATTATAGGTGACTATGAATCTGAAGACTTCCCAGACGCAGTAAAGGAAAAATTTTTAAAACAAAAAATTACAGAACCTACTAGAGGTGACAATATATTAGACCTAGTATTAACAAATAAAGAAAATATTATCAGAGATATCACAATAAGGGAAGAACTAGGGAACAGTGATCACAGAGAAATCAGGTTTACCCTAAATTGGGAAACGAAAAATAATGACAATATGGTCAGAGTCCCTGACTTTCGATCGGCGGATTATAAGGGGTTAAGAAGGTACCTAGGTGAGGTTACCTGGAAACGGTCAGGTCAGTCTCTGGTATGAATGGGTGAAGTCACCAGCGACACAACAGTTCATGAAGACTATATTAAATTCTCTAGTATACTACGTAAAGCACAGGAACAAAATATACCATACCGAAAAATTAGGTCAAATAAGAATGAGCCAAGGTGGATGACCAAAAAATTTAAAGATGACATAGGAATACAGAAAGGAATTTATAAGAAATTAAAGGGAGTGGAGGAGCATATCAGAGATTGGTATAAAGAACTATCTAGGAATGTTAAAAAAATGTACAAAAGGCAAAGAGGGACTACGAAATCAGGATAGCAACAGAATCGACGGCGAATCCCAAGAGATTTTTCCAGGTATATAGGACAAAGGTCAAGGACACAGTGGTGCCTTTAAAGACAGAGAGAGGGGAAGTGATCGATGATAATGAGGAAATAAGCAGAGCATTAAACAACTATTTCTTCTCAGTTTTCACAGAAGAAATTCATGGGGAAACGCCAGAGGTGAAACTGATATTTAGGGGAAGTGAAGAAGAGAAATTAAAGTTTATCATTATGAAAAAAGAGGATGTTCTTCAGAAGATAAATAAATTAAAGAAGACAAAATCCCCAGGGCCAGAAGAAATTTTCCCTCGAGTTTTGAAAGAGTGTAAGGAACAGATTAGCGGACCCCTCGTAAATTTATTTACAAAATCATTAGACACAGGGGTTGTGCCAGACTTGTGGAGAGAGGCAAATGTAGTATCCATATTCAAAGAGGGAGACAGAGCATTAGCGTCAAATTACCGACCGATTAGTTTGACATCAGTGGTGGGAAAATTTCTTGAATCGATTATAGCAAATACTGCAGCATCCGATCGCATTTAGAGAAAAACAAATTAATCTACGACTCTCAACATGGGCTTACAAAGGGAAATCTTGTCTAACAAATCTGATGACGTTTTTAGGAAACTCTATGAGGTAGTCGATAATAACGAAAATTACGACAGAGTACTACATCAGAGGCTTCTGAGAAAAGTTAAAGCTCATGGTATCGAGGGGAAAGTTTTAAATTGGATAAAATCATGGCTCACCGATAGAACACAGGGGGTCAGCGTAGATGGCTTTAAATCTGAGCGGGGCTGTGTAACTAGTGGGAATCCCCAGGGGTCAGTACTGGGCCCACTCTTATTCATAATTTACATAAACGATCTAGATACTAGGATCAGCAGTGACATAAGCAAGTTTGCGGATGACACCAAAATAGGGCGGCAGGTTAAATTCAGGGCAGGATGCAAACGCACTACAGGAGGATTTAAGTAAACTGCAGGAGTGGTCAGAAAATGGCGAATGAAATTCAACACCAGCAAGTGCAGCGAACTTAATATTGGAAGAACAAATACTGTCAATGTTTACAGCCTTAACAACATCAACCTAGAGAAGTCGACTTGTGAAAGAGAATTAGGGGTACTCGTAAGCCCGGACCTTCGGCTTAGAAAACAGTGCGTTAATGTTCGAATTAAAGCAAAAAGAGTATAAGGTTTTATATCTAGAAGCTAAGTAATAAGAGTGCGGAGGTCATATTGAAATTATATCTGGCACTAGTCAAGAAGCACCTCGTTTACGCTGCTCATTTCTGGTGCCCTTATTCCGGGACTAAGAAACCTTCCCTATCAAGATAGATTAAAGAAACTAAACTTGCATTCCCTAAAAGACGAAGAGTGCTGGGAGATATGATAGCAGTATTTAAGTGGGTGAAAGGAATCAATAAAGGAGATATAGAAAAAGTTCTTATAATATCAGTGCAGGATAGGACTCGTAGCAACGGATTTAAGTTGGATAAGTTTAGGTTTAGGAGGGAGATAGGAGGGAACTGGTTCACAAATAGGGTGGTGGACGAGTGGAACAAGCTTAGCAGCTTTGTAGTAAGTGCTGGGACGCTGGAAAGTTTTAAAAGGAGGCTAGATAGATTCATGGACTATAGAGAGTGGTTGTAACTCTCGACAGGAGCTGCCATGCACAGGCCAACCGGCCTATTGCAGAGTCCTTATTTTCTTATGTTCTTATCACAAGGAAGCGCAACACTCAGTTTCAGTGGCATGAAGCTCCGATGGCAAGAAATATACTGAATAGTATTTGAGAAAAGAACATAAGAATATAAGAATGGAGGAAACTGCACCGGGCCTATTGGCCCATACTGGGCAGTCCCGTTTACACCCAACCCCTATTGCTCATATATCCATCCAACCTATGTATTGAAGCTATCCAGCGTATTCGAGTTAATGATGATATTTGGTAACTTGTTTCACTCATCCACTACTCTATTTCCAAACTAATGTTTACCTATCTCACACCTAAATCTAAATTTTGTCTAATTTAAAACCATTGCTACAAGTTCTCACCTGGTTGGATAATAATGATGCTCTAAGGATAGATAATAAATAAATATTTTTCTATTTTTTTTCTTTTACAGTGTTGTTACACACACACACAAACACACAGACACCCATGGTGTCGACACAATACTCCCTCATATCGATACTGATGCCTTTCTACAAAACTCACTGGGTGACACCAACCCAAACTGTAACTATTACTTTCCTGACTCTCCCAAGTTTAGTTCTTGTCTCATACTACCGCATTCCTTCTCCTTGATTAGTCATAACATCAGCAATATTCCCCTTCATCTAGTTACCGCTTTAGATCAGTGTTTATCTTCTATTGACCATAAATTTGATGTACTTGAGTTCTGTGAGATGAAACTCACTAACGATTTTGACCATTTGTATTTACCTGAGCCTGCTCCAGTGTTGGTCAAGTCTGTTCTTGAAAGAGCTCACACTCGGTGCCATCACAACACTCTCTGGCAGATTGTTCCAAGAGTTCACAACTCTCACTCCGAAAAATTTTGCCCTCACAGTTTTCTGGAACTGCAGCTTCTTCAGTCTTAAGCTGTGACCCTTTGTGGGGCTCGCGTCCGCCAGCTTCAGGTAAGGACACTCGACTGAGTAGTGCCCCTTGAGATGCTTCTACTCCTCAATTAGGTCGCCCCTTGACAGTCTGTAATATAAGCTAGGCAAGTTCAAGCGCTCCAATCTCTCAGGGTAGTTGAGGCGCCAAAGTGCAGGCACCAGTGTGGTGGCTCTCCTTTGAACATTTTCAACCCACTGAAAGTCCCTAATACATCTCGGGGACACGACTGGGTAACAATACTCCAGCTGGGGAAGCACTTCACTCTTGAAGATCGTTACGAGGGACGAACCGTCTAGATATCTGAACGACCTTCTTATAACACCTAATAATTTATTTGTCTGATTTACCTTCTTCTCGCAATGGTCCGAGAACTTCAGCTCATTGTCAACATACACACCAAGGTCCTTCTCACATTCAGTCTCAAATAGTGCAGTGTCTTCATCCTGTTGGGACATATGATACGCCTCCTTATCGTTGGTATACCCCTGGTGCATCCTCTTACACTTAGTGATATTGAATCTCAGCAGCCATTTCTTCGACCATTCTTGGAGCTCACAGAGGTCCTTCTGCAGCTCTTCACAGTCCGCTTGGTTCTTGATTTCTTGAAATAACTTGGCTTCATCCGCAAACATTTGTACGGAGGAGTGTACAACGTCAGGCATGTCATTTATGAAACAAACAAACAGCAGCGGGCCCAATACACTGCCCTGTGGTACCCCGCTTGTGACAGGTACAGATGATGATTTCGTGCCATTAATGTCCACACACTACTTCCGGTCATGTAGAAAGTCTTCTATCCACGTTAGGACATTTCCCCGAATTCCGTACCCTGCCAGTTTGATTTTCAGCCTTTCGTGGGTTACATTGTCGAAAGCCTTGGCAAAATCTAGGTATATATTGTCGATATTACCACCCCGTTCCAGAATATGGGGTAGTTACCCAGGAGGAAGCGAGCGCCATGTAAACAATTACATCTTTGACCACACCCCGCAAAAATACAATGAATTTAGCAAATGCTTGAGCTGCTGAGATTGGAGGGGGGCCGGAGTCACTACCAAGTGCAGAGACTTTACCGAGAACAAATTCCGGCTTGAAAGTCATGTACACTAATACTGACACTTTCCTTGATAAGAGAGAGGAGTTTGAAACACTACTGAAGGTACATCAACCCAATATAGTAGTTGTTGTAGAAATGTTGTTCAAGAACAGGAGAATCGACCCAGAGGAATGTGAGTTCAGTATTGATGGATATGACTCATTTACGAACTTTTCTCAAGAAACTTGCAAGAGGGATGTGGTTATCTATGTTAAGCAAGACCTTAGAGCTAGCCAGGTGAGGGCACAGGGAGAGGATGTTTTGAAGACTCCAAGTGGTGTAAAATTAAATTAAAGGGGAGAGACTTACTTATTGTCGGCTGTATCTACAGATCCCCAAACTGTAGCTTCCTAAACCAAAGGAACTTAAGAGCCTTAATAGACAACGCAACGATGCTCAACCCTAGCCACCTCCTAATCGTGGGGGACTTTAACTATGGCGACATCGACTGGAGAAATGAGTCCAAGCCAAATGACTTAAATAACCCCGATACTCTTTTTTGTAGAAACTCTGAGAGATAATTTTCCTGTCCAACAAGTTACAGACCCGACACATTATAGAGGGGAGCCACTGGACCTCATTACAACAATCGAGGAGGGTATGGTGGCCAAACTGGAACATTTAGCCCCCGTTGGCACCAGCCACCATGTAATGTTGTCCTTCAGATTTAACTGTTACTTGATTCAAGACAAAACCAGGCCAAGGTGCAAATATTACAATGGAAATAACGACGGGATGAGAGAGGAGATGAGGGTCTTATAAGAAGGTGGGTGCTTCTCTGCCTGGAGTACTGTCATCCCGTCTGGTCCACGAGATGTGCTAGGGACTGTCAGGTGATTGAAAATGTCCAAAGGAGGGCCACCAGGCTAGTGCCAGCACTACTGCACCTCAGCGCCTGAAATTGCCGAGCTTATATTACAGTGTAAGGGGGGGGGGGGGCGGGGGATTAATTCGCTGAGTAAAACACCTTATTCCTTCAAATTGACTTCTCATATGAAAATAATCCCACATGCTGCTACCATTTGTAAGGGGGAGGGGGGTCTTCACTGTTGTTAAGCATTTGTAAAGTTGCGTTTGAATGTTAACCATTTTATAGGGGAATTTCCCTTTTCTAGTTTGCTTTAATTTCTTTTCTGTCTTAACTTCTTAACTCTTCGACCTTTTTTTTCTCTCAATTTCATACTTTATTTCTTCCCTATGTTAGTTTTGTCTTAGTATTTTACTTCATATTGCTACTCCATAATCTCTGACCTGTGGAAGCATGGCTCGAGGACAGGGACACGTGATTTACTGTAATTCTGGTACCAAGTTGTGGGAAAAAATGAAGGTAAATACTGCAGGAGATCCTAAACACAAATAAAATGGTTTATTTAAGTGAAATTAGATTTATGAATACTTTCAGTAACACACAACTACAAGGATCAACTCCTTGGCATTACTCATCTGGTATTTTCAATGAGATGCATTTTCCAACTTACACCATTACTGGTGTGCCTTTTAACAAACACACAGCTCAAGATTGACGAAGCCGCAAGTCCAGAAAACTGTGAGGGCAAATTTTTTCGGAGTGAGAGTTGTAAACTCTTGGAACAATCTGCCAGAAAGTGTTGTGACGGCATCGAGTGTGAGCTCTTTCAAGACCAGACTTGACCAACACTGGAGAAGGTTCGGGTACATTCAGGAGCCGGAGCATACCCAGTACCTGCCAACAGTGCGTAACAGAGAGCCAGGACATGACTAGTACTTGCCAATAGTGCGTGACAGAGACGTGACCGATCGCCCAAATGGCTAACGAGCCGATCAGTGGTGAAGAGGATAAAAGTAAAAAGTAAAAGTATAATCTTACTTTTAGCACGTTTGAGCACCAGCAGTACAAGTTACCTGAATACCATTACACTGCCAGATTCTGGGGTCACTAATTCTAAGGGTTTAACTTAACGCTATTCTTAATTTTAAGGTCGCTGCCACCAGACCCCCCTTGGACAGTATGTAGCTCGTTAGGTAGCGGGCAGAGTAAGCTAGGCATTGGGTTGGGTTTTTCATTGACCAAATCGATAGTGGGAAGAAGGGTGAAACACCAAGCATATCTTAACTATTTTATTCCTTATAAAACATATTGCATCCCGTCAACATACAAGAAGAGTTGGCCTTCCTCAGAAGAACAACTATTCTTTTCACTACACTTCACCACAAAACACGTCTTACATCAAGTGAGTATCATTAACATACTCATTCTTCATAACAATCACTGACCACATGTTACATTACATGTTACATTACAGGACCACATATTACATCATAGTACCACATCCCGGGTACACTGCACACCTACAAGTATGGAACTCCTCGGTATTTCTAGGTACACATACCAGGTACCTCGTTCACACACTACTCTTGGTGAGTAGAGAGGGGTTACTTCCCAAGTAACTTTACCAGTACCGTTTCCACACCTGGTGTTCTAGGTGACTCCAAGTGGCGACCGCTAATCTTCTCAAATATACTATTATGTGCTCCTATTCCTGGGTGGTGATATGCAGGATATCCACAGATTCACAGTGGAGGTGCATAATGGCCATAAACAGACACAGCACACCCGGTGAGTTCCTCACAGTGGTGGTTGGTGGTGGCTTGGCCGACGCTCTGGATGCGTGTGTACCTGGTTTGGTGAGAAGGCGGGCATCACTAAGGGCGGTGCTTTCCAAGTTTAGAAGCTCCAAAAAGTTGTTGGTAGCGAAAGCCAGAGCGGGGAAGATGACAGAGGAAGGAGCAGGAGGTTAGGAAGGGAATTGTAGTGGGAGCGGTGCCTCCCGTCTCCCACTGAAAAAGGCCTACAGTTTCCAATTTTTAATTTTCACTTTGAATTCTTATGGTTCTCACATCTCCATTTTCCTACCTATTGTGACCTTATGCCTAATAATTACATATCTTAATCCTAAATTACACACTAAAGTAAGGCTCTGGTTTGACCGTTCTCGGGGAAATTAATTGGGCACAAAGGACGCAAACTTTGAACAAAAGCCGAGCGCCGTATTTTCATGGCATGGGTATACCTACTTCACTTAAAACTGTAATTAGGGATCCTCCCCTCACACATTGCACTCGTCGAACACAGTCATAAGATTCTCTGATCAATGTATTGTTCGTGGGTATACGTCACACGAGATAACGAGGTGTATTAAGTTTACACCGATGCATACAAGATATTTCCTTTGAAGTATAGTTCCTGGATCACTTCCAACACTTCACATAAGTCTGATACATTTATCCTTTTTCCAAATCAATGTTCTTTTATATTTTCATCTGATTTCTGCGGTAGCTATGTTCACTAATCGTTCACAGACGTAAATAGTATGACCTTCAAACACGATCTACACTTAGCCCTTATAGCACACTAGTCCGTATCAATTGACTTTACCAACCATCTTATAGATACCTTGAGTTCTCCTTAATGCTATGAGTACATACACTTAATATTATGTACCCGCACCTGGGTACAATTCACCAAACAATTCATAAACATTCAGTAGGTGAGTTTGTGGGGTTTCGAGATATTGGTTCACACTCAGGATGGGATGGAGAAAGGAAACTCACAGTGTGCTCTCTGTATACATGTTGTAATGGATGTACAATGCAGCTTGGTGCTGGGAAGGCAGCATGGTTACAAGCGTTGAGTAGAGAGAGCTGGTTGGTGAGGGTGCTCAGAGGATGGAGGTCGCCATGGTAGCAAGCTAGAGCGAGGGCCTCCAGGCAGGAGCGGAGGAGGAGGTGTTGCTTGCTGGTAGCTGTGGGTAGAAAGAGGTAGGTCACCACGAGGTGAGGTCTTATATAGCGCGGGAAGGCGTGACTTAATAGTTGACCTCAGTCGTGTAAGGCGGCGCTGGTTGCTGACCTAGACCACGAGGGCAGGCTGGTGAAATCGAGGATCGGCTAGTCAGCTACAAACGGCGTTTGTAGGGGAGGAATCCACTACAAGTTATCCTTTCCCAGTGTTTCCCGTTTTCTGAGATTCTACAAGCGCGGTGATTTGAATGTTATGTAGCGTAATATGAATCATAGAGTTTTTAAGGATGAAAATGATGTGCGCAGTACACCTTAGCTCTTAGTTAGTAGCAGGACTCTAGTAACAGCACCAAAACTAATACTTTAACAGCACCAGGATTAGTAACTTCTCTCCGCTGCTTTGCTACATTCGCCAAGAAATAAGTGGCGACCTCAAACTCTTGCTGCCTCCAAACACTCATACAAATGAGGAGATTACATACATGGATACTTGGACGAATGACACACTCAAAGTAATCTCTACTTAGAGGTGGGCTCATTCAAAACACACTGCTACTATGAGTTGGTCGTGTACTCTCACGGGAGATCATGGGTGGAAAGCAAACACGTCTGGGCCAACAATCTCTCAGCGGCCGGCTGAGCTTGGCTGCGTGTGAGATCTCAGCTTACCCCATAACTGTGTTACACGACGCTATCTGATCTTAAAGGCTTCTATCCTTCTCCAACAGTGATGCGGGACGACGTGGACGTCGTCCACGCATGCACCATAGCCTACAGGAACCTGCAGATGGGATGGGCTCGTGGCTGAATGTGAGATTGACACGAATGCCAACGTTTTAAAAGCTGAAAGTTCAAGAGCACTTTACTTAAAACTCATCAAAGTTATTGTATGTATATTATGTATGCTGGATTATATATTATGTATGCATATTATGTATGTGCTCCATTTATGTAGCTAG
The DNA here is from genome assembly GCA_958450375.1 of Homarus gammarus. Lineage (NCBI taxonomy): Eukaryota > Metazoa > Arthropoda > Malacostraca > Decapoda > Nephropidae > Homarus > Homarus gammarus. Next base: position 240,811 of record CAUDMG010002648.1, on the reverse strand, counting down.
CAGCGTGTGGCAATGTTATTACCATGTCCCACATGCTTAATTAATGTGCCTGGCGACGTATGGAAGCTGCTAATGTATCACTTGCCATACGTCGTCTATAGCAGTTGACAAAGGAGCTTAGCCGGGGAGAGTGCTGCTTCCCTCTGTGTACATACTCTTATCCAGTAAACCGAACCTACAAAACTATACAGGTGTTTGTGTTCTCTCCTGTATATAGAACTTATTATTCAGAACTTAACAGTTATTTTACTGGATCACTTGCCATGAACTTATTTCAATTTTCTAAGGTCAACTTTTTAAACTAAACAATGACTGAGCATTCAAAGACAAGAATTAATTTGATTTCAAATATTTAGAATGGCAGTCTATTGTGGGCGGGGATAATTAATTACTTTTTCAACTACTTAACTTTTAACGATGTTGATATACACATCAGAATCTCTGATGATTGGGAATTAAAATTATCTAATTTCAGTATCAATCTGAAGACTCGGGGTATCCCTAGGGACGACGTCAATGATACCTCATTTTTACAGTAGACCCTGACTTATATTGACAATTTCACGAACATAAACACAGTTGAAGCTTTCAACATCACTCACAAGGGATCTTGAATGTTTCATATGTAATCAGACATATCTAATTTGACACAAAACAATTGTGTTCTCTCTCAATTTCAAATCTCCGAACATTCACATGAGGTATTTAGAAATATCAGAGTCTCAGAGACAGGAAATTGAGAGAAAACGGAGGGCTCAGGCGTCCTTAAGTGGGGAGAGTACGGGTGTCTTAACTGGGGAACTCAACAGTATCCCACGTTTTGTGGGCGGTGTAGCACAATATGAATAAAAAGAATAATTAAGTATTGAACAGACTAGCCATTTTATTGTGACTAAGACAACAGACGGGCAAGGAGTGACCTAGTTGAGGTGTATAAGCATCTCAAAGGGCACTACTCACTCGAGTGAGATTGGAGCTCCTGAACGTGCCTAGCTTATACTAAAGATGGGCAAGAGGGGACCTAGTTGAGGTGTATAAGCATTTCAGGGGGCACTACTCAGTTGAGTGTCCTTACTTGGAGCTGGCGGACGCTCGCCCCACAAGGGGTCACAGCTCAAGATTCAAGAAGCTGCAAGTCCAGAAAACTGTGAGGGCAAACTTTTTCGGAGTGAGGGTTGTAAACTCCTGGAACTAGCTACCAGAGAGTGTTGTGACGGCACCGAGTGTGAGCTTTTTCAAGACAAGACTTGACCAACGCTGAAGCGGGTTCAGGTACATTCAGGAGCCGGTGCATGCCCAGTATTTGCCAACAGTGCATGACAGAGACGTGACAGATCGCCAGGGCGGCTAGCGAGCCGATCTTTTGGTGAAGAAGATAAATGAAAAGGAAAAGTAATCAGAGACGTGACGGATCGCCCAAGCGGCTAACAAGCCGATCAGTGGCGAAGAGGATAAAAGTAAAGAGTGTATTTATTTTTTTTTTTTTTTTGCCCCAAGGAGGCTAGTTTATTAGGAACCCCCTTATTATCCTGTACAAGGTCAAGCGCAAAAGCATTTACAGCGCCCATCTGGGAAGCATGCATAGTTCATGCTTGCCTTCATGATTCATGCATTAAGGGCGTAAGAACCTGGAGGGTTATAGTGTGGGGTATGTGGCCAGTTGTCAAATTTCTCTTTGCGTTTGTCTATTTTCTCTTTGTATGGCTCATATACATACGTACACGTAGGAGATCTAGCATTAAGGATGGAGGTAAGAAAGGAAACTCACAATGGCGTTTTCTGTATGTATATATATATATATATATATATATATATATATATATATATATATATATATATATTTATATACACCTAGACCCCGACTTACGACGGGGTTAGGGACCCAAATCCAGGTCGTAAGTCCGACATAGATAAAAAAAAAAAAACAAAAAAAAAAAACAAAAAAAAAAAAAAAAAAAATTTTTTTTTTTTTTTTTAATAAAAAATCTACAATGAAATACAGTAGAGTAAAAGTAATGAATAATGATGAATGGATACAGTACAGTGAAAGTAATAAATAATACGGAATGGATACAGTGTGACTGAGCACTTAACCTTTAATGTAGTCAGCTGAATGCACATGGGGCCCCCATAATTTTCTAATTATACATGGAGACTACATTAACTGGAAACGTTTCGGCATAGAAAATGCATGTCATTTAAATTTTTTTTTTTTTTTTTTTTTTTTTTTTATTTATCTATATCTGAGGCGGTCGTAAGTCCCGACGGTCGTAAGTCCATGTAGTCGTAAGTCGGGGTCTAGGTGTATATATATATATATATATATGCAAGTAAATCACTGTAGGTGCACGTGATCTAGGTATATGCTGATAACCAGCATATATATATATATATATATATATATATATATATATATATATATATATATGTGGTATGAGGAACTCCAGAGACAACTATTTGGTGATTTAGAATATTAGTGATATGGATATGTATTTTTGTAAGCTCCGAGGAGGAAAAGTGTAAATATATTTTGTGAATCCGCGCTGGAACGAATATGCATCCCACCTGGGGGGGGGGGGGGGAAGAGACGCCATGGCGTTGCTTACATCTCAAAGACGAGTCGGGTGGGCCCAGTAACAGGTGTGTCCCATGTATTTCTTGCTCTGATAGAGTATGTTTGATAGATTGAGCATAATAAATGTTATATGAAGAATGTGATGATCTCGTGGAGGTAGTTTGTAAACCAGAATAAGGCTAATTCTAGCTTTGCTCTACAGGCATTCACCCTGGAGTGAGTCGAAAACAACAGCCACTCCCCTGTGTTATGTTGGTGGGTTGGGTTTATTATTTATTGTTTAATTCCTACGAATGTGTGGTACCAATATGTGAATATGACAACAGTTAATGCTTGTTTTGTAAGTATAACGTAATAATGTATAATAACTAGTTATGTCTGATCTAGGTCCCAGCCTTTTCCTTCTTGGGTGATTTCTAGAGTAAATAAATGAGAGAAAACTACAAGTGTGTGTCCTATCCATGCTTTGTGCTTTACTACATATATATATATGTACGGAAGGACGCCACCCTCCGGGAGGCTCCACATTGTCTCACTGTAGTGCATTAAGGTAAACCACATTTTTTGGTTTTGCCATTAGCAGCAAGTATGTACAGATTTTTGCCAGTTCCCAGTCTGGAGCATCCAACATAGAACTGTCCATGAGAGAAGCAAGGAAACGCAAGGTTTAGGCCAACCATCTTTAGGGACTGTCCCTGGTTTTTGTAGATGGTCATGGCAAAGCTCACTTTAACCGGGAACTGAAGTCGCTTGAACTCAAATAGGAGGTCAGTGGTGATGAGAGGTAGCCTTGGTATAAAAACATCCTCTCCTTTCGCTTTTCCTGTCAGTATTGTAGCTTCCAGTACATATGGCATCATGTTCTTCACCACCAGCCTTGTGCCATTGCAGAGGATTGGTGGTTTAAGATTTCTTAAGAGCATTATAGGAGTTCCAATCTTCAAAGTGGGGTGGTGAGGAGGCATTCCAGCGGGCTCCAATGAATTAAGGAATTCTGCAGGGTACTGGACTGCTTGGTCCTGGTCGATTACTGTATCAACAGATTTGAATGAGGTCTCACTACCTGGAAGCTGTCTGAGTAGTCATGTTGATTTCAGCCACTGTTTCATTCTTTGGTGCCAGAATTGCGCGTTCACGCAGCCACTTGTGATCCTTGTAGTGGTGGATAATGTTTGGGTAAACCATGTTAGTAAGCTCAGTTGAGGGCTTTACAACATTTCCACATCCTTGAGGAATGATTATTTGTCCTTCTGAATCAACAGGGAAAGTTCCATTCCCAATCTGTAGTAGAAGGTTTGCAAACCGTCCATCATCCTGATATCCTTGTAGATGTACTCTCATGTTTGTGGATAGGGTGAGTGTCTGAACACTTCTCCAAAGGTATGAAGCCTTGAGGCACGCATTCAGTTCATCAGCTGGAGTGCTTCGAGGAATGACAGGTAGGCTCTGGCGAAAGTCTCCAGTAATGACCATTGTAATGTCACCCATGAACTGGTCATTTTCTTGTATATGTCTTGCAAGGTTCTGTCCAATGCTTCAAACGCTAACTTGTGAGACATAGCGCATTCATCCCAGACTATGAGGTTGCATTTTTCTAAGAGTTTTGCCTTTGCCGATCCTTTTTTGGTGTTGCACACTGGATTCTCATTGTGAGCGCGGTTGAGAGGCAGTTTAAAAGTTGAGTGTGCAGTACGTCCTCCTAGTAGTGTTGCAGCAATGCCTGAGGATGCCACAGCAAGAGTAATTTTCCCCTAATGACGTACTTTGGCCAACAGAAGGTTGGTCAGGAATGTTTTTCCTGTCCCGCCAGGTGCATCGAGAAAGATCATACCTCCCTGCTCCGCTTGTATCGCTTGCAAGATCTGTTCGTAAGCATTTGCTTGATGAGGCACCAGGTGAGGCTCATTTTCTTCAAGAAAATTCACCAGAACTTCAACTGAGTGGTCTGTCTCTCTGAGCAACTTCCTATTTGCAACTACTGGTTCTTCTCGGTTTGGGGAAGGCAATCCAAAATCAGTCAGGCCATGGTAGGACGCCACCCTCCTGGAGGCTCCACGTTGTCTCACTGTTCAGTCCCCAAAACTTCTTCTTCCATCAATAGTTCATTAGCGGTGTATGTAAGTTCCACGATGTTTTTCACTACAACGGTACAGCAAAGTATATTTTTTTAGCATTAAACCATCCATCATCACTACATATAACATCATCCATCATCACTACATATAACACCATCCATCATCACTACATATAGCACCATCCATCATCACTACATATAACACCACCTATCATCACTACATATAACAATATCCATCATCACTACATACAACATCATCCATTATCACTACATATAACACCAACCATCATCACTACAGATCGATAAAGTAGTTTCCAAGATTCTCGTGCAGACACACAAACAAACAAAGAGACAGACTTCTTTGTTTTATATAGATAGATCATCACTACATATAACACCATCCATCATCACTACATATAACACCACCCATCATCACTGCATATAACACCACCCATCATCACTGCATATAATATCATCCATCATCACTACATATAACACCATCCATCATCACTGCATATAATATCATCCATCATCACTACATATAACACCATCCATTATCACTACATATAACACCATCCATCATCACTACATATAACACCACCCATCATCACTTCATGTAACAACATCCATCATCACTACATATAACATCATCCATGATCACTACATATAACACCATCCATCATCACTGCATATAATATCGTCCATCATCACTACATATAACACCATCCATCATCACTACATATAACATCATCCATCATCACTACATATAGCACCATCCATCATCACTACATATAACACCACCCATCACCACTTCATGTAGCAACATCCATCATCACTACATATAACATCATCCATCATCACTACATATAACACCATTCATCATCACTACATATAATACCACCCATCATCACTATATATAACAACATCCATCATCACTACATATAATAGGGTTGCCACATCTGAACATTAAAAAAAGAGGACGTTCCCAAAGACATCCTGCCCCAAATTCCCCCCCCCCCCCCCCCGCCTGGCACACACTTTGGCGCTATGTAACCTTGATGCAGCCGTGACCGTTTTATGCTCTAGAAAAGTACAACAAATCGTAAGCACTAGCTGTGGTAACAAGAGACAAACCCACAACAAAGACTAAGATCAAACACTGTCACTGCAGGTTAAAGACTGGCCAACCACCAGTCACCGTCATAGTTGTCAACACACGTAAATAATACAGCGAAAGTGGCTAGATTATGGTTGATAATTGCTAAAATGCCTTAAATGCAGGACAAGAAAAACAAATGCTACAGTGTAAAAAAAGCCATAAGAAAAAATTGTAGACTTTCAACATTTAATTTATGGCTGTAATAGTACTAGATACAAAACAAAAATAATAATGAGCTTGGCTGAAGAACAAGGAAAAGCAGTACATGGTACAACAGGCTAGTCCAAAAACTGCTAGCAGCTAAGTTGATAACACAGTACAGGCGTGCACGTGACTTATTTGCTGACGAAAACTGAACAAGATCTCTATTGTTTGCACCTCCCCTTTCTCACAGTCTCTCTCGTCATTACAGTTTCATATTTCTTTCCGTGGAGAAAATGATGGAAACTGAAATTCCGGACTTTTGAAGAATTTTAAAAATTCCTTCCGGATGAAGATTTCGAGACCTAAATGGAGGACATGTCCGGGAAAATACGGACGTATGGCAACCCTATATAACATCATCCATCATCACTATAGATCTGTAAAGTAATTTCCGAGATTCTCGTGCGGACACACAAACAAATAAACAGAGAGACAGACTTCTTTGTTATATATATATATATATATATATATATATATATATATATATATATATATATATATATATATATATATATATATATATATATATATATATATATATATATATATATATATACATATATATATATATACACATATATACACATCCTTGACCACCGAAGGGTCAAGACGTACCTGGCGCTCCTCTTGGAGCAGCCAGTTCAACTGTTAAGTTGGCCCATACCAACCCCCTCCCCTGAACCACTTCTCCCCACCGGAATATCAACAAGTTCTAGCCAGAAGTTACAATTTCATTTAGGAAAGGAATGGAACCAGTGTTAAACAGAGGTGAGCATTGGTGAACAGTGCTTAAGTCAGTGAGAACAACTCAACAGTAACAGTCGTACTCAAGTTAACCTTCACACAGTGAGGTCCCAGGTACCCAGTGATAACGGCCAGTGAGACCCAACAACCAGCGATGTGTTAATCCGTCTACGATAGGAAGGCCTGGGGCCACACCTCACTCATATAACACCATCTGTGAGGGAATTACTACACCACGTGATACTTCTCATAACATCATCTGTGAGGGAGTTACTACACCACGTCAAATCCCTCATAATACCATCTGTGAGGGAATTACTACACCACGTGATACCCCTCATAACACCATCTGTGAGGGAATTACTACACCACATCAGGTCCCTCATAACACCATCTGAGGGAACTACTACACCACATAGGTCCCTCCTAACACCATCTGGGAGAGAGTTACTACACTACGTGTTTGCTGTTCAACACCGACATTAATCTGAATGTTCACTGTATGTTCCTTTACCTATCTCTAATGAAGGCTTTTGTTAAACCACCAATGTATGTACTAAGTCATTTATGTCCAATGTATATTTTCAGCCTTCAGGCTGCAGAACTTTTTCAATAAACCGTTAATTATTATTATTATTATATATACACATATATATATATATGCAAGTAAATCACTGTAGGTGCGCGTGATCTAGGTATATGCTGATAGCCACAAGGAAAGAAGAAAACACGAAGTTCCCAAGCGCTTTCGTGTAATTCACATCTTCAGGGGTAAGTACAGACTAGCTAGTCTGTACTCACCCCTGAAGATGTGAATTACACGAAAGCGCTTGGGAACTTCGTGTTTTCTTCTTTTCTTGTGGTTATCAGCATATATATGTATATATATTGTTACGAGTTGGGGATTTAGAATATAGTTATACGTCTACCCAGATCCCAACGGGTAACAACAAAAAAAAAACAAAGACAATCGGACTAAAAAAAGGGTAGACAAAGGATGCGAGTTTTCGTTGTATATAATAAAGTACCATAAATTCCTTAACAAAATATTCAGCTTATAAACTACCCTTAACCAAACTTAACCTAAACATGAACAGTATATACATAGTAATAAAACATAAAACAATAGTGAAGCAATGTGGAGGGGGAAGAGGCAATACAAGATTACAAATACTTAAGTGAGGAGCTGAGATGGCTGACGAGCAAGGCTGAGTATGGTAGAAGACGGTAAATAGTCACTGTGCCGTAGGTTTCCAGGATAGGTGATCCTGTGGTCGCTTCCCAGAGTGAAGTGTGTCCTCTCCTCGAATTGGAGCTGACAAAGTAGACTGAGGCGGAAGTGACGCAACAACCAGGATATGGAGAAGGGAAACCCGGGAGTGGTAACTAAGACGAGCCATACTCGTGTTTCGTCCCTAGATGGCGTTGCTCGTGGTGCTGGGTAGGTAGATGAAGACAATCGGTGGAGGGGTTCGTAACACACCCCCCTCCAAAGACCTTCGTAGCGCGGGCGCGAAGGAGGTGATCACCTGGTGCGTCTGGAGAGTAGCTGCTACATTTCCACTGGAGCTCGGGATAAGGAGTCTGCAATCAGGTTTTCCACCCCCTTTATGTGCCGGACTTGTAGATTATAGGGCTGGGTGAGGAGAGCCCAGCGGAGGATTCGCTGGTTGGAGGTCTTGTTGGTTTGGATGAACGTGAGTGGGTTATGGTCGGTGAAGACCAGGGTTGTTTGTGGGCAAGACTGGAGGTAACATTCAAACTTCTTTATTGCCAACACCAGAGCCAGGGCCTCCTTCTCTATGGTCGAGTAGTTGGTCTGATGTTTTTTCAACTTGGCAGAGTAATATGCCACAGGGTGAAGGACATCAGTGGTTGGGTCGGGTTGTAGGAGCACAGCCCCCACTCCGACACCACTAGCGTCGATTTGCAGATGGAAGGGCAAGGTGTAGTCAGGGGGGTGGACTACAGGCTTAGAGGCAAGGAAGGCTTTGAGGCGGTGGAAAGACTGGTCGCAATTCTGGTTCCAGATGTAAGGGACCGCAGAACTGGTAAGGTCTGTGAGGGGTCCGGCCACGCTGGAGAAGTTACTGCAGAACCGACGGTAGTAGCCGCACATCCCCAGGAAGCGCATGAGTTCCTTCCTCGTCCTTGGAGTGGGGAAGGACAAGATGGCTTCAACGTTTGCGTCCTTGGGTCTCACCATACCATGCCCAACGATATGTCCCAGGTAAGTCACCGAGGCCCGGCCAAAAGCAGATTTAGCCAGGTTTATGGTGAATCCAGTCTCTTGCAGTCGTGCAAACAGTATCTCCAAACGCACCAGATGTTCGTCCCAGCTGTCCGACACCACCACCAGGTCATCCAGGTAGGCGAACGTCCCACCTAGGTCTTGAATAAGGTAGTTTATGGCCCTCTGGAATGTGGCCGGAGCATTAGAAAAGCCAAACGCCATAACTAAATATTGAAAAAGACCAAATGGAGTTATAAATGCCGAGATTATTTTTGCCCTATCCGTGAGTCCTACTTGATAATAGCCTTTCAACAGGTCTATGGTACTGATAAATTGGGCACAGCCTATGCTGTCTATTATATCTTCAATCAAAGGTAAAGGGTAGGAGTCAGAGACAGTGACCTGGTTCACTTTACGATAATCTGTACAGAAACGAAAGGTGCCATCGGGTTTTGGAATGAGAAGGCAAGGTGAAGCCCAGGGGGAGGTACTAGGCTCAGCTAAGTTATGCTTTAACAAAAAATCTACCTCCTTTTTCATGATCTCTTTTTTTTGTGGATTTAGTCGATATGCTGATTGTCTAATGGGTTGTACATCATCTGAGATTAGCTTAATATCATGTTTAAGTATATTGCAAAATCCTGGGAGGTCTGATGTGACTTTAGGAAATGTTGATAATAACTTAGTGAGATCTTTTGCTTGAGATGGATTCAGAACAGAAAAATACTCATCCAAATTGTTGAGTATGTGACTGTTAGCAGGGTTCTCTTTAGGTAGAGGGAAGTCTAAATTCTCCAATAGGTCCATGTCATCTGTCTCCGGCTCCGGCCCTGACAAAACCGTATGCAATACAGGTAGGCTTACAGCCTCGGGGATGTCTTCCTCTGACTGCCTGGAATGGTAAAGTTTCATGAGATTAATGTGAACAAGTTGTGAATCTTTTCTGCGATCAGGAGTATGGACTATATAGTTGAGAGGAGATAGTTTATTAGCAACTATATAGGGACCAGTAAACTTGCTTTTAAGGGGAGAGCCTGGAATGGGTAGAAAGAGTAACACTTTGTCACCTGGAGAAAATGATCTTTTAACTAATTTAGGTTGGGACTTCACCATTTTCTCTTGGACTTTTTTTAAGTTTGACTGAGCAATGGTTCGGACTTCAGTTAATTTGTCCCGTAAAGTGTCAATGTATTGGGAAACTGTTGCGGGCTTAATAGAGGGAGTGTCAAACCACTGCTCCTTTACTATTTTAAGGGGTCCCCTAATTTGTCTCCCATATAGTAACTCGAACGGGGAGAATCCCAATGACTCCTGGGGACATTCCCTGATGGCAAAGAGTAACAAGTCTATGCCTTCATCCCATTCCTTTTGGTGTTCTATACAGTATTTTTTGATCATTGATTTGAAAGTTTGATGGAACCGTTCCAAGCAACCTTGGGATTGTGGGTGGTAAGCCGAAGATGTACAATGGTCCACACTGAGGTCTTTCATCACCTGTTCGAAAAGATTGCTCGTAAAATTGGTGCCCTGATCAGATTGGATCTCTTTAGGAATGCCCACTGAAGTGAAAAGATGCAAAAGATGTTTGATTACGTTTTTTGAAGTGATGCTTTTAAGGGGAAAAGCCTCAGGATAACGTGTACTGGTATCCATAACTGTGAGCAGGAATTGATTTCCCTTCTTAGTCTTTGGTAATGGGCCCACACAATCCACAACAATCTTTTCAAATGGGGTAGAAAATACTGGGATGGGCTTAATGGGAGCTGCTGGTATACTTTCATTTGGTTTTCCTACCATTTGACAAATATGACAAGATTTTAGGTATTGAGACACATCCTTCCTAAGTCCAGGCCAGTAATAGTGTTGGAGGAGCTTTTTATATGTTTTCAGGATTCCCAAATGTCCTGAAATACCATCATGGGCAAGGGCAATTAATGCTGGTCTGACTGAAGCTGGAATTACCACTTGATGTATTTCAGACCACGTGTCTAGATGGGCAAGCTCAGGGGGCCTATAGGCCCTCATCAAAACCCCTTCATGATAATAAAAACACGGAAGGGTGTTAAAATCTTTACCTTCAACTGCTGCATGATGAAGTTTATTCAAAGATGGATCAGATTGTTGGGCTTTAATGAGCTCCTCCTTACTTATCGTCTTATTGTACAGATCTTCTGTGGGTAGGAAGATATTGGAGGTGGTTTTAGATGAAGAGGGCCCATTTCGCACACTCTGTGACCGGGTGACAGCACAAGATGGGAAAAGATGAGGAATAGTTTCTTTAAGGTCAGTGGTGGAGTTGACAGGTAAGGGAGAGTCGACTGTCTTTATGTTAGGAACCACTAGATCTCCTACCAAGTCATTACCCAATAATAAATGAATGCCACACACAGGCATTGGGTCTTTCCTTATGGCTATTTGCACTTCCCCAGTAATCAAGGGACATTGGAGGTGCACTTTAGCTAAAGGATAGGAAGAATGGGACGAGAGATCTGAAATTAGAACACTCTCATTTGTAAATGCGGTAGATATATCAGGAATGACGTTAAACAGGAGGATAGATTGTGCTGCGCCCGTATCACGTAGTATACGAATAGGGAAAGAACGAGACCCTTCTACGATTGAAATTTTTCCCTCATAGGTGAATGAAGAGAAGAGATCCTGATGGGGCCTTGCCACATTGGCATTTGCTATTGGTTTGGATTTGGGATCCAGGGAACTACTTTTAGCAATTCGACACTTTGGGTGTTTACAAGTCTGGATCGTATGGCCTGGGATTTTACAGTAAGAACAAGTAAGCTTGGTTGCATCGGGGGGAGTGGGTGTGGGACCTTTCGACCTACCACTCACGTTCCCAAGGTTATCATCAGAGGAGGACCTAACATGTCGGGAAGTACCACGTTCTCTACTGCCCAGTGACTCCACCAACAAAGCATACGCATCAGCCAGCTCAGCAGCACGCCCTAAATTAACCTCTCCACGCTCCTCCACATGCTTCAAGATGTGAAATGGTATCTTGCTTTTCCACTCCTCCAGGACTACCAAATTTAACAAATCCTGAAATGTGGAGGTCTCTGTAGCCTCTAACCACTTCTTAAAAAACCTAAGCTTTTCTTGAGCAAACTCAACAAATGTGTGTGAAAATGGTTTGGTTAGTTTACGAAACTTCTGCCGGTATCCATCTGGCGTGATAGCATAAGAGGTGAGGATATTCTTTTTTACGTTATCATAGTCATCAGTCTGGTCTAAACAGTTATAAACTCTACGAGCCTTACCATATAATTTAGGAACTAACACTGACACCCACTGGTCCTTTGGCCACTCATTCTTCGCGGCTATTTTCTCAAAAGTCCTAAATGACCCGTCCATATCGGATTCATCAAACCCGGGAACAAGGGAAGAAGCAGTAGCAGGGTTAAAAGCAGCGAGTTTCTCTCTTAATGCCACTTCTTTTGATTTAAACTCCGATGTTAAAGTGACTTCTGTCTCTCTCACCTGTAGTTCTTTCAGTTTAACCGCCTGCACCAACTTGGCCTGTTCCATCCTTTCCTCATGCTCCAACTTGGCCTGTTCCGACCTTCCCTCATGCTCCAACTTGGCCTCCAACTTGGCCTGTTCCAACTTGGCCTGTTCCATCCTTTCTTCATGGTCCAACTTGGCCTCCAACTTGGCCTGTTCCAACTTGGCCTGTTCCCTCCTTTCTTCAGGGTCCAACTTGGCCTCCTGCTCCAACTTGGCCTGTTCCAACTCGAGTTCTTTCATTTTGATTTGGAACTCGAACCTAGCTCGTTCTAGTTCTAAGGGGTCTATTCGTTGTGTTTCTTCTTGAGGGCTAGCCAGACCTGAGGCAACTTCTGGGTGAGGAGGGGTGGTGGATAGTGGTTGAAGTTTCTTGGACATGGGCGTTAATCTGTCAACAGCGGATTCTTTTAAAACTTCTTGTTGAACCAACTCTTCAATCACATGATTTTTTAACATTTCCTTAGTCAGTTGCTGTGAAAATGGGATATTGTAATAGTTGGCTATTTCTTTCCATTCTTTCTTCAGGATATTAACACGTAATTTAGCTACGGAAGGATTTTCAATAAAATCCTGGAGATCAAAACCTGAGGTGGCCATTGTTAATAAAAATAGGATAAATTAACTAATGGTCAAAAGCTAAGATAAGTGGATAACCCTAGAAAATATCACGGCAGTGGATAACCAGAAAGTCCCGGAAACTAACCAAGTTATACCTAGGGAAATTACACTTATGATTATTGTTCTTCCGAGAAGATCCTTAGATAAGGACAAGAGACTTGAAAGAGGTAGGGCGTATTACGGCATTAATATAAAGATCCGGATTAACAACCCTGATATACTTGAAAGAGGTAGGGCGTATTACGGCATTAATATAAAGATCCGGATTAACAACCCTGATATACTTGAAAGAGGTAGGGCGTATTACGGCATTTATATAAAGATCCGGATTAACAACCCTGAATGAGATAATGAGAAGAACAATAATTGAGGCTTTATAATTATGGGGTCCTGGTAGAGAGGGGCGTCCCAAGATATCACTTCACTCTAAACTAGTAACTATGGAACAGCCTACTCTGGAGCGAGGGTACGGCATTAAACAGATCCGGATTCTTCCCTACACTCGATAAGACTTACCACACGACTGCCACGTGTAATAACAGGTAAGCCTTATGACACTTGGAACCTATTATCCTACGTCTGTCACTCTTACTATACGGTAATACCAATATATGCACACACATATGAAGGAAACTTTAAACCACCGTAAAGCAATTGTAAACAGAAGTGACTGGGAGGGGTAATTAACACTGAGTAACAAGGGAGGAAGGAATATGGTACTTAAGGTCGTGTCCTGTCACGGTCGCCATTTGTTACGAGTTGGGGATTTAGAATATAGTTATACGTCTACCCAGATCCCAACGGGTAACAACAAAAAAAAAAACAAAGACAATCGGACTAAAAAAAGGGTAGACAAAGGATGCGAGTTTTCGTTGTATATAATAAAGTACCATAAATTCCTTAACAAAATATTCAGCTTATAAACTACCCTTAACCAAACTTAACCTAAACACGAACAGTATATACATAGTAATAAAACATAAAACAATAGTGAAGCAATGTGGAGGGGGAAGAGGCAATACAAGATTACAAATACTTAAGTGAGGAGCTGAGATGGCTGACGAGCAAGGCTGAGTATGGTAGAAGACGGTAAATAGTCACTGTGCCGTAGGTTTCCAGGATAGGTGATCCTGTGGTCGCTTCCCAGAGTGAAGTGTGTCCTCTCCTCGAATTGGAGCTGACAAAGTAGACTGAGGCGGAAGTGACGCAACAACCAGGATATGGAGAAGGGAAACCCGGGAGTGGTAACTAAGACGAGCCATACTCGTGTTTCGTCCCTAGATGGCGTTGCTCGTGGTGCTGGGTAGGTAGATGAAGACAATCGGTGGAGGGGTTCGTAACAATATATATATATATTGTTACGAACCCCTCCACCGATTGTCTTCATCTACCTACCCAGCACCACGAGCAACGCCATCTAGGGACGAAACACGAGTATGGCTCGTCTTAGTTACCACTCCCGGGTTTCCCTTCTCCATATCCTGGTTGTTGCGTCACTTCCGCCTCAGTCTACTTTGTCAGCTCCAATTCGAGGAGAGGACAGACTTCACTCTGGGAAACGACCACAGGATCACCTATCCTGGAAACCTACGGCACAGTGACTATTTACCGTCTTCTACCATACTCAGCCTTGCCCGTCAGCCATCTCAGCTCCTCACTTAAGTATTTGTAATCTTGTATTGCCTCTCACCCCTCCACATTGCTTCACTATTGTTTTATGTTTTATTACTATGTATATACTGTTCGTGTTTAGGTTAAGTTTGGTTAAGGGTAGTTTATAAGCTGAATATTTTGTTAAGGAATATATGGTACTTTATTATATACAACGAAAACTCGCATCCTTTGTCTACCCTTTTATGTCCGATTGTCTTTGTTTTTTTTTTGTTGTTACCTGTTGGGATCTGGGTAGACGTATACTATATTCTAAATCCCCAACTCGTAACAAATGGCGACCGTGACAGGACTCGACCTTAAGTACCATATTCCTTCTCCCCTTGTTACTCAGTGTTAATTACCCCTCCCAGTCACTTCTGTTTACAATTGCTTTACGGTGGTTTAAAGTTTCCTTCATATGTATGTGCATATATTGGTATTACCGTATAGTAAGAGTGACAGACGTAGGATAATAGGTTCCAAGTGTCATAAGGCTTACCTGTTATTACACGTGGCAGTCGTGTGGTAAGTCTTATCGAGTGTAGGGAAGAATCCGGATCTGTTTAATGCCGTACCCTCACTCCAGAGTAGGCTGTTCCATAGTTACTAGTTTAGAGTGAAGTGATATCTTGGGACGCCCCGCTCTACCAGGACCCCATAATTATAAAGCCTCCATTATTGTTCTTCTCATTATCTCATTCAGGGTTGTTAATCCGGATCTTTATATAAATGCCGTAATACGCCCTTCCTCTTTCAAGTATATCAGGGTTGTTAATCCGGATCTTTATATAAATGCCGTAATACGCCCTACCTCTTTCAAGTATATCAGGGTTGTTAATCCGGATCTTTATATTAATGCCGTAATACGCCCTACCTCTTTCAAGTATATCAGGGTTGTTAATCCGGATCTTTATATTAATGCCGTAATACGCCCTACCTCTTTCAAGTCTCTTGTCCTTATCTAAGGATCTTCTCGGAAGAACAATAATCATAAGTGTAATTTCCCTAGGTATAACTTGGTTAGTTTCCGGGACTTTCTGGTTATCCACTGCCGTGATATTTTCTAGGGTTATCCACTTATCTTATCTTTTGACCATTAGTTAATTTATCCTATTTTTCTTAACAATGGCCACCTCAGGTTTTGATCTTCAGGATTTTATTGAAAATCCTTCCGTAGCTAAATTACGTGTTAATATCCTGAAGAAAGAATGGAAAGAAATAGCCAACTATTACAATATCCCATTTTCACAGCAACTGACTAAGGAAATGTTAAAAAATCATGTGATTGAAGTGTTGGTTCAACAAGAAGTTTTAAAAGAATCCGCTGTTGACAGATTAACGCCCATGTCCAAGAAACTTCAACCACTATCCACCACCCCTCCTCACTCAGAAGTTGCCTCAGGTCTGGCTAGCCCTCAAGAAGAAACACAACGAATAGACCCCTTAGAACTAGAACGAGCTAGGTGGGACGTTCGCCTACCTGGATGACCTGGTGGTGGTGTCGGACAGCTGGGACGAACATCTGGTGCGTTTGGAGATACTGTTTGCACGACTGCAAGAGACTGGATTCACCATAAACCTGGCTAAATCTGCTTTTGGCCGGGCCTCGGTGACTTACCTGGGACATATCGTTGGGCATGGTATGGTGAGACCCAAGGACGCAAACGTTGAAGCCATCTTGTCCTTCCCCACTCCAAGGACGAGGAAGGAACTCATGCGCTTCCTGGGGATGTGCGGCTACTACCGTCGGTTCTGCAGTAACTTCTCCAGCGTGGCCGGACCCCTCACAGACCTTACCAGTTCTGCGGTCCCTTACATCTGGAACCAGAATTGCGACCAGTCTTTCCACCGCCTCAAAGCCTTCCTTGCCTCTAAGCCGGTAGTCCACCCCCCTGACTACACCTTGCCCTTCCATCTGCAAATCGACGCTAGTGGTGTCGGAGTGGGGGCTGTGCTCCTACAACCCGACCCAACCACTGATGTCCTTCACCCTGTGGCATATTACTCTGCCAAGTTGAAAAAACATCAGACCAACTACTCGACCATAGAGAAGGAGGCCCTGGCTCTGGTGTTGGCAATAAAGAAGTTTGAATGTTACCTCCAGTCTTGCCCACAAACAACCCTGGTCTTCACCGACCATAACCCACTCACGTTCATCCAAACCAACAAGACCTCCAACCAGCGAATCCTCCGCTGGGCTCTCCTCACCCAGCCGTATAATCTACAAGTCCGGCACATAAAGGGGGTGGAAAACCTGATTGCAGACTCCTTATCCCGAGCTCCAGTGGAAATGTAGCAGCTACTCTCCAGACGCACCAGGTGATCACCTCCTTCGCGCCCGCGCTACGAAGGTCTTTGGAGGGGGGGTGTGTTACGAACCCCTCCACCGATTGTCTTCATCTACCTACCCAGCACCACGAGCAACGCCATCTAGGGACGAAACACGAGTATGGCTCGTCTTAGTTACCACTCCCGGGTTTCCCTTCTCCATATCCTGGTTGTTGCGTCACTTCCGCCTCAGTCTACTTTGTCAGCTCCAATTCGAGGAGAGGACAGACTTCACTCTGGGAAACGACCACAGGATCACCTATCCTGGAAACCTACGGCACAGTGACTATTTACCGTCTTCTACCATACTCAGCCTTGCCCGTCAGCCATCTCAGCTCCTCACTTAAGTATTTGTAATCTTGTATTGCCTCTCACCCCTCCACATTGCTTCACTATTGTTTTATGTTTTATTACTATGTATATACTGTTCGTGTTTAGGTTAAGTTTGGTTAAGGGTAGTTTATAAGCTGAATATTTTGTTAAGGAATATATGGTACTTTATTATATACAACGAAAACTCGCATCCTTTGTCTACCCTTTTATGTCCGATTGTCTTTGTTTTTTTTTTGTTGTTACCTGTTGGGATCTGGGTAGACGTATACTATATTCTAAATCCCCAACTCGTAACAATATATATATATATAATATATATATAATATAATATAATATATATATATATATATATATATATATATATATAATATATATATATATATATAAATCTTGATAAAATCACACGGGAAAATGGAAACAACGGAGTACCTTAGCTTTCGTCTTTATTCAAGACATCTTCAGAGGCAACTGGATTACATGGACAGAGAGAGGCTTAAATATACAGGGTGACCTAAAAAACATGAGGTCAGGTCAAAATGATGACATCCACTAATCCCCACACCAACACACACGTAGAGGAGCTTAAGAGAAGGGTGGTGACGTGACTAGCCAAGTCAGGTCAGAAAAAAGGGGACCCACAAAATAACTATCATACATCTAGATCAAAGGTTTTTAAAGCATTTTTAACCTTGGGCCACTGACAAATAAATTTATGTAACATATTATCGGTTTTGAACTGACCATCACTAAGGTTTATTGATTTTAATTCCTTAATCAAACTAGCTTCAACAAGAAGTCTTTCTGTGACACAAGATGATTTGAAAACTTCTAAGCTTTTTTCCCAAGCAATGGGGTGATTATTATTCCTAACATGAACGAACAAGGCACTGCTTTCAGATGCAGTTCTAATATTATACTTATGTTGTTTGATTCTAAGCTGCAGTGTTTTTCCTGTCTGACCTACATAATTACAATTACATTTGCTACATGGAATACAATAAACACTACCATTTACATTCAAACTTGGGCTATTCCTTATTAACATATTAGTAATGGTTGAGTCATACTTGAAAACAACATTAATATTTAGAAGCTTGAGGGACCGAACTAACGGGACAAATTCATTACGATAGGGCAGAGTCAAAATATTCTTAAGTGTAGGAACTTGTCTGGTTTGAGAGGAATGAAAGGATTTTTTAGCCCTATTAAAACAACGATCAACAAACAGAGAAGGGTACCCAAGTTTATGTGCAATAGAACGAATGTGTTTCAATTCATCGTCAATAAATTCAGAGTCACAAATACGCAGACATCTTAGGAACATAGCAGAAAAAACTGACATTTTGGTAGACTCAAGGTGATTCGATAAAAAGTGAATGAAACTATCAACCTGTGTGGGCTTTCTATATACCTTGAATTTATAGTTTTGGCCATTTCTCATGATAAGCATATCAAGAAATGGAAGGGATTCATTTATTTCTCTTTCAATTTTGAACGTGATACTAGGGACAATATTATTAAGTTTGTCTAAAAATTCAAATGGGTCACTGTTTATAGGCCAAAGACAAAGAACATCATCTACATATCTATACCATGGAGGAATAAAGTCCACTATATTGGGTAGTAATCTAGACTCAAAAAACTCCATATAAATACAGGCTAGAGGAGCAGAAAGACAATTACCCATGCTCATACCAAATATTTGCTTGTAGAACTTCCCATTTGCACTAAACACATTGTCAGTTACGCATAACTCTATCAATTTCAGGAAAGTATCATGTTCAATAGTTAAATCTAGCAGTTGTAATTTATCTTTAAGAAATGAAAGTAAGTCTTTTACAGGTACTCTAGTGAACAGTGAATTTACATCAAAACTTATTAACTCGCAAGGTTCGTTGTGTTTCTTGAGTTTATCAATTAAATCACTGCTATTGCGTATATGTGAATTAGAAATTTGGCCTGTAAGAGGGGATATCATCTTTACCAGCCACTTGGATAATTTGTAAGTAACAGACCCCACAGAACTCACGATAGGACGTAATGGATTATTAAGCTTGTGGGTTTTGATCAAGCCATACATATAAGGTAAAGTGGGATTGATTTGAGAGAGCTGTTTAGTGAGATCGGGGTTCTTTTTCAATAACATCTTCATTTTGGAATTAGACAACTTATTAATATTTTCCAGGGGATCTTTCGTAAGCTCACAATACGTGCTTTCATCACTAAGTAATGAATTCATCTTATCATTGTAGTCACTTTTATCCAAGATAACAATAGCATTAGACTTATCAGCCTTGGTAATATGGATATTCTTATTTCTATTCAAGTTTATCAAGGCTGTTTCAAATCTTTTTGGAATGTTTGAAGCAAATTTCTTATTTAAAACACTATGTATACAACCTTTAGCTATGGAAATATCTTCATTTGTAACATCAGACGACTTCTTCTTTTCCAGGTTGATTAAACCTTTAGCAATAGTAAGCGGATTAACACACCGTTGAGTGATAGAAAACTTCCTACCAAAACCAAGAACAAGTTTCTCATTTGTCTGTAGATCATAAGATGATAAGTTTATGAACAAATTTGGATCACTCAATGTGGTCCAGTAACTCTCGTCAAACAGAGCATTTAATTTGGCATTTAACCTTCTTTTATGGGCTTTGTCAGTTTCAATAAGAAGTTGATATACATAATTACGAATGGTGTGCCACTTATCAACACAAACACTGTTTTGCATAAGTATTTTACACTGAGCACTGTGCTTGAAGGCTAATTTCACACTATCACTTGAACTCTTGATAAGGGAATCAAGCAACACCTTATCCAACTCAGAGAATGCTTGATTGTCCAGATTTCTTAGTCTACTTGGAAGACAGGACTTGGGAACAATTTTATCATCTCTGCAATCTTTCAAAAACTTCAACTTAATAATATTGTCCCTAGTATCACGTTCAAAATTGAAAGAGAAATAAATGAATCCCTTCCATTTCTTGATATGCTTATCATGAGAAATGGCCAAAACTATAAATTCAAGGTATATAGAAAGCCCACACAGGTTGATAGTTTCATTCACTTTTTATCGAATCACCTTGAGTCTACCAAAATGTCAGTTTTTTCTGCTATGTTCCTAAGATGTCTGCGTATTTGTGACTCTGAATTTATTGACGATGAATTGAAACACATTCGTTCTATTGCACATAAACTTGGGTACCCTTCTCTGTTTGTTGATCGTTGTTTTAATAGGGCTAAAAAATCCTTTCATTCCTCTCAAACCAGACAAGTTCCTACACTTAAGAATATTTTGACTCTGCCCTATCGTAATGAATTTGTCCCGTTAGTTCGGTCCCTCAAGCTTCTAAATATTAATGTTGTTTTCAAGTATGACTCAACCATTACTAATATGTTAATAAGGAATAGCCCAAGTTTGAATGTAAATGGTAGTGTTTATTGTATTCCATGTAGCAAATGTAATTGTAATTATGTAGGTCAGACAGGAAAAACACTGCAGCTTAGAATCAAACAACATAAGTATAATATTAGAACTGCATCTGAAAGCAGTGCCTTGTTCGTTCATGTTAGGAATAATAATCACCCCATTGCTTGGGAAAAAAGCTTAGAAGTTTTCAAATCATCTTGTGTCACAGAAAGACTTCTTGTTGAAGCTAGTTTGATTAAGGAATTAAAATCAATAAACCTTAGTGATGGTCAGTTCAAAACCGATAATATGTTACATAAATTTATTTGTCAGTGGCCCAAGGTTAAAAATGCTTTAAAAACCTTTGATCTAGATGTATGATAGTTATTTTGTGGGTCCCCTTTTTTCTGACCTGACTTGGCTAGTCACGTCACCACCCTTCTCTTAAGCTCCTCTACGTGTGTGTTGGTGTGGGGATTAGTGGATGTCATCATTTTGACCTGACCTCATGTTTTTTAGGTCACCCTGTATATTTAAGCCTCTCTCTGTCCATGTAATCCAGTTGCCTCTGAAGATGTCTTGAATAAAGACGAAAGCTAAGGTACTCCGTTGTTTCCATTTTCCCGTGTGATTTTATCAAGATTTAACTTATCCACGTTTTCATTGTGGATTTTCATAAAATATATATATATGTATATACATATATATATATATATATATATATATATATATATATATATATATATATATATATATATATATATATATATATATATATATATATCATGTAAATCCACAATGGAAACGTGGATAAGATAAATCTTGATAAAATCACACGGGAAAATGGAAACAACGGAGTACCTTAGCTTTCGTCTTTATTCAAGTCATCTTCAGAGGCAACTGGATTACATGGACAGAGAGAGGCTTAAATATACAGGGTGACCTTAAAACATGAGGTCAGGTCATAATGATGTCATCCACTAATCCCCACACCAACACACATGTAGAGGAGCTTAAGAGAAGGGGGGTGACGTGACTAGTCAGGTCAGGTCAAAAATAAGGGACCCACAAAATAACTATCTTACATCTAGATCAAAGGTTTTCAAAGCATTTTTAACCTTGGGCAACTGACAAATAAATTTATGTAACATATTATCAGTTTTGAACTGACCAGCACTAACGTTTATTGATTTTTATTCCTTAATCAAACTAGCTTCAACCAGAAGTCTTTCTGTGACACAAGATGATTTAAATACTTCTAAGCTTTTTCCCAAGCAATGGGGTGATTATTATTCCTAACATGAACGAACAAGGCACTGCTTTCAGATGCTGTTCTGATATTATACTTATGTTTGATTCTGAGCTGCAGTGATTTTCCTGTCTGTCCTACATAATTACAATTACATTTGCTACATGGAATACAATAAACACTTCCATTTACATTCAAACTTGGGCTATTCCTTATTAATATATTGGTAATGGTTGAGTCATACTTGAAAACAACATTCAGAGTCACAAATACGCAGACATCTTAAGAACATAGCAGAAAAACTGACATTTTGGTAGACTCAAGGTGATTCGATAAAAAGTGAATGATAATATGTTGTTTCCATTTTCCTGTGTGATTTTATCAAGATATATATATATATATATATATATATATATATATATATATATATATATATATATATATATATATATATATATATATATATATATGCAAGTAAATCACTGTAGGTGCGCGTGATCTAGGTATATGCCATTGGCGATACTGAGCTTTCAAGGTCGTCTGAGGGAAGAGAGTGCTCTGCGCACATAGTGAGAGGTTGTGGAACTAGGCCTATATGAGATTAAATGTAATTTGCCGAATTAATAATGATGCAATTCATGAAGTTAAGGGACTCTTATTGAATTTGGAATTATTATAGATCGTTTATCAATCTGAATAATGTTACGGTTGTCCCAAGGAGTTATTAGTTAGTAAAGTCTGTGAGGGGTTCGGCCACGCTGGAGAAGTTACTGCAGAACCGACGGTAGTAGCCGCACATCCCCAGGAAGCGCAGGAGTTCCTTCCTCGTCCTTGGAGTGGGGAAGGACAAGATGGCTTTAACGTTTGCGTCCTTGGGTCTCACCATACCATGCCCAACGATATGTCCCAGTAGGGTGTGTCATAAGGAGGCGAATTTTTTTTTTTTTTAGTTTGAAAAATCGGCCCATGGTATTAATGATGTAGTTCTATGTGCAGAATCATGTGATATCTTCAGATTTGAAAAGTTTTCATTTTTTGTTAGGTAAATTTTAACTTGAAATCTTATGAAAATTCAGTATTCCCACCCTTTTACCAACACCACTAAATAGCTTATTTAAAGTAAAGTAAATGTATCAGGTTAATTTATTAGGATGAAAATGATCCAGAATAGTGAAACAAATGATCTCGACACATTTATTAAATTTAATATTCCTTTAGAAAACAAAATCATCAAATGCAAAAACCGGTTTTACTACTACGACCCGGTGTTGCTGCACACCATAGAGAACATGTCTTTCTTGCTCATCACCTCCCTGCTGACCACCTGAGCTCGGATGTAGCCTTCCCTCCTCCCCTGGCTGTACACGTGACTGCTGGCCTCGCTCACTTGCTGTACACAATGCTCTATACTCTGGGTGTGCGAGGGCCAGGCAGGGACATGCATGGGGTTGTCCAGGAAAGCTCTGACTTGAACACTGGTGAGGCTGCAGGTAAGAGGGGGCTCACTGCCAGCCTGGATGTTATCCAGATCTATGAGATCAGTGAGGGTCTTGGCACCTAGATTGACTTCAGGAGTCTTCCTGACCCTGAAGGAATCGTCACCAACTGATTCGTCATGCCCAGATCCTCTCATAAGTCTCATATCCAAGATCTTTTTGACTGCCACTCTTCTTTCCTCCTCATCCTTACTGCAGAGTATTGTCTGCAGAAATGCCTCAGGATGAGCATACCAGGAAGATCTCCTCACAGTCTGCTCCACAATCTGAACAACCTTCCTTGGCTGACTCCTCAGGAGCTCAAGCTGGAAGAGAACATGCCTCGGACCTTCGGAAAACGATGACTTGACCTTGGTGTTGAACCAATTTGGCAAGTAGACACTCACGATGAATTGGACAATAAGTCTCAGGTTGTGAAGCTGGTTCCCTTTCAGTTTATGATGAGCGACCCAAATTCTGCAGAACCTGAGAGCCGTTGTGAGCCACCTAGAATGTGAGACTGGACCTATCTGCAGGTAAGCAAGTCTATCAGGCATGACCCCAGTTTTGATGGCACTGCAAATCATGTAACCATAGTACTGGTCAGTACTCAGGTCGTCAATGACAGTATGTGCAAGCTCAACGAGTGGAGGGCCAACTGTGATTTTATCAAAGCTCGGATTTATTTCTAACTCAGTGGCAGAGTCCAGCATCTTGCCAAGAGGACCAGACCATCTGTTGTTTGAAAGAGTCTTGCCATCCAGCTCCTGGATCAGATGTCTGAGTGGCAACTCGTTGGTGTGGAGGTCACAAACAATCCAGACCAGCTTCCTCCCAATCTTCTGCTCTATCCACTGTAGGACCCCCCCCCCCCTTGCCACCCTGTGTTCGTGTTGGTGCTGTCCCCTCCAATGGCCTGCAGGGTCTGGTCTACGTTCCTCTCTCTGAGCCAGTTCACAATGTTATCTGCCATTATCTCAGCTGGTTTCCTGATGTCATCTTTCTCTGGAGTGAAATGCCACAAATACTTCCCTCCTGGTTCACTGCAGCAGGAGTAGTGTTCCTCCTTCACCATGGCAGGGAACAACTTGTCAGAATCTCCAACTTTCATGAACACTTTAGTGTCATCCCTTCTCCCGTCAAAGAACAAACAATTGATTCCATTTTCTCTTATCCCCTTATAAAACTCCTCTTCTAGGTTACTGACAAGTTTCTCCTGAGCTCTCCTTACTTTGTTATGATCTATCACCAGGTGAACATCATCAGGTGTTATCAAACCACCGTCAATCCAGGCAGCTGTTGCTATCTCTGCAGTTTCTCTGAGACCAGTGTGGTGTCGCATGCTGGCCAGAGCTATGCTCGGGATATCTTTCCTATTTCGAATGTTATGCCTGGAAGGTTTGGGATCATTATTTTCTGGGTTAGGGACAAAGTCACCATTCGCCTGGTCAGCACTCGGATCAGCCATGGGGAAGTCATTAAACTCTGAATCAGCTTGACTCCAATCATCGGCCTTTTTTACCTCACCCTGGGCCTTCTCAAGTCTCTTTTCCTCGGCAACTCTTCTCCTTTTCTGTCTCTCTGTGGCAGCCTCCTGTCTCTTGGACTCCGGAATATCTTGGCTAGAAATCATGAGAGCCCCTATACTGCCAGTCTTCTCTCTCTGTGCTTTGACAAATGCCAGTTCGATCACAGGAATCTTCAGTTCACGCTTGCAAATACAGGAGATGTGGGCCTCGGATTTACAGTCACAATCGCATCCAAACTCAGGACAGAGAACAATTGGGCACTTGCAAGTAATTATGGCAAATAACCGGTCCAGTTGCTTGGCAAAGCTGTTCTTAACTGCAAGTTTTCCTCTCCCAAGAGAGATATCTCTTGCCTTTTCCCAACTGGCTAGCAGTCTCTCACTAATCTTCTGACTTGTTATGACTGGAGGCTTGAACTGAGCGTTAGCCAGAGTGTACTGTGCCAAGACAGCTTTGGTCATATCACTGGCAATGTCTTTGTTTGTGTATAAGTTCTTTGGTTCTTTTCACTGATTTGCCTGATTAAAACACCGTATCTCAAAGCATCTCTCAATGTAGGCAACTCCGACTTCAGGAGCTCTCTCCCAGACACAAGATAGTGACTGAGATGGCTGGATTTTTGGTTCCTCGTCCTGGCACAAGCAGCCATCGCAAATATTATCAACTTATAAATGCATCAGAATCTGAAACAGAAAAAAATATTGTTAGTTGGGTTGTTAAAGAATGAAGTCAGAAAGCAATGTTCACTATTTAATTGTAATGCACTAATGCAGCTGTACGTTAGATTTTCGATAAATTTCACGCTAAAATTTACCTAGCAAAAGGTTGCAAAATATTGAAAATGAAATTATTTTCTGTTTATATACACTAAAATCTACCAAAAAAGTGATGGGCCATTAGTTTTAGCTGATCTTCCCTCCTATGACACACCCTAATGTCCCAGGTAAGTCACTGAGGCCCGGCCAAAAGCAGATTTAACCAGGTTTATGGTGAATCCAGTCTCTTGCAGTCGTGCGAACAGTATCTCCAAACGCACCAGATGTTCGTCCCAGCCGTCCGACACCACCACCAGGTCATCCAGGTAGGCGAACGTCCCACCTAGGTCCTGAATCAGGTAATTGATGGCCCTCTGGAACGTGGCCGGAGCATTAAAAAAGCCAAACGCCATAACCAAATATTGAAAAAGACCAAATGGAGTTATAAATGCCGAGATTATTTTTGCCCTATCCGTGAGTCCCACTTGATAATATCCTTTCAATAAGTCCACCGTAGATATAAATTTGGCACAGCCTATGCTGTCTATTATATCTTCAATCAAAGGTAAAGGGTAGGAGTCTGAGACAGTGACCTGGTTCACTTTACGATAATCGGTACAGAAACGAAAAGTGCTATGGGGTTTTGGAATGAGAAGGCAAGGTGAAGCCCAGGGAGAGGTACTAGGCTCAGCTAAGTTATGTTTTAACAAAAAATCTACCTCCTTTTCCATAATCTCTCTTTTTTGTGGATTTAGTCGATATGCTGATTGCCTAATGGGTTGTACATCATCTGAGATTAGCTTAATATCATGTTTAAGTATATTGCAAAACCCTGGGAGGTCTGACGTGACTTTAGGAAATGTTGATAATAACTTAGTGAGATCTTTTGCTTGAGATGGATTCAGAACAGAAAAATACTCATCCAAGTTGTTGAGTATGTGACTGTTAGCAGGGTTTTCTTTAGGTAGAGGGAAGTCTAAATTCTCCAATAGGTCCATGTCATCTGTCTCCGGCTCCAGCCCTGACAAAACCGTATGCAATACAGGTAAGCTTATAGCCTTTGGGATGTCTTCCTCTGACTGCCTGGAATGGTAAAGTTTCATGAGATTAATGTGAACAAGTTGTGAATCTTTTCTGTGATCAGGAGTATGGACTATATAGTTGAGGGGAGATAGTTTATAAGCATTGATTTGAAAGTTTTGATGGAACCGTTCCAAGCAGCCTTGGAATTGTGGGTGGTAAGCCGAAGATGTACAATGGTCCACACTGAGGTCTTTCATCACCTGTCTGAACAAAGATGGATCAGATTGTTGGGCTTTAATGAGCTCATCCTTACTAATGGTCTTATTGTACAGATCTTCTGTGGGTAGGAATATATTGGAGGTGGTTTTAGATGAAGAGGGCCCATTTCGCACACTCTGTGACCGGGTGACAGCACAAGATGGGAAAAGGTGAGGAATAGCTTCTTCAAGGTCAGTGGTGGAGTTGACAGGTAAGGGAGAGTCGACTGTCTTTATGTTGGGAACCACTAGATCTCCTACCAAGTCATTACCCAATAATAAATGAATGCCGCTCACAGGCATTGGATCTTTCCTAATGGCTACTTGCACTTCCCCAGTAATCAAGGGACATTGGAGGTGCACTTTAGCTAAGGGATAGGAAGAATGGGATGAGAGATCTGAAATTAGAACACTCTCATTAGTAAATGCGGTAGATATATCAGGAATGACGTAAAACAGGAGGATAGATTGTGCTGCGCCCGTATCACATAGTATACGAATAGGGAAAGAACGAGACCCCTCTATGATTGAAATTTTTCCCTCATAGGTGAATGAAGAGAATAGATCCTGATGGGGCCTTTCCACATTGGTGGTTGCTATTGGTTTGGATTTGGGATCCAGGGAACTACTTTTAGCAATTCGACACTTTGGGTGTTTACAAGACTGGATCGTATGGCCTGGGTTTTTACAGTAAGAACAATAAAACTTGGTTGCATCAGGGGGGGTAGGTGAGGGACCTTTCGACCTACCACTCACACCCCCAAGGTTATCATCAGAGGAGGACCTAACATGCCGGAAAGTACCACGTTCCCTACGGCACAGTGACTCCACCAGCAAGGTGTACGCATCAGCCAACTCAGCCGCACGTCCTAAATTAACCTCTCCACGCTCCTCCACATGCTTCAAGATGTGAAATGGTATCTTGCTCTTCCACTCCTCCAGGACTACCAAGTTTAACAAATCCTGAGGTGGCCATTGTTAAGAAAAACTAGATAAATTAATTAATGGTCAAAAAGATAAGATAAGTGGATTACCCTAGAAAATATCACAGCAGTGGACAACCAGAAAGTCCCGGAAACTACCCAAGTTATACCTAGGGAAATTACACTTATGAATATTGTCCTTCTGAGAAGATCCTTAGATAAGGATAAGAGACTTGAAAGAGGAAGGGCGTATTACGGTATTAATATAAAGATCCGGATTAACAACCCTGAGTAAACAGGAAGGGCGTATTACGGCATTAATATAAAGATCAGGATTAACAACCCTTAGATACTTGAAACAGGAAGGGCGTATTACGGCATTTATATAAAGATCAGGATTAACAACCCTTAGATACTTGAAACAGGAAGGGCGTATTACGGCATTTATATAAAGATCCGGATTAAGAACCCTTGAGTAAACAGGAAGGGCGTAATAGCATTAATATAAAGATCCGGATTAACAACCCTTAGATACTTGAAACAGGAAGGGCGTATTACGGCATTAATATAAAGATCCGGATTAACAACCCTTGAGTAAACAGGAAGGGCGTATTACGGCATTTATATAAGGATCCGGATTAACAACCCTTAGATATTTGAAACAGGAAGGGCGTATTACGGCATTTATATAAAGATTCGGATTAACAACCCTTGAGTCAACAGGAAGGGCGTATTACGGCATTAATATAAAGATCCGGATTAACAACCCTTGAGGTACTTGATTATTGACCCCGAATGAGATAATGAGAACAACAATAATTGAGGCTTTATAATTATGGGGCCCGGGTAGAGCGGGGCATCCCAAGATATCACTTCACCCTAAACTAGTGACTATGGAACAGCGTACTCTGGAGCGAGGGTACGGCATTAAACAGATCTGGATTCTTCCCTACACTAGATAACACTTACTACATGACTGCCACGTGTAATAACAGGTAAGCCTTATGACACTTGGAACCTAATATCCTACGTCTGTCACTCTTACTCTACGATAATACCAATATATGCACAGGCATATGAAGGTAACTTTAAACCACCGTAAAGCAATTGTGAACAGAAGTGACTGGGAGGAATAATTAACAAGGAATAACAAGGGGGAAAGAAAATGGCACTTAAGGTGGTGTCCTGTCACGGTCGCCATTTGTTACGAGTTGGGGATTTAGAATATAGTTAAAAGTCTACCCAGATCCCAACAGGCAACAACAATAAAAAAACAAAGACAATCGGACTATAAAAGGGTAGACAAAGGATGCGAGTTTTTGTTGTGTATAATTAAGTACCATAAATTCCTGAACAAAATATTCAGCTTTCTATAATTTACCCTTAACCATACTTAACCTAAACATTAACAGTATATACATATTTATACAACATACAATAATTTGAAGCAAGGTGGAGGTGGGAGGTAACATAAGATTACAAATACTTAAGTGCTGAGCTGAGATGACTGACGAGTAAGGCTGAGTATTGTAGAAGACGGTAGGTAGTCACTGTGCCGTAGGTTTCCAGGATAGGTGATCCTGTGGTCACTTCCCAGAGTGAACTGAACTCTCATCGAACTGGAGCTGATGAGGAAGACTTGGAGGAGGTGACGCAAGAACCAGGATATGGAGAAGGGAAACCCCGGAGTGGTAACTAAGACTAGTCATACTCGGGTTTCATCCCTAGATGGCGTTGCTCGTGGTGCTGGGTAGGTAGATCATGACAATAGATGGCGTGGTTCATAGTGCTGGGTAGGTAGATCATGACAATTGATGGCGGGGTTCGTAACAATGTGCACTTAATTTTGAAATTTCCTCGAGGGAGGGACTACCTGATATAAATGCAGCCACATCATCTTGGGTAATGATAACCATGATGGCTAGTTAATAAAAAAAATAAAACACAGAAGAATGTCACAAGTACCAAAAGGTCGTCAGTGAATCCTGGCAAGGTCGCCAAAACTGTTACGCCGTTTCTTAATTTACTTTAATGTCCAAGATTCTAGGAGTAACCAAACAAAAAGTAGGTGAAGTAAATTAAAAGGGAATAAAAATAAATTAAGTAAACCTTTAAGAATTTAATTAAATTAAATATAAATACAACAAAGAGCCTCGTAGGCTGTCACAACAAATTGATTCACTATCGAAACTTTTAAGACACGAATGATACTAAACATGAAAACATCAAAAGAATAAAAATAAAGCATTGGATTACATTAACACTGCATAAAAATATAATAACTAACACTGAAATTAACTAAAGTGAAATAACAGGGAATTACTTAAATGTAACTAAGCAAGCACTGATGGACACATAAGAGACAAGAATAGGTACTCATTGATATACCACATTGGTGGCGACAGGAACAACACAGGAATAAATTTAAGTATAAGTAACAGGTGACAAGTGTCACTCAAAACAATGTGAACTGAATGACAAGGAGGACTGGACTGAACAAGGTCAGTTGGTGGACCACTATATATAGGGCCAATTCCCTCTCAAAACCGGCTGGTGGGTCGTTTAACGATGCAGATGGTCGTTAGAGAGAAAGAATGCTTGTTACAATACTAAATGAAGAAATAAGATGGGCTTGAAAAAATAATTAACAGTTAAAACCTTA
Source organism: Homarus gammarus (assembly GCA_958450375.1). Taxonomy (NCBI): domain Eukaryota; kingdom Metazoa; phylum Arthropoda; class Malacostraca; order Decapoda; family Nephropidae; genus Homarus; species Homarus gammarus. The sequence continues at coordinate 210,083 of CAUDMG010002648.1, read as the reverse complement.
ACAGCACAGGGTAAGGTGACTAGATTATATAATAGTAAATATAACACATTAATACAGGAATAATATGGAACAACATAGAAGCATGTTAAATAAAAAAATAAATAAAATAGGACTTGGTCGTAACAATATACAGTGGAACTTAAGGTTGATCTACACTCAGGAATTATAGACATAAACCTTTTATAATAAAACAAAGGAACTTCAATTGGGTCTCGTTACTAAAACCCAATTATGTGAACAACCCGGTTAATTGGGGGATTCATATAAGGTGGCAGCCAGGTTGTTACGGATGCATTGAACTAGTAGACATGCCTAGACGTCTGTGTTTTGTGAAAACAGAAAAACAAAACAACAATGACGCGTTACATACAGTGACATAATCCGAGTGTTTAAAACTATATCCTGTATCGAGACGATACTTAGTGATTGCTCCTCATCTCTGACACCCTCAAGAGATGCAGAATTATTAATATATCATACAGCCAGTTTGGAAAACATCCTGTTGCTACCAGTGAAGAAACCCAGAGGTCAGCATTCTTCAGTACAGTGTTGCAGATGGTTTCATAGTCTGTACTAACAGTTGACATTTCATAAGTAGCTGGACGGTTGTGTGGTGTCGCGAGCGTCGATTACATAAGTTCCGGTGTTATCAATCAGTTCTCCATATTTAAGAGACTACAAAGGTTTGGCACACGGCAGTCACGGCAGCGGCATAGCAGCAAGAAGACAGCAAAAAATCCATCTGTCATCTATATCTGTTCAACTGTGGAGCTACTCCCCTATCCTGTAGTGGACTCGCCCATCGTTGAGGTTGCTGTGCATCATCTTTCTCTCACCCATCTAAGGACGAAGCCCCGCCTACTCTACCCACCCCACCTTAGATAGCACCTGGAAGGATCGCGTTTTCCTTACAGACGGCTGAACCCTGTAATAAGTATTTCAATTTACATAGTTATACACACATAAACACGTTCGAGAGATATCTTCACAACAATAGGAACGTCGGATAGGAGTATTTCATTGATAAAGTGTCTTATGTATAATAAATGTACTAAAGTGCTATAATTTACCGTGGTTATATCGTGTCTATTCAATTATTGTTAGTTTAATTATATTAACTATGTTACGAGTTGGGGATTTAGAATATAGTTAAAATTCTACCCAGATCCCAACAGGCAACAACAATAAAAAAACAAAGACAATCGGACTATAAAAGGGTAGACAAAGGATGCGAGTTTTTGTTGTGTATAATAAAGTACCATAAATTCCTTAACAAAATATTCAGCTTTCTATAATTTACCCTTAACCATGCTTAACCTAAACATTAACAGTATATACATATTTATACAACATACAATAATTTGAAGCAAGGTGAAGGCGGGGAGGCAACATAAGATTACAAATACTTAAGTGCTGAGCTGAGATGGCTGACGAGTAAGGCTGAGTATTGTAGAAGACGGTAGGTAGTCACTGTGCCGTAGGTTTCCAGGATAGGTGATCCTGTGGTCACTTCCCAGAGTGAACTGAACTCTCATCGAACTGGAGCTGATGAGGAAGACTTGTAGGAGGTGACGCAACAACCAGGATATGGAGAAGGGAAACCCCGGAGTGGTAACTAAGGCTAGTCATACTCGTGTTTCGTCCCTAGATGGCGTTGCTCGTGTTGCTGGGTAGGTAGATCAGGACAATAGATGGCGTGGTTCGTAGTGCTGGGTAGGTAGATCATGACAATTGATGAGGTGGTTCGTAACAACTACAATTATCTTTATTCATTTCTTGTAAATGAGAGGCAAGTAATTTGCTTTTACCGATTAATTATTCTTTGAATCACACGGAACTTCTTAGATAATTTTCAAAGTTTCCAATGTCTAAAGGTGACGACCTTGTACGCCTAACGCATCTATTTGCTGATACTGTACTCATCGATGATCAAGTAGAGACTGATTTTGAACTTGAGTCAGAAACACAGTCAGTTGATTCGGAAGGAAGTAGTGAGAAAGTTATTGAGGAATCGTATGACGAATTAAACCGTCGTATGTTAAGGTCTGGAAATAAATATAGTACCTCACCTCAGTTTACAAAAGCAGTTAACCCTGTTTCACGTGATAGTGTGTTTGTTCCTAAACCAGTAACAGCCTTATTAACCCAGCCTTCTGTTAGGAGTAAGAATACTAACTTGCTGAATACTAACACTACCATGGCTTCCTCTAACCCTCACGCCAGTACTACTACCACATCTAAATCTGATAATGTTATTAATATCATGCAGCGTGGCGACTACGTCCGCAATTTTACAGGCCAAGATGATTTTCGGGTTGAGCATTTCATTCATGCATGTGAAGATACCATGCTCACCGGTAAAATAACAAGTGACGAAGAAAAGAAAGCATTTGTACGTTCCTACATTACACAGGGATCTTACGCCGGTAATCATTTGAATGCAAATGGGCTACAACACCCCAGTTATGAAAAATTTAAACACACACTTGTGGGAATTTTTGGGGGTAGGTCACAGTTGGGCGATCTACAGTGGATCTTCAGATGGTTGGACCGTTGTACGCCAGTGGTTCCGCACAGACACCCATCGTCACAGTGGACATCGCAGGTGAAGTACGCAAAGATATGGAAGCGACACTCAGAAGTTCAGGTTGGCACGACCCTGATGGCAAAATGTCAGCGACAAATGTGGAGACGTTAATAGAATTGATTAGCTTTCTGCTAGTTGTTCGTCGTCCCCTGTACATGTGGGCACAAGAGGTACAATTTGAACCGCCTATTGATATGGTTGAGTACGCAAACAAACTCTGCCCCACAGCTACAGGTCCACTAATGGCACAGTCTCCCATGAATACGGCACAGCTTCCCAAGTCTACGGCACAACCCCAGATACCTCAGATGGAACCCATGACTTCACTCCAAACTCCCTATACGACACCTATGGCTCCAATTGCACCTCCAAACCTGACTTATAAACAAGGTACTTCTTTACGCTGTGCACATTGTAATAAACGTGGCCACGTAATTGACGACTGTTTTCAGCCCCAAGGTAATAGTGCCAAATTTAAGGACACATCCGTTGCAAAGCCATTCCCAAGGTCATACAGTGAGGCAGCTAAGGCGGCGCCTCCACCTACCCACAAAATGCGCAAGTGGTGTGCTCTACACAAGTCCACTTCTCATAATACACTAGAGTGCGACTTGGTGATGAAGGCTAGGAATTTAGAATTTAGTGAAACAGAGGTGTCGCACAAGCGTAAGAAGAAGCGTCCCCAGGACAAGTCGTCTGGGGAAGATCTGCACTCATCACAACACGGAGAGGGATAGGCACAATATTTCCTGCCTCTCCTAACAGCACTTCTATAGCGGCCTCGTTAGTAGCGGCGCTAAGCAAAGTTGAAGTGTTGTCAGTGCCGGTGAGGGTCGATAGTACAAGATTGGCTCTTGATATTGACACGGGTGCATGCGCTAATGTTTTGGCCATGACATCCTATCAAGAGATACAAAGTTAATTCCTTCACCGAGACTTCAAATGGCGACCTAGTAACGCTGAGCTCGAAGGAGTATCAGGTAATCAGCTGAGCATTCAAGGAATGGTGACGTTACCACTCACATTTTCAAGACGTGGTTCTCCCTTCTATGCGGACTTTTATGTAGTTCAGCAGTTCAATTTGCCAGCTGACGAGTTACTTGGTCTCCCAACCCTTCGAACGAACATGATAGATGTTCATCCGCGTAATAATATTATTACGTTTCAAGGTGTTTCCTACAGCGCTATGAGTCATTCTGAACCTTTGCTCACCGCTAAATCGAAAGTGTTGTCCACCAATCCTATTAAAAGGAAGGCGGATCATGCGTCAGAGCTACCTCATGATCTCAACCCCACACTTTCCCAGCGTGATTACAACAGTAATAGTTGGAAGATAGTACCTGCAATTTTGAAGAGTACTCTCCATTACCAAAATGAGGAATTCACCAAAGCAACTGTCGAATTACCCGACGTGTACATGGGCACAGATGTTGTGTGTCTCCCGGAAACGTGCAAGGTAAAAGGGCTATCGTGTGAGTCTACGTTGAGCACCATACGCCGAGGTGGTTTGACAGACGTACTGATTCTGAATAGAACAGGCGTTCAACGAATTTTGAAGAAAGGATGTTATTTGTGTGATTTTCTAGTGTATCACAACAATGTCGAAGTACAGCCTACGAAATTCCCAATTGGTAGTATTGTTACGCAATACCAACAGAATCGGCAGGACAGGATAGATCAAATAGGGCCACATGTTAAGGTGATCGATCATCCTCAGGGCAGGACACACCTTTTAGGGCTGCTTGCTGGCGATAGAAATATAGTAGCCTTGCCAGGGTAAAAGCTAGGTCAGACAGATTTAACATCCCATCATATAGCGTTAAAGGAGGGAACAAACCCTATCTATGTACCAGCTTACAGACTACCTCATAGCCAGCGCGCTGTAGTTCAAGATATGGTACAGGATATGTTGGATGAAAATGTTATTAAGCACTCTAAATCCCCCTTTAATAGCCCCTTATTCCTCGTCTCCAAAAAGGATGGTGGATGGCGCCCTGTTATAGATTTCAGGCTCGTCAATGAAAAAACGATCCAAGATAGGTACCCTATGCCTGTCTTGAGTGACATATTGCAATCCTTAGGTAAGGACAATGCAGTATTCAGCAACTTAGATTTGCTTAGTGGATATTGGCAGATACCACTCGATGAGAAATAACGAGAGGTCACGGCGTTCAGTACGCCCCTAGGCCACTTTGAGTTCCTCCGGATGCCATTTGGTCTCAGAAATGCCCCACTAACATTTCAAAGAATGATCAACACCCTGTTTGCCGGATTGATTGGTACCACAATCTGCGCTTATTTGGATGATCTAATAGTAGTCAGTAAGGACGTTGATTCCCATCTGATTAAACTGCGTGAAGTTTTGGAAAAACTTTTCACAGCAGGTCTTAAAATTATATTCTCGAAGTGTGAGCTTTTAAAATCCAGAATCCATTTCCTTGGTCATGTAGTTGACGGTGAGGGCATCCACACAGTAGATGATAAAGTCAAAGCTGTATCTCAGTTCCCGCGTCCTACCTCAGTTGATCATGTGCGTAGTTTTCTTGGCTTATCTGGATATTATCGTTTTTTCATCAAGAACTATGCAACATTAACATCGCCCCTAACAAGGTTGCTCAAAAAAGATGCAATGTTTATATGGGACGCTGAACACGAAAATAGTTTTGCGGCATTGAAGATAGCGCTTACCAATGCCTCTGTTCTCGCATTCCCAGACTACACTCAACCTTTCACTCTCTGTACTGACGCTTCCGGACTTGGAGTCGGAGCCGTGCTCATGCAAGAGGATACGCGTAGGAAGTTGTCATGGGTTGCGTTAGGCTTACCCACGCAACCAACTCCAAAGTTTGTTTTACCAGAGATAAGACGCCCGGCGAGGCATAACTGGGACATGTATTTTTCAATTAGTGTATGTCAGCCAGCCTTTAGGGGGGTGGGCAGTGAAACAGTGTTGTACTGTTCATCGCTTCACACCCAAAAACCTCATTTTAAGGAGTATCCCCTGAGCCATGGGTTAGTTAAGAAGTCGTCTTGACTCTCTCCCTCCTGAAAGGGAGCGGGACACCACACCACACAGAGTCCTCCACCGCACTCCGTCCTGTGAACCGTCGTCGACACGAGACTAAGCGTGTTAACCTATGTTTGTTATCCCCATGGAAATATCACGTGTGGATGCCTGGTTGCGACAAGAGCAATCCAGGCTGGCCTATCAAACCTACAGTAAATGGTTAATTTATTCACGCTTACAGAGTTCTCCTGCACGACACCCGTCTACCGTGACTCATAAAATACAACTTATTTGCAGACGATAGCAATCTCTATGCCAGCAACTCAGACCTCTATTCCTTGATGAGAACTTACCCCCAGGCTTGGACCCCCTGTACCTTGGTAATACAGTCCTCAAACGCCAACAAAATACCAAATTCCTCAGACTTATTGTTAATGAGAAACTTAACTGGAGAAACCACATACAAGCCATTCACAATAAAGTCAATAAACAGTGCAGAATCATGTATCACACTCGACAGTCACTCACTCTCACAGCAATGAAAGAAATCTATCATGATCTTGTTTACCAACACCTGGTACACTGTCACACACTATCTCTGGTTACTGCACAAAAGAGAGTTGTACGGACAATGACCTACTTGAAAAAACGGATCACACAAACGAAAAATTTGTTATATTGAAAATGTTAAAATTCGAAGATATTAACACCTACTGCTGTGCCCTCTTTGTTTACAAATCTATCAATCACTTGCTGCTTGACAATAATTATTTCCAGTTCAGGAATAATCAGAGATGTAACTTAAGGCACCCAGAGCTACTAAGACCACCCCCCCCCCCCCCCCCCCCCCCCATGCTCTCCTCTCAGTCCCGGACCTCCATAAAATATCACGGTGTGAAAGTTGGAACAACTTACCCCCACCCATCCGAGCAAAGACTGCACTCCCTTTAAATCATCTCTTAAAATATAGCTATTGTCTAAGTATTAATATTTCTTGTAATACCTACTACATTTACAGTGGAAGAGCGCGATTTCTTTACTTCATATTATTTCAGACTTAGTTCTTTTATTTTTCAATACTTTATATATATACTTATTCTTATACAAGTATCTGTCTTATATTTCTCTTACTTTTAATTTTCAATGTGTTTATATACCTGCATTCTTGCTTATTCTTATATTTTTATTTACTTCTGTTCTTATTTATTTCTTTTATTACTCATGTCTATCTTTTATATTAAACTTTTATGGTGTATATATTTAATAATCTTCTATGCCATGTCTTTAGTTCCACAGTGTAAATATATCCCTTATATTTCTCTGTTTATATTTTCCAAGTCAATGTTCTTTCTTTTCTTCATCTCTTTTCATACATACTATTATATTTTCTGAGTTTCAATGTCCTTACCTTGCTGAAGTATACTCTGTTTTATTATATTCTAAACCATGGATTAGTCTGGGGAACCATGTCATTCTTAGTACAACACTTATTATACTTACAACGGTAGCCTGCCACCACTCAGACTCTTATTAGAATATAACATGTTTTAATGCATTGTTAGATAGTGTGGTAGAGAGTTTATAGGCACGTGAGTACAGTATTATTTTCCGGGAACCAATGCTTAGAAGGAATAGAGTGGTGATACTCGTAATTTACTAATTAAATATTTATTAACATAAAGAGTGAATAAGATATTAATTAAGTTCACTCAGACAAGACTGGATCCTCAGGTCTTTACCATTCAAAAATCGATCTGCAATTACTTATTACTTCATTAAATAACTTCAATTACTTATTACATCATCAAACAACTGTTGTATTATTTCTTTGACAATTAAATACATTAGTTATTACACACGGTCAGACCGGACTGGACCCTCAAGTCTTACTTTACAAATAACCAATTGCATCTTCAATTCTTGGTTACAACAATTAACAATCATTATATTATTCCATTGTCACTACAGATGGTTATATGCCACTTGGCAATATCCCAATTTAACTTGTAACATCATGTTCTATCGGCATAAACAACATGGTACTTTTCCTCATTCAGTGGTAGTGCACCTGGGGGGAAACCTCAACTCCTAGTAACACCAACATGGGTTCAATACTTAACCTGGGATCACTAATTCATTATATTTCTGCTAGTGAATTCCCAATTATCGATACCAATACTGCTCAATACAAATGGCCAAGATCAATGTATGGACAACAGTCACAAAACGGAGTCCATGGTGAGGGAGGTGTTTACACCGACCGCAGAGCTGAGGCTTGCTTGCAAGGAGCGCCTGGTGGGAGGGGGAGATAGACTCATGGCAGTGTGTCTTTATGGCGTTTCCCGAAAAATCTTGTCCTGGGATTCTAATCTCACCATATTAAAGACATCCTTCGAGAACCATCGTGCCCTTAGGCGGCTACCGAACCTCAGTAGTGGTGCCAACACAAACATTGCCTGAAGATGCGTTGAGGAAGTCACGAAAGATGTAAATGTCTAACTTCAACTATACAAAACAAAAGTCTGGCAACGATACAGACGACACTTACTTTATATTAATTCTTTCACTGGGTAAATGACAATTTCACTGTTACAACATGAACACTGATACTCACAAAATTGACTAAGTTAAACTGAATTAATATGGCGGTGGGGAACACTCGTTCACATACCTGAAGATGTGTTGAGGAAGTCACGAAAGTGCGATTCTTCCTCGTGCATCGGTATATACGCGAACCCGGGGGCAGTTCTGGCCCACGCATTCGTACCAGAAAGGTTGATCTCACCAACAACAGACCTTCTATTCAATTTGGATTGCTGTATACTTAGCTATGAATGCCAGTGTTCCTCACAAAGGATCTTGTATACTTTAACTGTAATCAAACATATCTAAGTTGACTAAAAAAAATGGTGTTCTCTCTCACATTCAAATTCATTTTATAGAGAGGTTGGTTTCAACAAATCAGAGAAAATGGGATAACGGCGGACTGAGGCGTCTTGAAGCGATGAGAAAACGGACTCCTCAGATGGGGAACTCAAAAGAAGGCATAGCTACATGTTTTGTGGGCTATTGAGCGTAATATGAATCGTCTGATTTTACGTTAACTGACGTGTATGACCGTGGTCATTACAACAGTACCTGCTTTTATTGTACCATCGAAACCGTTTTATCGGAAATTATCAGGTAAAGATGAGAAATTACCATTGCAATAAACATAATTACCAACTAGACATGATCCTGACAGCTCTGTCCTCTTGTTCAACCTTAATACTGTACAACCCATGTTGTACTGGTCCCCATTATACTTATGTTTTTCAATTCCACTGTAATTTATGTATATTCTTATAATGTAAATGGAAAAAAACTATAAAAAAGATAATAAATAAATAAAATGCTGTTTGTCGCTGAGTAGCCGACCCCACCAATTCCCCAGTGTATGCCTCGTGGTCTAGGTCAACCAGCGCCTCCATACATCACGGAGCGGGGGTCAACTACTAAGCCACGCCTACCCCCCCCGCTATTTAAGACCTGACCTCGTGGTGACCTGCCTCTTTTCTACCTACAGCCGCAGCCAGCAACACCACCTCCTCCTCCGCCGCTGCCTGGCGGCCCTCGCTCCTCCTCCGCCTGCCAGGCGGTCCTCGCTCCCGCCGGCGAGCATGGCGACCCACAGGCTGGTCCTCCTCTAAGCACCCTCACCAACCAGCTCTCTCTACATCACGCTTGTAACCATGCTGCCTTCCCAGCACCAAGCTGCATTGTACATCCAATACAACATGTATATGGAGAGCACATTGTGAGTTTCCTTTCTCCATCCCATCCTGAGTGTGAACCAAACATCTTGAACCCCACACCACCATGCTATTGTACTATTCCAGGTGTTACTAAATATTACATAATACTTCCTTGAGATAAATGTACAGTATAGTATATATCAAGTGCCTAAAAGAGAGCTCAGTTTCTCAACTGGCTCAGCCATGTTAATATTGCTATTATTATCCACCCTGCGTCTCTGTTTTTCTGGCTAAATATACTGTTTCAATTCAATTGTTTCAATTCAACAGTTTGGGGATCTATAGATACATCCAACAATGAGTAAGTCTCTACCCCGCAGTTTAATTTTACACCACTTTGATTCTTCGACAACATCGTAGCATAAACATCCTAGCATAGACTCTATAAGAAACTTCTTAGTCTTAAACCCACGTTACGATGTGATATAATTGTACTGTCGGTTTAATATTAATGCCCACCAGAGTGAGGTGCTTTCCCGTCTGGAGTATTGTCATCCTGGCTGGTCCCCAAGGTATGCTAGAGATTGTCAAGTGATTGAAAATGTCCAAAGGAGGGCCACCAGACTGGTGCCTGATCTACGGAACCTCAGTTACTCAGAGAGATTGGAGCGCCTGCAACTACCGAGCTTATACTACAGACATGCGAGGGGTGACCTAATCGAAATATATAAACATCTGAGGAGGCACTACCCGGTCGAATGTACATACCTAGAGATGGCGGACGTCCACCCCATAAGGGGTCACAGCTCAAGGTTGAAGAAGCGGCAAGTCCAGAAAACTGTGAGGGCATTTTTTTTCGGAGTGAGAATTGTGAACTCTTGGAACAATCTGCCTGAGAGCGTTGTGAGGCACCGAGTTTGAGCTCATTCAAGGCCAGACTTGACTAATACTGGGACAGGTTCCGATATATTCAGGAGCCAGTGCATGCCCAGTGTCTGCCAACAGTGCGTGTCAGAGAAATGACCAAACGCCCAAATAGCTAACGAGCCAATCAGTGTCGAAGAGGATAAAATTTAGAAAAAAATAAAAGAAAAGAAGACAACTGCGTTCCGACAATAGGCCTCGCATCTGGTGTGTTGGGAGGGAGGGTGATGCTGTGGGTATGGGATGTTTGGGTTCACACTCAGGATGGGATGGAGAAAGGAAACTCACAATGTACTCTCTGTATACATGTTGTATTGGATGTACAATACAGCTTGGTGCTGGGAAGTGGCAGCGTGGTTACAAGCGTGATGTAGAGAGAGCTAGTTGGTGAGGGTGCTCAGAGGAGGACAGCTTATGGGTCGCCATGCTCGCCGGCGGGAGCGAGGGCCGCCAGGCAGCGGCGGAGGAGGTGGTGTAGCTTGCTGTGGCTGTAGCTAGAAGAAGAGAGAGCTGGTTGGTGAGGATGCTCAGAGGAGGACCAGCTTGTGGGTCGCCATGCTCTCCGGCAGGAGCGAGGGCCAACAGGCAGGAGGAGGAGGAGGTGTTGCTGGCTGGTTGGTGTAAGTAGAAAAGAGAGAGGTCACCACGAGGTCAGGTCTTAAATAACGGGGGGTAGGCGTGGCTTAGTAGTTGACCTCCGTGATGTATGGCGGCGCTGGTTGACCCAGACCACGAGGCATACACTGGGGAATTCGCGGGGTCGGCTACGCAGCGACAAACAGCGTTTGTTGGGGAGAAATCCACTACAATACTCCCTCCTTCCCTTCAGGCGGTGTAGGAGACTTGTTGTCTGCAGGGTTGCATGGCACATGTGAGGCAGAACGGGCATTGCATGCCTCATGTGAAACATAATGGCGATGGCGTGGATGAGCCGGCCGCTAGTGGAGGCAACTGTCTAGACACACAAGATCTGTGGGAGAAGAGAGGGAGAAAGAGGGTTGTGGAGGCGATGAATGTTGTGCTTCCCTCAAGGCAGGTACAGAGTCGTCAGATGCGCCTGCTGGGGTGTGTGGGCCTGGGTTAGGAGCAGGGGCTGTGTCAGCAGAAGCGGATGAGGGCTCGTGACAGCAGCTGGGTCCACGACAGCAGCAGGGTGCAGGACAGTAGCAGGGAGTACCTGAGGGAGAAAAGAGGGGTGTGTTGGTCTGCACTCAGGCGCATGGGCCGCGTCGGGAGCAGGGGCTGCATCAGCAGAAGCGGCTGGGGGTATTGCTGGGCTGGGGGCGGCGTCTGAGGCAGGACGGGTGTGATGGGGTCGGTAGGACGTGGTGCTTGGGGCAGGAAGAGGAGCTGGTGTCTGCTTAGAGAAGTAGTGCTGCTCTAGGGTGTCTAACCTGCGGTGTAGAGACAGTAGTTGTAGAGCCGATGAGAGCTGTTTTTGGGTGGATAAGCCAGTCTTCCATGTTGCTTGAAGACTGGGAGCGTGATCTGTTTCTCCTCCATCCTGTGTGAGTGCGAATCTCTGGGGGTCACCATTTGTGGGTATGGGATGTTTGGGTTCACGCTCAGGATGGGATGGAGAAAGGAAACTCACAATGTGCTCTCTGTATACATGTTGTATTGGATGTACAATACAGCTTGGTGCTGGGAAGTGGCAGCGTGGTTACAAGCGTGAGGTAGAGAGAGCTGGTTGGTGAGGGTACTCAGAGGAGGACAGCTTATGGGTCGCCATGCTCGCCGGCGGGAGCGAGGGCCGCCAGGCAGCGGTGGAGGAGGTGGTGTAGCTTGCTGCGGCTGTAGCTATAAGAAGAGAGAGCTGGTTGGTGAGGATGCTCAGAGGAGGACCAGCTTGTGGGTCGCCATGCTCTCCGGCGGGAGCGAGGACCGCCAGGCAGGCAGGCGGAGGAGGAGGAGGTGTTGCTGGCTGGTTGGTGTAGGCAGAAAAGAGAGAGGTACGATACGATACGAAGTCTCTAGTTAAGAGGTGAAAGAAGATTATTAGGGGTTGAAGGAAAAAGTGGTGAAACTGAAATACAGTAGGAGTAGAGAGAATCTGGGCTCAACCAGATCGCTTCATCTTTCTTATTGGTATTTTGTCTTTGTTCTGCTCCCTTGGGTCGTCAGACCTTTGTGTTAATATTGGTTTATTTACATAATGCTGCTTATTATTATTATTTTTATTATTGTTGGAGTTAGTGAGCTCGCCCAGGTCCTTGTGTAACTAGGTGGGTAGTCACATTTTTTTTTTTTTTTTTTTTTTTTTTTTTTTGAGGTGTTAGTTAAGTGTTAGTTGTGTTAGTCTAAAGGTACACTGTATGGAGAAGCCTGCCAGGTTCTTAGTGGAGCTGGTTGGTCACTCTCATCTTTATTCCTCTAATAATGTTTTATTTATAAATGTGTATATTGAGGCAGGAGGTGGTTCAATTACTTCTTCCTGGCTGATATAGCTTGGAGGGTAATCACATTATTATTATTATTATTATTATTATTTTTTTTTTTTTTTTTTTTTTTTTTTTGAGTTAGTGAGCCCGCCCAGGTCCTTGTGTAGCTGGGAGGGTAGTCACATTTTTTTTTTTTTTTTTTTTTTTTTTTTTTTTTTTTTGCTAAAATGTTAGTTCAATGTTAAATGTTAAATCTTAAATATTAGTTATGTTAGTCTAAAGGTACACTGTATGGAGAGGCCTGCCAGGTTCTTGTGGAGCTGGTAGGTCACTCTCATCTTTTATTCTCTCTATTAATGTCTTATATGTATATTGGGGCAGGAGATGGTTCAATTACTTTCTTCCTGGCTGATTTAAACCAACTGTGTTCTTGGAATTCTTCGTTGTCTATATTATTTATCCAGTTTTGATATGTTTCTGTGTTAAGTTCAGTCACTTTTTTCCAAATATTTACAGCTTTGTTGTGTATATCTACATTAATTGCTAAGAGATTTGCTCTCTTATGTAGCTGTTCATTACTGATGTGGTCTGTATATTTTATGTTATATATAAATCTAAGGGCTATATTTTGTACTATTTGTAACCTTTTAATGCTCGTTTTACTAAGGGTGTTCAATGGGATAGGTGGGTAGTCCATAATTGATTTGACAAGGGCAATATATATCTTTCTCTTGTTATTAATGCTAAGGTTCTTAAAGCGTTTTATTTTTGGTAATCTTATTCTTGCCTGTCGTTCTTTATCTTTTAAGTATGTTATATATCCTCTTTTTGTTAGTTTTAGTCCAAGCATCCTGCCTTCAGTGTCGTATGGGTATTAGGGTGTGTCAATTTAGGGGGTGAACTGGCTAAATTGAAAATCGAGTAATTTGGTAGCAATTTATTGTAGTCTTTAAGCATCCAAAACAATATTCTGGCATAAATTTTTTTTTATAATAAGTCCTACCTACATCAAATGGATTTTTAAATGTACATATTTGTGAATTTATAACATAACCAGCGTTTGCACACATGTCACTGTTTCAAGTCTCAAATTATTATATTTTATTATCCGTAGTCTATTTGAAAGTAACCAATGCCTTCATACTCTCTTTGCTTTGGTTTCTTGTCATCAGTAGTCTGCTTGCTATTTGTGCTTTGATGTAACCTTCTCGCCTCTCGTGGCTGTAAACATGGCCCGCTGCTTCTGTGACCATTTTCACACATCTCTCCACACTTTGAGTGTGGGAAGGCCACTTCGGCACCTGCATTGGAGTCTCTTTAAGGTTTCTCAATTCTTGGCTAGTTAGACTTGTTGTCAATGGTGGCTCTAAGACTTCCAAACTCAAGTCAACCAATTCTGACAATTTGGTGGCATTGACGTTTATTGGGGGAACTTTTCTTGAATGAAACGAACAGTCTCCCAACTGGTCGTCATCTATTAGCGTTCCTCTAATCTTTAGAATGACTTCTACAGCCTCGGTTCGGAGATTGGTACATTGACTGCAAAGCATTGCTTGCAAAACTGCTTCTGATCGAGCATACCAAGCGGACCTTCTTGCCACAGGTAACACGATGTCCCTCACTACCTTCCTCTGTGTTCTTACTAGCTGCAATTGAAACAAAAGGTGATTGGGCCCATCCACCCACATAGGATTAAGTTTCACACTAAACCACTGGGGAAGATAAACTCCAATAATAAATTCAACAATTAACCTCAAATTCTTCAGCACTTTGCCCTTCAATTCGTGTTTGGAAATCCAAATCCTGCAGAAACGAAGAGCTGTAGTTAACCAACGGCTGTGACTGACAGGTCCAATCTCCAAGAGAGCCAATGACTGAGGCACTTCTCCTGATCTTATTGCTTGGGCAATACGATAAGCATAGGATTGATCTGTGCTGAGATCTTTGATGACTCCTTCAGACAACGCCGGAAGGGGAGGGCCAACTTCGACCTTTGGAAAGGTTGTATTTATTTCTAGTTGTGTTGCTTCATCCAGCATGATGCCAAGGGGACCTGACCACTTGTTGTTGCTCTTTGTAGGACCATCAAGTTCCTGGATGAGATGACGAAGAGGTAGCTCGCCTGTATGTAAATCACATACAATCCAAACAAGTCTTCTTCCTAGTTTTTTCTCTAAATGCGTCATTACACCCCCCTGCCATCCGGTGTTCACTGCAGTTGAATCTCCACCAACAGCCTGCAGTGAACTGCCAAGTCCTCTCTCCTGAACCCAACATAAAATATGATCAGCAATGACCTCTGCATGTTTCTTCCCTTCTACTTCAGTTTCGGGAGCAAAGTGAAACAAAAACCGACCACCAGGCTCAGAACAGACAGAGTAGTGTTCTTCTTTGATGAGACCTGGAAACTTTCTGTTCACTCCCTCTACTTCTAGCAAAACTTTTGTGTCATCTATTCTTCCATCAAACAAAAGACAGGAGAGCCCTCCCTCACTTAAATCTTTTTCATGCTGATCAGATATTTCCTTCATTATTTTTTCTTGTGCTCTTCTAATTTTATTATGATCTATCACCAAAGATGCATCCTCTCGGCTGATGAGGCCTGCATCTATCCAAGCGGCAGTTGCAATTTCTGCAGCCTCACGAAGTCCAGCATGGTGGCGAATACTAGCTAAAGCAATGTTTGAAATATTTCTTGTGTTGTATTTCATTTTCTTTGGTAAAGGTTCAGATGGCTCTTTGGAACTATCATCTGATGTTGCTTCCTGTTCATCAGAAGAACTATCAAAGAAGTGATAAACATCTTGACACAGCTCTTCCTCTCTTTGGATGGCTTCTTCACTCTTCATTTTCTTCTTTTGTTCCCTCTCTCGGATTTGTTCTCTCTTCTTGGCATTAGCAATCTGCTTCTTTGTTTCTGAATAATCTATTGAACCCATTTGCATACTTCCTTGGCCTTCTGCCTTTGTCCTCTGTGCCTTTATAAATTCAAGCTCTAAAACAGGGATCTTCTTTTCACGAGGACAACCACAATCAATGTGGGAATTATTTTCTCTCTTACCTGAGTGAGAACAATTGGATTCAGAACATAATTGTATGGAGCACTTGCAGGTCAAAATGTCAAACAGAGTATCAAGTGTGTGCAGAAATTCATTTTTCCTGGCCAAGTTTCCTTTACCAAGCGATGTTTCAACTGCTTTGTGCCATAATTTCGTTAGTTTTAGCTCAATAGTTCGACACTGATTAATCACAGGTGGTTTGAATAGTGCATTAGCTTTTGTCCATTGATGCAGAAGAGGGACTATCATGTCATTTATGAGTTCTTTATCTGTATAGTTCCTTCTGTCCTTTGCATTTTTTTCTCGAAGGAGTAACCCTAATCTTAGCATGTCTCTCACTGTTGGAAGTTCTGATACAGGAAGCTCCTTCCCTTTACCAACTAGCAGGCTCAAGTGGGTTGACAACTGACTTCTTGTCTTCAATTTTGACATCTTCACACTATCTGACAAATAGAAAAATATTTCAATGTTTCATAATTCAATTGTTGTTTCAAAAAATATCAATTTGTTTATCAAAAATGCTGTAACAGAAATAACATAATAATTTCTTAGAACATAATGTTTTATACAATGATATAAGTAACTGCGACAATCAATATGCCCTACTTACAATAATTAAAATGTAGAATTCGTCTGGTAGAGTAGGTGCAAGTGCAATGAGAGCAAACCACCGTCTCTGATATCTAGAAGGAGAGTGAGCCGGGCGCCTTATCCTCACGCTTGGTACAAGTCAAAACAAGAATTAAACTGTCCCACACGGAGAGCCTGTTCATGTTCATGTTCTGACATGCATATTGTACACAAGCTATAGAACCATAAAATACTCCATAATCCATATGCTTACATGAGATTAGTTAATATCAAGTGAATAATTCTAATCAAGTCTCATTAATTTGTTGAAATACTGATATTTGAAACTTTAAGGTATAATTGATGTAGGTGAGGGTTATTTCAATTCATTTTTGTTTGCTAATCTCAAGTTTAGACATAAAGAGGCACAATATTTTGACTACCAAATTTGATTTTTAACATGTTGACAAAATTGACACACCCTAATGGGTATAGTTCCTGGTCGACTATTACTGGACTTGTTTTAATCTTGGCTATTGGTATTATCTTGAATTTGTTCTTATTTGTCCTGATTTTCCATTTTTTCTCAAAATCATTTATGTTTTTTATCGCTCTTACCGTGTAGAGTGCCATAAATTGAGTTGATTTTCCTGGGTATGATACTATTTGAGTAATATCATCAGCAAACATTACATATTCGCTAAAGGGGGTAGGTTGAGGTGTGTCTGAAGTATAAATTGTATATAGTGTTGGAGAAAGGCATCCTCCTTGAGGTACTTCACTCTCAAGATTAAACATAGTTCCCAAAAAGTTTCCAATTTGAATTTGTGCTCTCCTACCATCTAAATAGTTACACAATATTCTTAGCAAGTATTCATTAAGTCCCAGTTTTAATATTTTATATTTTAAGCCTAAATGCCAAACCTTATCAAAGGCCTTAGAAACATCCCTTAAAATTATATTGATCTGGTTACCCTTGCTTTTTTCTATTGCAATTATTTCCGTTATTATGGCTATTGCAGTTAGGGTATTTCTATTGGGCATAAATCCATGTTGTCTATTGTTAGTTTTCCCATGTTGTGTTAAAAAGGCTATAAGTCTTGTATTTAAAATTTTTTCCAATAGTTTCCCAGTAATTTCTAATAAAGATATTGGCCTGTAGTTTAATATTTCCTTATTGTCCTTACCCTCCTTCGGAATAAATATCATTTTGACATATTTTAGTTTGTCTGGAAAGTAACCAGTTATTAAGCATGCGTTATAAATGTTTAATAGTGTATTTAAAATGTTTTCAGGTTGATTCATGATCATATTTTGTGTAATACCTGTGAGCCCAGGGGCTTTTTCCTTAAACTTCCTCAGACAGTGCATCATTTCTCCCATTGTTATTATTTGATTATTTGGTAATAAGTTATAGTCTATATATTGCCTTGGGGTGATTCTATGTATATGTCTTCCCATCTCTTCTTCTATCCTTTCTTCGTGTTCACTATCAAAATCTTCATTTTCCTCATCTGATATTTTAAAAATTTTTACCCATTCCCTTTTGAATGCTGACTCTTGTTCATTTTCCTCGTGCAATTTTATTCCGTTTTGGTCTTTAATGTATGGTGTTTTTTGCTTGTTGTGCCCTATCATCTTGTTTATGGAAGTCCAAAATGTTTTTGTGTCTTTAGTCATGTCAGCCGCCATTATAATATCATTCCATTTTTTATTGTTTGCTTCCTTTCATGCGTCTCTTAATTTTATCTGTAGTGCTATCTGTGTCGTATATAGCCATCTGTTACTGCCATGTCTTTCCATATACCTGTTTATTTCATTGTAATAGGTCTGGGTTAATTTAACTTCTTCTGGTAGTCTGTTGTTGGGTAATGTTCTAAAGTGTGAAGTAGGAGTGTGTTTGGTTATAGATGTTTTTATTGCTGAGTGCAGTCTGTCCATTTCTGAGTCTAAATCTTCTGTTGTTTTCCCTTGTAGGTTAATCGAGTGGTGACTACTTAAGTCGTCTTTGAAGCTGTCCCAGTCTGTTTTACTCATTTTCAGCCTCTTTTTTATTGGTATCTGTATGGGGCTTGTTGACAGTGTTAGTATAATTGGCAGATGGTCACTGCCTGTAAGAGGTCCCTGTATTATATGGTAATTGAAAAAGGCTTTGTTGTTGGTAAAAATTTTGTCTGGTGTCGATTGTGTATTGTGATTTCTCCAGGTTGGAAAGTTAGGACCCAGATGATTGATTTTCCCTAAATTTATTAATTGATTAAGGGCGTTTCCCACGACGTTATTATTTGTATTGTCAAAAATCCTATGTCTGGCGTTAAAGTCTCCTAAGATGTACATCGGATGACTACTGTTAGCCAATTTTAATAGGTCTTCTATAGGTAAGTAGGGTCGTCTCGGTGGCAGATAAGTAGTAGCAATTATTACATCTCCTTGAGTTGTATTTATTTTTATTGCCAGAAATTCTTCCTGGAAGTCATCAATTAGTTTAAATTTTAAGTTTCTTTTAACCGCTATAGCTACTCCGTCATTTTTCTCGCCCGATTTGTTTCTTTGGTTTACATAATAGTTAGAGAGTTTTATGTTGTTGTTTTCTGTCTCACCGTGACTGTTTATTAGTATAATGTCTGGGTCAATTTCTTGATATATATTACTTAGGTTAATTCTCTCGGTGTTCCAGTTTCTTACGTTGTGTTGTATTATTCTTAAAGTTCTTACTGTTTGTCTATTGTCCATTATTTCTTATACTTGGATTGTAACTGTTGAAGTGGAGACCTATCATCCTGTTTCCCGCTTCTGACTCTTCTAAACTCTGACGAGTCTACTATTTTAAAGTCATTGGTCGTAATCTTTAGTTTGTCCGTAGCAATTAGTGACCAGACGTAATCTTCACTTAGGGATTTTTCTTGATATGTCCACTTGTATATCCCTCCTTCACAGTTTTTTACTATTGTTCCTCCTGTTGGTCTCGATGTTGGGATTCCATGTTTTGTTGTAGTGATAACTTTTAATCCTATATCTTCAGCAGATTCAGGTTGTATATTGTGTTCAGTTTCCATCTTATCTTCTCTCCTCCTACTCCTTTGTCTTGTAGACTGTCCTTTTGTTATTTCTATTTTCTCTTTGTCACTTCTAGTCATTTGTCTGGGATCTCTATCAGTCGCTTGTGTTCCTTGTGTATCAGCTGTTGCTCCTTGCTCAAACCTTTGTTTGTCTAGCTGTTGTCTTTCGCTCAGTTCGCTTACGTATGTTGCCTGAAATAGTTTTTCGGATTGTGGATTCTCTGGAAATATCATCTCTGGTAGGTGTTACGAACCCCTCCACCGATTGTCTTCATCTACCTACCCAGCACCACGAGCAACGCCATCTAGGGACGAAACACGAGTATGGCTCGTCTTAGTTACCACTCCCGGGTTTCCCTTCTCCATATCCTGGTTGTTGCGTCACTTCCGCCTCAGTCTACTTTGTCAGCTCCAATTCGAGGAGAGGACACACTTCACTTTGGGAAGCGACCACAGGATCACCTATCTTGGAAACCTACGGCACAGTGACTATTTACCGTCTTCTACCATACTCAGCCTTGCCCGTCAGCCATCTCAGCTCCTCACTTAAGTATTTGTAATCTTGTATTGCCTCTCCCCCCTCCACATTGCTTCACTATTGTTCTATGTTTTATTACTATGTATATACTGTTCGTGTTTAGGTTAAGTTTGGTTAAGGGTAGTTTATAAGCTGAATATTTTGTTAAGGAATTTATGGTACTTTATTATATACAACGAAAACTCGCATCCTTTGTCTACCCTTTTTTTAGTCCGATTGTCTTTGTTTTTTTTTTGTTGTTACCTGTTGGGATCTGGGTAGACGTATAACTATATTCTAAATCCCCAACTCGTAACAAATGGCGACCGTGACAGGACACGAACTTAAGTACCATATTCCTTCCTCCCTTGTTACTCGGTGTTAATTACCCCTCCCAGTCACTTCTGTTTACAATTGCTTTACGGTGGTTTAAAGTTTCCTTCATATGTGTGCATATATTGGTATTATCGTACAGTAAGAGTGACAGACGTAGGATAATAGGTTCCAAGTGTCATAAGGCTTACCTGTTATTACACGTGGCAGTCGTGTGATAAGTCTTATCGAGTGTAGGGAAGAATCCGGATCTGTTTAATGCCGTACCCTCACTCCAGAGTAGGCTGTTCCATAGTTACTAGTTTAGAGTGAAGTGATATCTTGGGACGCCCCGCTCTACCAGGACCCCATAATTATAAAGCCTCCATTATTATTGTTCTCATTATCTCATTCAGGGCTGTTAATCCGGATCTTTATATAAATGCCGTAATACGCCCTTCCTCTTTCAAGTATATCAGGGTTGTTAATCCGGATCTTTATATAAATGCCGTAATACGCCCTACCTCTTTCAAGTATATCAGGGTTGTTAATCCGGATCTTTATATTAATGCCGTAATACGCCCTACCTCTTTCAAGTATATCAGGGTTGTTAATCCGGATCTTTATATTAATGCCGTAATACGCCCTACCTCTTTCAAGTATATCAGGGTTGTTAATCCGGATCTTTATATTAATGCCGTAATACGCCCTACCTCTTTAAAGTCTCTTGTCCTTATCTAAGGATCTTCTCGGAAGAACAATAATCATAAGTGTAATTTCCCTAGGTATAACTTGGTTAGTTTCCGGGACTTTCTGGTTATCCACTGCCGTCATATTTTCCAGGGTTATCCACTTATCTTATCTTTTGACCATTAGTTAATTTATCCTATTTTTATTAACAATGGCCACCTCAGGTTTTGATCTCCAGGATTTTATTGAAAATCCTTCCGTAGCTAAATTACGTGTTAATATCCTGAAGAAAGAATGGAAAGAAATAGCCAACTATTACAATATCCCATTTTCACAGCAACTGACTAAGGAAATGTTAAAAAATCATGTGATTGAAGTGTTGGTTCAACAAGAAGTTTTAAAAGAATCCGCTGTTGACAGATTAACGCCCATGTCCAAGAAACTTCAACCACTATCCACCACCCCTCCTCACTCAGAAGTTGCCTCAGGTCTGGCTAGCCCTCAAGAAGAAACACAACGAATAGACCCCTTAGAACTAGAACGAGCTAGGTTCGAGTTCCAAATCAAAATGAAAGAACTCGAGTTGGAACAGGCCAAGTTGGAGCAGGAGGAAAAGTTGGAGCAGGCCAAGTTGGAGCAGGTGGCCAAGTTGGACCCTGAAGAAAGGATGGAACAGGCCAAGTTGGACCATGAAGAAAGGATGGAACAGGCCAAGTTGGAACAGGCCAAGTTGGAGCATGAGGAAAGGATGGAACAGGCCAAGTTGGTGCAGGCGGTTAAGCTGAAAGAACTACAGGTGAGAGAGACAGAAGTCACCTTAACATCGGAGTTTAAATCAAAGGAAGTGGCATTAAAAGAGAAACTCGCTGCTTTTAACCCTGCTACTGCTTCTTCCCTTGTTCCCGGGTTTGATGAATCCGATATGGACGGGTCATTTAGGACTTTTGAGAAAATAGCCGCGAAGAATGAGTGGCCAAAGGACCAGTGGGTGTCAGTGTTGGTTCCTAAATTATATGGTAAGGCTCGTAGAGTTTATAACTGTTTAGACCAGACTGATGACTATGATAACGTAAAAAAGAATATCCTCACCTCTTATGCTATCACGCCAGATGGATACCGGCAGAAGTTTCGTAAACTAACCAAACCATTTTCACACACATTTGTTGAGTTTGCTCAAGAAAAGCTTAGGTTTTTTAAGAAGTGGTTAGAGGCTACAGAGACCTCCACATTTCAGGATTTGTTAAATTTGGTAGTCCTGGAGTGGAAAAGCAAGATACCATTTCACATCTTGAAGCATGTGGAGGAGCGTGGAGAGGTTAATTTAGGGCGTGCTGCTGAGCTGGCTGATGCGTATGCTTTGTTGGTGGAGTCACTGGGCAGTAGAGAACGTGGTACTTCCCGACATGTTAGGTCTTCCTCTGATGATAACCTTGCGGGCGTGAGTGGTAGGTCGAAAGGTCCCACACCTACTCCCCCCGATGCAACCAAGCTTACTTGTTCTTACTGTAAAAACCCAGGCCATACGATCCAGAATTGTAAACACCCAAAGTGTCGAATTGCTAAAAGTAGTTCCCTGGATCCCAAATCCAAACCAATAGCAAATGCCAATGTGGAAAGGCCCCATCAGGATCTCTTCTCTTCATTCACCTATGAGGGAAAAATTTCAATCATAGAAGGGTCTCGTTCTTTCCCTATTCGTATACTACGTGATACGGGCGCAGCACAATCTATCCTCCTGTTTAACGTCATTCCTGATATATCTACCGCATTTACAAATGAGTGTTCTAATTTCAGATCTCTCGTCCCATTCTTCCTATCCTTTAGCTAAAGTGCACCTCCAATGTCCCTTGATTACTGGGGAAGTGCAAATAGCCATTAGGAAAGACCCAATGCCTGTGTGCGGCATTCATTTATTATTGGGTAATGACTTGGTAGGAGATCTAGTGGTGTACTGCGCAACTCATTGCCATTCCTAAAAACCCGTTTAATTCATATTACGCTACATAATATTCAAATCCACCGCGCTTGTAGAATCTCGGGAGCGTTTTACCCTCAGGATCACTCTCAGTAAGCCCTGCCTTCAAACACAGTTGTCACTACGTTTATTGCACTCTCTACTGGCCAACGCAACCTTGAATTAGTCTGTTTAAATCAACCCAAGTAATTTGCCAGACCTTTGTCAAAAGAGGGTCATCTTTGAATGAGTAACAGTTAGTTTGTTTGTGATTATTGTCATTGCGTGAGTAGCGATCACTGGCAACTCAGGGGTATATAAGCTCGAGATGGCGAGGCATCAGCGTTCCCTGACGCTGATTCAGGTATGTTGTTTCCTAGCCATTCAGTTAATTCAGTCAATTGTAGTGATTATCAGTGTTCACCAGTGTTCATGATTTAACAGTTGAATTGTCATTCACCCAGTGTAGAATTAATATAACGTAAATACGTCTGTCGTCCAGACAAGAGAGTTGGCTGGTGTTGTCATGTTTCTCAGTTCCCTGACGCTGATTCACGTTTGTCTCCAGATCGAGGGTGGGCTTAATTGAAACCCACCGGTCGCTCGGAGCCGGTGGATACCCAGCAGTGGTCAATATAGGAGTGATGGCGCTGATTCGTCATGATTAATCGGCACTACTCTACCTCGTGGGCCGATGACCCCAGACCCATCTCGGGTCGGAGTGGAACCGACCACAACAACAGTTGTTAGAGGCGCCAGTGCTATACCCTGGGACAGGCCTTGGAATTATGGTCCACAGTGTGGTTGTATGTGTTTTTACCAGTGTGTTTTATAAGAAATAAATCAATGAAGACATGTGATGGTTTCACCCTTCTTTACCCTTATCGATCTGATCAATGGAAAACCTAACCCAATGCCTAGTCCACTCTGCCCGCTACCTAACGAGCTACATGCTGTCCAGAGGGGGTCTGGTGGCAGCGACCCTTAGAAATTAAGTTTAGAGTTAAGTTATCCCCTTAAATTTAGATGACCCCAGATCTGGCAGTATAGTGGTTCCTAACATAAAGACAGTCGACTCTCCCTTACCTGTCAACTCCACCACTGACCTTAAAGAAACTATTCCTCATCTTTTCCCATCTTGTGCTGTCACCCGGTCACAGAGTGTGCGGAATGGGCCCTCTTCACCTGAAACCACCTCCAATATCTTACTACCCACAGAAAATGTGTACAATAAGACCATTAGTAAGGAGGAGCTCGTTTCAGCCCAACCATCTGATCCTTCTGTGTTCAAACAGGTGATGAAAGACCTCAGTGTGGACCATTGTACATCTTCGGCTTACCACCCACAATCCCGAGGTTGCTTGGAACGGTGCCATCAAAACTTTCAAGTCAATGCTAATAAACTATCTCCTCTCAACTATATAGTCCATACTCCTGATCACCGAAAAGATTCACAACTTGTTCACATTAATCTCATGAAACTTTACAATTCCAGGCAGTCAGAGGAAGACATCCCAGAGGCTATAAGCTTACCTGTATTGCATACGGTTTTGTCGGAGCCGGAGACAGATGACATGGACCTATTGGAGAATTTAGACTTCCCTCTACCCAAAGAGAACCCTGCTAACAGTCACATACTCAACAATTTGGATGAGTATTTTTCTGTTCTGAATCCATCTCAAGCAAAAGATCTCACCAAGTTATTATCAACATTTCCTAAAGTCACATCAGACCTCCCAGGATTTTGCAATATACTTAAACATGATATTAAACTAATCTCAGATGATGTACAACCCATTAGGCAATCAGCATATCGTCTAAGTCCACAAAAAAAATCGATTATGAAAAAGGAGGTAGATTTTTTGTTAAAGCATAACTTAGCTGAGCCTAGTACCTCCCCCTGGGCTTCACCTTGCCTTCTCATTCCAAAACCCGATGGCACCTTTCGTTTCTGTACAGATTATCGTAAAGTGAACCAGGTCACTGTCTCTGACTCCTACCCTTTACCTTTGATTGAAGATATAATAGACAGCATAGGCTGTGCCCAATTTATGAGTACTATAGACCTGTTGAAAGGATATTATCAAGTAGGACTCACGGATAGGGCAAAAATAATCTCTGCATTTGTAACTCCATTTGGTCTTTTTCAATATTTAGTTATGGCGTTTGGCTTTTCTAATGCTCCGGCCACATTCCAGAGGGCCATAAACTACCTTATTCAAGACCTAGGTGGGACGTTCGCCTACCTGGATGACCTGGTGGTGGTGTCGGACAGCTGGGACGAACATCTGGTGCGTTTGGAGATACTGTTTGCACGACTGCAAGAGACTGGATTCACCATAAACCTGGCTAAATCTGCTTTTGGCCGGGCCTCGGTGACTTACCTGGGACATATCGTTGGGCATGGTATGGTGAGACCCAAGGACGCAAACGTTGAAGCCATCTTGTCCTTCCCCACTCCAAGGACGAGGAAGGAACTCATGCGCTTCCTGGGGATGTGCGGCTACTACCGTCGGTTCTGCAGTAACTTCTCCAGCGTGGCCGGACCCCTCACAGACCTTACCAGTTCTGCGGTCCCTTACATCTGGAACCAGAATTGCGACCAGTCTTTCCACCGCCTCAAAGCCTTCCTTGCCTCTAAGCCTGTAGTCCACCCCCCTGACTACACCTTGCCCTTCCATCTGCAAATCGACGCTAGTGGTGTCGGAGTGGGGGCTGTGCTCCTACAACCCGACCCAACCACTGATGTCCTTCACCCTGTGGCATATTACTCCGCCAAGTTGAAAAAACATCAGACCAACTACTCGACCATAGAGAAGGAGGCCCTGGCTCTGGTGTTGGCAATAAAGAAGTTTGAATGTTACCTACAGTCTTGCCCACAAACAACCCTGGTCTTCACCGACCATAACCCACTCACGTTCATCCAAACCAACAAGTCCTCCAACCAGCGAATCCTCCGCTGGGCTCTCCTCACCCAGCCGTATAATCTACAAGTCCGGCACATAAAGGGGGTGGAAAACCTGATTGCAGACTCCTTATCCCGAGCTCCAGTGGAAATGTAGCAGCTACTCTTCAGACGCACCAGGTGATCACCTCCTTCGCGCCCGCGCTACGAAGGTCTTTGGAGGGGGGGTGTGTTACGAACCCCTCCACCGATTGTCTTCATCTACCTACCCAGCACCACGAGCAACGCCATCTAGGGACGAAACACGAGTATGGCTCGTCTTAGTTACCACTCCCGGGTTTCCCTTCTCCATATCCTGGTTGTTGCGTCACTTCCGCCTCAGTCTACTTTGTCAGCTCCAATTCGAGGAGAGGACACACTTCACTCTGGGAAGCGACCACAGGATCACCTATCCTGGAAACCTACGGCACAGTGACTATTTACCGTCTTCTACCATACTCAGCCTTGCCCGTCAGCCATCTCAGCTCCTCACTTAAGTATTTGTAATTTTGTATTGCCTCTCCCCCCTCCACATTGCTTCACTATTGTTCTATGTTTTATTACTATGTATATACTGTTCGTGTTTAGGTTAAGTTTGGTTAAGGGTAGTTTATAAGCTGAATATTTTGTTAAGGAATTTATGGTACTTTATTATATACAACGAAAACTCGCATCCTTTGTCTACCCTTTTTTTAGTCCGATTGTCTGTTTTTTTTTGTTGTTACCTGTTGGGATCTGGGTAGACGTATAACTACAGTATATTCTAAATCCCCAACTCGTAACATAGGTTATTCAATTTAAACATTTTCCTTAATTCCTCATTGTATGATCCGGGTGCAATGATATTGTGCAAATGTGCATGGATCATACTAATCATTACCTTATCATGTATTGGCTCACTTAGGTTTAATATGGTGGATTCTGGTCTATGAGCCTCTTGGACCGCTCTCTTGGCTATTTCGACATATGTCGTATCCTTCTTGTCTTGTTCCTTTTTCCTTGTTTCTTGTTCCTTGTACTATATCATGTGTTTTTTTATTGGGCATGCCATGGCTAACGTCCTATGTCCTATGTATGCATTCCCGTTTCTCTTACAGTTGAGACATCCAACATATGTATTCTTACATTCATTGTAGGTATGGTCGTCGCCTGCACAATCTGAGCAGTACTTTTTTTCTTTTTCCGGACAGTCTCTCGTTGTATGCTCTTCATATTTGTAGCAAGAGAAACAAGTTTGCAGACTGATGAATGTCTCCTTCTTTATTTGATGTGGTGTGACTGACATGTTGAATATTAGAAAGCCCTGTTGTAAAACTTTCTCAGCCATTGACACTTCTTCAAAAGTAATCTTAAAAACATGAGTATAATCTTTTATCTTAATGACTTCTTCAATCTTCATCCACCTGTTTTGCCGTTCCAGTTCATCTTTCAGGTCTTCAGAAGTCTTCCTCCCGATCTCTTGGTCAACTTGACGAACGAAAACTGATCTTTTTGTTCTGGTGGCATGACCACAACAAGGCCTTCATTATAAAATATATCTCTGGCTTCTTTTGAAAGGATTTTATCTGAATCAAAGTCATCTTTGCAGATTACTTTAAAACCTTCATTTGTGTTGAATATTCTTGAAAGTGGGACTTGCAAATTGTTGTAAGAGAGAGGTCACCACGAGATCAGGTCTTAAATATTGGGGGGTAGGCGTGGCTTAGTAGTTGACCTCCGTGATGTATGGCGGCGCTGGTTGACCCAGACCACGAGGCATACACTAGGGAATTTGCGGGGTCGGCTACACAGCGACAAACAGCGTTTGTAGGGGAGAAATCCACTACAATGCCGCCTTCATAATCTTTCACTTTATTCTGATGATTAAATTTACCCCTCGCTGGGATGAAGTCCTTTATAATCACACCTTCTAATTGTAATCCAAGCAAACTAAGATAATGTGGGTGATCATGCCCTTGTGGCAGACTAATATTATTTTAAAAATGACTTAGCTGTCCTGCCGGTCTTGACCTCGCTGACTCCCTTGTTCGTCCAGTATTGCCGTCTATGACAGTTTGACTTGTTTTTTTGTTTTTATCAGATCTCCTCGACGAGTTATTGGTATCTCTATGTGCTGTCGCTATATACATTATATATCCCTATGAATGGTGGATCATATGCACAAGTATTAGTATAAGTGGTATTGAAATGAACTTGTGAAGATTCTTTATTTCCGTGTGTCACGTTTTACAATGTTACCGTGAGTTGCGGTAGTTTCTATTGAACACCCAAACCGCTGGACCTCATCATAAGTAACGAGGAGGGTATGATGGCCACTCTGGAACACCTAGCCCATGTTGGCACCAGTCACCACATAACGTTGTCTTTCAGATTTAACTGTTATTTGTTTCATGACAAAACCAGGTTCAGATTCAAATACATTATTACAGATGATATTACGACGGGATGAGGGAGGAGATGAGGTGTATACACTGGTCTGACTTATTAAGGAATAAGAAAGCAGATGCTACGATGAATGTCATAGCCAGTAAAGTAAACCATTCGATCGATAAATATATACCGAAGACCAAATCCAGTGCCTCCAGGGACACAAGGAGACCGCTACATACAGTACGTGAACCATGCGGCGGTCGGCAATGTTAAGAAGAAAACTCCGTATTTCGAGACATGGGTTTGGACAAATGATGAGCAGGACAGGAGGATGTACTGTATGCCAGACTCAGGTACCCAGGCTAAATCAGAGTGTAAAAGGGTTGAAAATGAGTTCCACAGGCAGATTGCTAGTGAAGTCAAATCAATCCTAAAGGCTATTTACCGCTACGCAAAGTCGAAATTAAAAGCGCGAGTAGGCATATCGGACCTGGGGCTTGAAGATGGTAGTTATGCAGATTCTGACCAGGACAAAGCGGAGGTAGTAAACAGTTTCTTTTCATCGGTGTTCACAAGAGGATGCAATTAATTCAATTTCAATTGTTTATTCCTTGATAGAGGAAGTGGGATCCTAGTGCTGTCACTAGGTACCCCAGTACAATGACACCAGAAGCATCTGGCAAGTGTGACAAGTATATACAGTATAAATATTATAAAGGGGCTTACTAAAGTCTAAGGCAGGAAGCATATTCCTTTAACACATAATGTTATTTACAAAATATCTGGCCAGTATGGGGAGGATTATCGAGTCTCCGTCAGGGGGTCGTGGAGTGGTGGTCCAGCAGGCGTCACGGAAGCGTTGTGTGTGGGGACATCTTAGGAGGTAGTGGATAAGGGTGCTGCTGTCGGGTCTTCTGCATAATGCACAAGAGCGTTGCTCAGGGGATACGGGGTTACCAATCTCCCAAGCAAAGTCATACCCAATGATAATACGGGCAGCAATCACGTCCCCTTTCCGCGACCCTTTCCCATAGACGTACGAGAGGTCGCGATTAATCTTTCTGCGTTTGAGGAAAGACATTTTAATACAGAGCTGACCTACAGTACATTGTGTTCCCGGACGAGGTTATAAGAAATAAACGGTCAAAGCTAAAGATTCACAAGAATACCTGCCCAGATATGGTTACACCACGAGTGTTAAGCGAACTATGTAACGAGTTTTTTTTTTTTTATAGAGGGATTAGCACAATCGGACACAGGTCACTGACCCACATCGGGACCTGGGGGGGGGGGGAAAATAATAATAATAATAATTCATTATAAACAAAAATAGAATAAAAAATATAAAACTATAAATATAAATACTAAAATAATAAAGATTATAATAATAATAATAATAAAATAATAATGATAATAATAATAATAATAACAATAACAATGATCATGATAATAATAATAATAGTAATAGTAATGATAATAATAATGATAATGATAAAGAACCATAAAGGAATACAAAAATTAAAACAAGATCAAAAGTGAGAAACAATATATGTACTGTATGTTGTGTTGTCAACAGGAAGAGAAAAAATTGAGACCCTGCAATTGTGTGTAAATGAGGCAGAAAGTCAGGTCAGCAACCTGGA
Organism: Homarus gammarus; assembly: GCA_958450375.1. NCBI lineage: Eukaryota > Metazoa > Arthropoda > Malacostraca > Decapoda > Nephropidae > Homarus > Homarus gammarus. The sequence continues at coordinate 180,332 of CAUDMG010002648.1, read as the reverse complement.
GGAGCCTATTTGAGTCCTATATTCAAGAAGGGTGATCGTCACTCTTCGAATAATTATAGACCAGTGAACCTGACCAGCATAGTGTACTATAGAGCATCATAAGAGATACCATGATGGAACATCTGCTATGAAACAACCTTGTAAAGGAATACCAACACGGTTTTATGCCGGGAAGATCCTGCTTAACACAATTACTCAAGGTACTAGATGTTTGGACTCAAATTCTAGAACAAGGCGGAAATATCGACAATATATACTTAGATTTTACCAAGGCTTTTGCAGTGTACCACATGAAAAAATGAGAATTAAATTGGAAGGGTATGGGATTCGAAGAAATGTCCTAGCATGGGTCAGAGACTTTCTGCATAACAGCAAATAGTGCGTGGTAATAAATAGTACGAAATCGTCATGCGTACCTGTGACTAGCAGGGTACCACAGTCTGTGGGTGAGCACACACGGTGGTGTAGTGTGTCTAGTGTGACAGCATTATATTAGTGTTAAGGTGCAGGCATTGCTTGCTCCCTCTCGCTTTCAGCTACCGCCGCTGCCTAGTTCACGTGGCGAACAGTGAAGCAACTTGCATAAGTCTTGCCCTGCCAGTACACAGCCTCTTCACCATCAACATTTCTGCTGTGCCTCCTCGTGACAACACACGGTAACTGGGTGCCCCATGGGCCCAGGATTGACCAGCAGGGGATCTCGGAGTAGCAGTGGGCCAAAGAAGGACAGGGCATAGGCCCACTGGTATGTGGACACGTCCTGGTGCCTATCAACCACTGCCCCACTGCTTTCTGGATTAACTTTGGTCAGTATAAGGCTACGGGAGTAAACCCCAAACAAAAAATCTGCAGTGGAGCCCCGCATCAGGTAGACATCCTTATAGACCCCAACGACTACACCGGCGGATGAAGGCAATGCATGATGGACAGGCTACTAAGGCGAAACCCAACAAACTGGGCTATCGGCAGTCCATTGCAACTATCCCTCTCCCTAGTTCTTGATTTGATAAGTGTCAGGACTGAAGTAAACACTTTGTTGGTTTAGCTTTATTGTAGAAAAATATAGTTTCACAGGTACCGAGTTCAGTTGAGAGTATATTGTACCTTCTCTGCTCAGGGAAATGTCTTAGTACACTTGTATAAGAGAGTACTTAAGTAAGATGTTCACTGGGTAACAGGTGATATGATAGTCTCTGTCTCACCAGGGAGAGGGAGTTGTCAGGCGGGCCTTACAGGAAACGCGTCAGGTTGTTGCTGTTGAACTGTGCTGACAAAGAGTGACCTCGCCTGCTCCCCAGAGGAAATGTCAACTCGACCAATTGATTCATACTCATGGATGAATGACTTTGACTTGGTAAATATATGGGTAATATACATTTGGGTAAATATTTATATAATACAAATTGTGCTGTTACAGGATCAGGAAAAGGGAGAGCCAAGATGTATGGTTACAGCCTGCGCTCCTGCCTCACCACATTAATTCACTCACTCACAGCCATTGTAAACGCCTTGGTTAAGGACGTTCAGGTGATGGGGGAGTCGAAGGAAATGATTGAAACCCGCCTTTTGATGCATTCAATATTTATTGATGTGGTCAAAACCTGCAGAGGAGAAGGCGTTCATAATATTACAAGGTGATCCATCTTATACATAATTAGTTAGTCTCACACAATTTTATCTTCATTACAATTTATTAAACATAGTGACATAACACAAAGTTCATAACTCTATTAATCTTCACTTCACATTGTCTTATTACTCCAGGTTAGGCAGAAACGAGTAGGCGCAATTAGTCAACAATATTTCAGTACCAAGGGTTATGTCATCACTTAGGCTGTACAGTACTTACAAGTGCGGGTCAATGCAGATCAGTATGGTGTTCCAAGAGACAACAGTACTGCGTAAATTGTCCCAGTACAAACTCTCGGATAGGATTGTGAGTCCATGTTCACCAGTGCGAGAAAAAGGCTGGTCTTCACAGCATCACTAGAGAGGGCGATCTGTCTCATGGCAGGGCGGGCAGCACCGCCACCAGTCGAAAACAGTCCACTCAGTAGAACCAGGACTTGTCTGTAAACACTTCTACATCTGTCGAGGTCACAGATCGAAAGATATAATGGCATCACACGCCAGCACTGTAGTTGAAGCCAGCGGCGATAACACTCCCGGCGCTGGGCAATCGCCCAAGATTTACGGTGTGGCGTGTTCAATAAGGTATACACGGGTCACTGGCCTTCGTAACTCCCCAGATACGGTTCGCACACGCACCTGGCGCACTAGAGCATTGGCTCCCGGGACTGTTGCCGTGACCCTGCCCAATGTCCATTTGTTGCGAGAAAGATCTCCGGTGACGAAGACAAGGTCGCCTTTCTGGAGATTACGGGTTGGTTCTATGTACCTCTGTTTTTGCGGAGTAGTGGAAGGTACTTCCTCACCCAGCATTTCCAGAAGAGGTCTGCTAGGAACTGCACGTGCAGCCACCGTCGTTGATATGAGTCCTTCAGAAGACATCCTCCCAATGGCAGATCAGCATGTGGGCCGCCGTGGAGGATGTGGGCTGGTGTAAGCGCTTTCAGGTCTCTCATGTCGCTCGACGCAGGTGTGATGGTTCGACTATTTATTATTGTTTCCACTTCACAAATAGCATCTGCAGTCGGTATTCATCCAGGACTTGTCCCCAGAATTGTTCTGAGAACCTTCTGACTGTTCAAATTTCCCATTCCCAAACTCCAAACGTCGTGCTGCTTCCCTTTCTTCCCCCTTTTGTGAAATACGCCTCCAGCATTTCAGTCACAGTTCGATGCACTTCTGCCATCATGTTGGACCCGGGATTTTGGTCAGCTGCTGAGCATTCAGGATCAGGCAGAGGGTGGCCCCCTTCAGCTTCTGTTGTCTTTAAGTCGTGGTCGATCAGCTCTGGAGGGACAACTTCTACCTCTGCGTCTCGGTCACCTTTGTCAATGTTCACCTTTCCCTTTCGTTGCTCTGGATCCATTTCCACAACCTCTTGTCCTTTTATTGATATTCATTTACAGCTCCGGTTAGGTCTCAAAGTTTGTTCGATGATCTACTGCTCACCGCCTGTATTTGGTGGTGCAGCTTGCTGCTTGTATTTATCTTTGATAATAGTAGGTCACTGCTGGTTGCTTGTGGTGTTAAAAGTGGCACTTCACTAATGGTTGCTTATGGTGCGACAAGTGGCAGGTCACTGCCGATTGCTTACGGTGTTACACGTGGATCACCACAGGTTGCTTACGGTGTTACAAGTGATCACTGTAAGTTGCTTACAGTGTTACAAGCCGATCATAGCCGGTTGCTTACCAGGTCATTGCCAGCTGCTTACGATGTCACAAGAGGCATGTCACTGCTGTACTGCGCACATCATTGTCATTCCTAAAAACCCTCTTTAATTCATATTACGCTACATAACATTCAAATCCACCGCGCTTGTAGAATCTCAGAGAATGGGAAACATTGATAAAGGATAACTCACCTACTCAATGTTACTGAATCATGTGTTGCATTGTACCCAGGTACGGTTATATAATATTAATTGTATGTATTCATAGCATTAAGGAGAACTCAAGGTATCCATAAGATGATTGGGGAAGTCCAGTTGGGCCGGACTAGTGTACTGTAGGACTAAGTGTGGATCGTGGTTTGAAGGTCATACTATTTACGTCTGTGAACGTGTAGCGAACATAACTTCCACAAATATCATATGAAAATACATGAGAACAAGGATCTGGGAAAAGGATAAATGTATAAGAACTATGTGAGGTGTGGGGAGTGACCCAGAAACTATACGTGAAAGGAAATATCTTGTATGCATCGGTGTGAATTTAATACACCTCGTCTCCTCGGGTGACGTGTACCCAAGACATGTACAGTGATCAGAGAATCTTATGTCTGTGTTCAAATAGTGCAATGTGTGAGAGGAGGATCCCTAATTACTGTTTTAACTGAAGTGGATATACCCACGCCATGAACATTCGGCTTTTGTTTCAAGGTCGCGTCCTTTGGGCCCGCCTCGAGTGTGCCGAATTGATATTATAACCCAATGAATTTACCCACGAACTAGCAAAACAGATCCTTACCTTAGTGTGTATCTTAGGATTAAAATATGTGTTATAAGACATGAGGTTACAATATACAGGAAAGTGTTCATGTGAGAACCGTAAGAAATAAAAGTAAAATTAAAGATTGGAAACTGTAGGCCTACGCGGTGAGGAGCGGCAGGGCACTGCCCTCAATCTCCTGCGTTCTCTCATCACCTAAGGTCACACGCGGTCGGAGCACCTTGCAGGGCGTCGGCCATTATCCCTGTGAGCGTGCCACCATGTGAGGTGACTACCAGCTATGCTATTCCACTGTGCACCTGTGGATTCCTAGCAGACCACCCCAAATGAGTAGGAATAAATAAAGAAATGCTTGAGAAACTCCGCGGTCGTCACTTGGAGCGACCTATAAAGCCAGGCGCAGAAACAGTACTGGTATGTCTCTGGGTGTAGCCCTCGTCTCTACCCACTGAGGACGGGGGGCGACCGAGGTGCCTAATAAGTGTACCTAGAAATTACAAGGAGTCCCATACTTGCAGGTGTGGTGAGCTGGTGCTACAGGGAGGTGAGATGGTGTTACTATGTATGATGACCTAAGGTGCCATATTCCATACAGGTGGAGCAGTCCGAAGTGTTGAGTGATATTGTAAGCAGGGTAACCAAAATCATCGTTGTTCTTCTGAAGAAGGCCAGCTCAATTGTATTTTCTTGTTACCGTATATTTTATAGGGAATAAATTAGTTAAGGCATGTTATGGTTTCACCCTTCTTTCCCCTTATCGATTTGATCAATGAAAAACCTAACCCAATGCCTAGTCCACTCTGCACACTACCTAACGAGCTACTTACTGTCCAGAGGGGGTCTGGTGGCAGCAACCTTTAAAATTAAGATTATAGTTAAGTTATCCCCTTAGGCTTAGTGACCCCAGTCCGGCAGTATAAATTGGTGGCCATGGCTGTGGGATAGTTTTTAATCATTGATCAAATCCGAGGGAATTGAAGCTGTGATTTAAGTTGCAGAAGGAGACAAGTATTTTAACGATGGATTTTCTGATTTTTAAGTGATACTTGCATGTGAATAACATTGAGTGAGTACAGAAATGTCAGAAGAATTTTTGAAAATTTAGACAGTTCTGAAGTAATGTGTGTCATTGATTTGTTTTGTGTTTTACCCACTGTTAATATGTATTAATAATTACAGAAGTTGTGGATTAACATTGTTGGCGGGAAATAAGGGAGTCCATATTGTGTCTGAGCAGTGTCAAGGGGTTCACCTCTGAGGGTTAAGTGGTTCACCTATGGAATACCATAGGACCTTCGGGCTCCAGTTGATGTGAGTTACAATATTTTTTTGCCATGTTAAGGTGTTGTATTGTACCATTGATCGATTCAATTTGTAGTAGTACAGGAGAGTAGTGGTGTTAAGTGGTTCTTATTTTTCTTCGATCGAGGGGTAGCATTTTTAGGTCAAAATGGCTGAGTCAGTAGAACACTAAAGTACCATGGTAGGGGACACATTGGCAGGGAGATTGGAACAGGTTATGCGGATCAACGAGAAACAATACTGGGAGTTAGAAGAATTACAGAAACAGGTTAGGGAACTAAAACAAGAACTCCAGCAGGCAAAGAACCCAAACAATGAGCAAGAGTCAGTTGGAGGAGATGACACAACCCCACTACCAAATAGTAGGAGCGCCGTCAGCGTAAGCATTCCATGCCACTTTAACCATACTGATAAGCTGACATTGGAAGAATTGCAGAGCTTACAGGTAGACGAGGTCCTAAGTAAGTTTTTTCGGAAAGTTGAAAGATGTGTGACAGAGGATGTGGGAAGAATATCAACTGCCCTGAGTTGGATGGAAAACAGCGTGGCCAAATTGGTACGGCCATTGTTAGTGGCAGTTAGTGAGGACTGGGACAGTTTTAGAAAGGTTATGTCAAGATTGAATTTAGGACCATCCACCGAAGATGAAGCATGGGAGGTGTTGAAACGAATCATGTGTAATGTGAATGATAATCCCCGACATTATGTATGTGACATGAAAGCGAGGTTGGCAGTCATGGAGAAGAAGTTTGGAGCAATACCCACTAAAGATACTTACATAATACAAAGACTGTACAGAGCCGTGCCTAAGCCAATGCAGAGAGACTTAACCCCCTATATACAAGATTCTCGTACATTGGATTCATTTGTAAGAATGTTAGAGCGAAGTAGGAGTGAATATCTGGGTGGGGATAGCATGGACTTATATCACGTTAGACAATCCCGCCAGGAACAAGTACGACCCACGACAGTATTTGAGAATTATAGAGCTCAGGGTGTACTGCACACATCATTGTCATTCCTGGAAACCCATTTTAATTCATATTGCGCTACATAACATTCAAATCCACAGCCCTTGTAGAATCTCAGGAGAGATGTGTTTTTCCCATCCGTTTTACCCTCAAGATCACTCCCACTAAGTCCCGCCTTCGAACACAGTTGTCACTACGTTTATTCCACTCTCTACTGGCAAACGCAACCTTGAATTAGTCTGTGTAAATCAATTTTAGTAATTCGCCAGACCTTTGTCAACTGAGGGTCATCCTTGAATGAGCAACAGTTAGATTGTTTGTAATTACTGTCATTGCGTGAGTAGTGATCGCTGGCAACTCAGGGGTATATAAACCAGTGCGAGGCGGGAGGAGTAGACCTCCCGTATCACCTTTCACCTTCGTTCTCAGGTATGTTCTGTGTTTATAACCATTCAGTTTGATTCAGTCTATTGTAGTGAATATCAGTGTTCATCAGTGTTCATGCTTTAACAGTGGAATTGTCATTCACCCAGTGTAAGAAGCATTATAACGTAAATATCTGATGTGGCGAGACTGAAGATTTGTTTGTGACCCACCATGCTTCCCCAAAAGACCTCCCATAATACCTTTCACCTTCGTTCTCAGATCGACGGTGGGCTTAATTGAAACCCACCTGTCGCTCGGAGCCGGTGGATACCCAGCAGTGTTCAATATAGGAGTGATGGCGCTGATGCTACATGATTAATCGGCTCCACTCTACCTCATGGGCCGAGGACCCCAGACCCGCCTCGTGTCGGAGTGTAACCGACCACAACAGCAGTTGTTAGAGGCGCCAGTGCTATACCCTGGGACAGGCCTTGGAGTTATGTTTCACAGTGTGGTTGTATGTGTTGGTTAATAATTACCTCATGTTGGGTAGTGGACCCATGTCGGTGTTTGTATCAGTATTAGTGTATTGTGAGTAAGGACAAGGAACTGGTCCTGCTATGTAATGTAATATGACACCAGTAAGAGTGTGCACGGTAAGAGTGTAATATCTGGGTAATTGCTGTTGAGTAAATATGAAAATAAGTAAATAAGAAATACGGAGTCTGCAATAAGCCCAGGAGTTGAGCCTGGTATTTGATTTTATATTAATAAACCTGTTCTTTGAGTATTTTAGGAGTATTCATTTCTCCCACAGTAGTTACCTTTATTTCCGTCCAAGTGACCCTGATATCAGAATTACACTACCCATGTGTCTAGACCACCGACATGCTACCAAAATGAACTGAAGTAGAAAGAATAATTGAAAGAACTAAGACATGTTGTGGTTTCACCCTTCTTTCCCCTTATTGATCTGGTCAATGAAAAACCTAACCCAATGCCTAGTCCACTCTGCCCGCTACCTAACGAGTTACATACTGTCCAGAGGGGGTCTGGTGGCAGCGACCCTTAGAAATTAAGATTAGAGTTAAGTATTTCCCCTTAGAATTAGTGACCCCAGTCTGGCAGTATAAGGGAGACTGACGGAAGACAGGATCAGAACACGAGGTGGAAGGAGACTGACACTCAAAGTTGGACAGGGGATGAATGGTGTGGGTATTGTAGGAGGGATAACCATAGCCCGCATAATTGCCCCTCCAGACCCAGACCAGGTTCATGTTACGCGTGCATCAGGATGAACTGTAGGAGTTTCTTTACCACTTGTCCAGGACGCCAAGCTAGGAATCCCCCTTCGAGCCAATGGCCACGACAACCGTTCCCACACAGTTCTCCATGTATTAAGTTACCTATCTGTGGACATACTTGTATAGCGTTGGTTGATACGGGTAGTGAAGCTACTATCATTAAAGATAGTTTGGTGAGTGCCTTGTACCCAGAGATATGTAGCTATTAATGGGGAAGAGTTCAAAGCCTAATGCACTGTGGTTATCAGTGTACAGCTGTCCCGTAGGAAAAGAATCCGTCACCAAGCCGTCAAAGTGGAAGATAGCATGTTGGACACTGATGTATTATTGGGAGCAGACATTTTAAGCAGATTTGGAGTTTGGTGGCATCAAGGTAAAAATCGGTTCATTTGGAGGGGTCACAAACAAGTCTATGGAAACCAAATCATGGAGGGAGGTTGCGAACGGTGGTCAAAGTCGAGCAACTCACGAATGCTTCTATCTTACCTTCTCCCAAGGAGCTAACTAACTTACACGTTGATAGGAAGACTATAATAAGTGGGCACAGTTCTCAAATTAGACCAGTTAAAGTGAAGGTAGGGTTAGGTCAGACCTTGAGTATCAGATTTACGCATAGGGGGTTGAAGCAACAACCGGATATGTGTGTGGTAGTCCAAGATGATTCCTGTGTTTATGTTCCTATGAGTAATGTTTCGGAGCAGCCAGTTTGTTTGAGTCCTGGTGCTGTTTTAGGCGAATATGAAGTAGTTAATGATGATGAATTCTGTTACTTTGGTGATGAAGGGAATAATCTCGGAACTATCTCACACATTTATGAAGAGTTAGGTAAGGTAGACCAGTCTTTAGAAATACCACTGTGCTCACCACATCACCTGGCCATACAGAGAGAAAATGAAAAGAGGTCTAACAAAATCCCCTTAAGACTGACTCATGATGTGAAATCCCCAACTCGGTGCGTACTTTTTAGTGGTATGGAAAATTCCCCAGTCCAGAAAATTAGACGAGCTCAAGAAGTCTTAAATTCTATGGTACTAGACTGTGATGAAGTGAAGCGTGGAGAAACTAGACAGGACAAACTGAAGGAATTAATTAGGACCCAGCAATGGCCACACTTGGATAGGGACATGCGGACACAGTTGCAACAGGTGGTAATGAATCATGATGCGTTGTTTGTCTTAGGTCCAAATGAAATAGGAACAATTCAGGGTTTGCCAGCGAACATCCCATTGGTCAATGAACACCCCGTAAGAGGACCTCAATATAGGTATCGCGAGAAAGCCAAGGGTACTGTTAGAGAAATGATGAGAGACATGAGAGATCGGGGCATCAATGAACCATCAACCAACTGCCGGAAATAAATATTATGCCAGCTTAGATCTGAAAGATACTTACTATCAGGTAATTCTTGACCATCACAGTAGAGATATAACCACCTTCAGTGATGGATATAATTTATGGCGGTTCAAACCTTTTAGTTTGTCAGCCAGCCCAGCCGTTTTTACTAAGGAAGTAAACAGGGTCTTAGCTCCTTTAGCAGAAGAAGATTGGGTTCAGGAACTATCTAGATGGTGTCATAGTGTGGGCTAATGATTTCAATTCCCTCGTGGGCAGATTGGCTAAGGTATTTGACAGGTTTGTAAATATGGGAATCAAATTAAATCTATCTAAATGTCAGTTTGGTCAAAGACAAGTAAAATTCTTGGGACATATTGTTTCAGACAAAGGCATTGAGCCGGATCCAGAGAATGTAAAAGCAGTAGCAGACTGTAAACCACCCACTAATGTCAAACAAGTCCGACAATTTTTAGGGATGTGCGGGTTTTATCGTAAGCATGTTTCAAATTTTGCTAAGATTGCATATCCTATCACAGAACTCACTAAGAAACAAGCTGCCTTTGCTTGGACAAATGAATGCCAGACAGCCTTTGAAACGTTAAAGCGGACATTAGCTTCCTTTCCAGTACTAGTAAAAGTGGACATGGATAAACCATTTGAGCTACACAGTGATACAAGTAAATTTTGTGTAGGAGCATCACTGAATCAATTACAGGATGACGGTTTTTTGCGTCCTGTTGGGTATTTCTCTCGGAAGCTATAGCCCGCGGAAACACGGTATTCCACCACCGACCAAGAAGCATTAGGGGTAGTGTTAGCCTGTAGATTTTTCCACCATTTTTTGTGGGGTTCCCAATTCACCATCAAGACTGATCACCAGCCGTTAACGTCTGTTTTTAAAGAGAAAACTAGAAGTCAAAGAATGAATAGATGGATGTTGGAAATGATGGATTACATCTATAAGATAGAGTACAAACCTGGAAAGGCAAATCTAGTCGCGGACGCATTGAGTAGGCCCGTAGGGGCCTTAAGGAAAGTAGCCAGGGGTAAGACGGCAGGTCAGTTCCCTCAGCTAGACGGGTTAACGCATAGGCAGTTAGGAATAGAACAAAGAAAAGAAGAGAGATGGGAAGCATTGGCTAGTTATTTAGAAGGAGGACAGGTACCCAAACATAAATATCCCAAGACGACTATTGACAAATTTGAAGTAGTGGATGGGGTATTGTATTTAGTGAAGGAACAAATTGATAAAGCATTGAAGTACTGCCATGTAGTACCTGATAATTTGCGGAGAGCGGCATTAGAGTGGGCACATAACAGAGAGACGTCAGGTCACTTAGGACAATGGAAGACCATAACCAGAGTAGAGGACCTTTTTTATTGGCCCAATTATCGCAGGGACTGTGTGAAATTTGTATAATCATGTGAAGTGTGTCAAAGATTCAAAGGGACAAAAGGGTTGGAACAGCAATGGCAGGGGATGTCAGAAGTAACTAAACCTTTGGAGAGAGTAGTCAAGAGTTGAAAGAAGCCCATAGGTTGATAAAAGAGACGTCTGCCAGAATGTCACGAGAGACAAGAGAGAGAGAGCAAATAGATCAAGAACGAACCAAACTATGCAGTTAGGAGAAACAGTATGGGTGAGGAATGAATTGCCCAGCCCTGGGACCAGTAGGAAGTTGAATACCAAGTGGAAGGGTTCGTACACTATAACAGAAATTATACGAGATGGTGCCGCGTATGAGTTGACTAACCCATTGGATGAAAGTGAGGTGATAAAGAGAGCGGCTGAGAAAGTAAAGAGGTATGTAAGTAGAGACATGTTTGTTCAGCTGAATGAGCCCCTACTTCCACCTTATGATTCTTCCTCGGACTCAGGTTCAGACGAAACAGATGAGGAAAGTGATGACGGAAATGTGGAAGGTCAGCCTGCAAGCAGATTCCCTGTGAGGCAGAGGAGACCAGTAGTTAGAATGGATTTGTAGGACAGATAGTTCCAGGATGTTGCTTCAATTGAATATTTTTGGCCTTCCAGTTTGATAGGTTGATTTGTTGAATTATAAAGTTTTTGGTGAGGGAGACGGTTGCTCAGATGGTTTGTCGGATTAATGTTTTTTTGGGGGGTTGTTGACTTCGTCAGTCGTACAGTCACCCCAACATTTTAAATCCCAGTTCTTACGAAGTGAAGTCCGGAAATCCAGTTGCTGCCTGTGTTGTCGAAAGGAGAAATCTCAGTTTTATGTGTGTGTCGGAAGTTTTTTTTTTTTTGGGGGGGGGGGGGGGGGGTTGTTGACTCACTCTGTGAGGGAGTCACCCCAACCTTGAAATGCCAGTTATTCTGAACTGTGAGATAGAAAATCCAGGTTTTTTGTTTTGAGCCTCATTGTGTAATTATAGAACCACGGTTTTGTGTTAAAAAGGTGAATTATTATTGAAAGGGAGTAGTAATCTGAGGAAGTGTCTGATGTAACTAATTCCCCATTCATAGACAAGAACTTAAATTCCTTAATATATGTAATTTCATGCAGAGAACTTTTGTTGTAGATGTAATGTCAAAGAGTCACTGTTTACGTGTTGGTGCCAAAATTATGTTGACGTAACACTCTGATGAACTGTTAGGGACATGTTCCCAATACTGTATTGTACTGAAATAACAGAACTGATAAGTTGTTCTATGTATAGGTAACGGAGACTAGAGTATGAAAAGTTTGTCTCCTTACAATTTTCTTTTTAATGATATATTGTGTACCGAAGTAGCAGGATTGTAAACTGTTGTCCGATGTATATGGCAGCGGAGATGCTCGTGGGAAACGTTTAAGTCTCCTTATGTTTTGTTTGATGTATTAAGGTACTGTAATCACGAACTGTTAGGCTGTTGTCAAATGTATGTACACTACAGCGTTTGTGCTTTTGCATATTATTCCGCATTTTATGAATCTTTGGGAGAGGAAGGCTATGTACTGCGCACATCATTGTCATTCCTAAAAACCCTCTTTAATTCATATTACGCTACATAACATTCAAATCCACCGCGCTTGTAGAATCTCAGAGAACGGGAAACATTGATAAAGGATAACTCACCTACTCAATGTTACTGAATCATGTGTTGTATTGTACCCAGGTACGGTTATATAATATTAATTGTATGTATTCATAGCATTAAGGAGAACTCAAGGTATCCATAAGATGATTCGGGAAGTCCAGTTGGGCCGGACTAGTGTACTGTAGGACTAAGTGTGGATCGTGGTTTGAAGGTCATACTATTTACGTCTGTGAACGTGTAGCGAACATAACTTCCACAAATATCATATGAAAATGCATGAGAACAAGGATCTGGGAAAAGGATGAATGTATAAGAACTATGTGAGGTGTGGGGAGTGACCCAGAAACTATACGTGAAAGGAAATATCTTGTATGCATCGGTGTGAATTTAATACACCTCGTCTCCTCGGGTGACGTTTACCTACGACATGTACAGTGATCGGAGAATCTTATGTCTGTGTTCAAATAGTGCAATGTGTGAGAGGAGGATCCCTAATTACAGTTTTAACTGAAGTGGATATACCCACGCCATGAACATTCGGCTTTTGTTTCAAGGTCGCGTCCTTTGGGCCCGCCTCGAGTGTGCCGAGTTGATATTATAACACCAATGAATTTACCCACGAACTAGCAAACCAGAACCTTACCTTAGTGTGTAATTTAGGATTAAAATATGTGTTATAAGACATAAGGTTACAATATACAGGAAAGTGTTCATGTGAGAACTGTAAGAAATAAATGTAAAAATTAAAGATTGGAAACTGTAGGCCTACGCGGTGAGGAGCGTCTCTCGTCACCTAAGGTCACACGCGGTCGGAGCACCTTGCTGGGCGTCGGCCATTCTCCCTGTGAGCGTCCCACCATGAGTAAATAAGGAAATGCTTGAGAAACTCTGCTGTCGTCACTTGGATTGATTTTGATTTTGATTTTGCCGCTTGCAGCGGCTACTTTATTGTGCACCCCACACTCATCCTGTGAGCGGTAGCGCAAAAGGATTACAGAGTAGGGTTTACAAAGGGTCATAATAATTAACCCCGGTTGTCAGGATATTATGGCACTGAAAGTTACACAGTATTTCATTTACATTATTTGTTTAGTTCTATACATAAAGGGTAACTTATTCACAAATGCGTGAGAACAGGCGTGTGAGGCAGTATGTCTGGCCTCACACTTTGTTATTCACATTTACGTGGGAGGTATTCAAGCACATTGCGTATTTGGTTCTGTACATGAGAACTGATATAGATACTAAGTGCAAAAAAGTGGATACAATCTTAATATGTCGGCTATCTTGCCATTAGAGATGAAGTGTTGTGCCATTTCACACACAGTGTGCTTGGACCTGTCCCTAAAAGGTTCTATCTTCACACAGTCGAGGACGTAGTGTTCAAGTGTGTGGCCATATGTATGGCCACACACTTTACATTTAGTTTTGTTTACATCTGCTTGAGGAACATACTGCCAAAGGTACTTATATCCTAACCTTAATCTAGCGGTTACAACATCTTGTAATCTAGTTATCTTGTTACTTGCTCCATATACATGTTTCACTTGATACATCTCATCATGGTAAACTATGGATTGACTAGTGCCTGTTTGCACTTGTCTACTTGCGTCAAACTCATCAATAAGTTCTTTCCTAATTACAGTTTTAAGGGTTCTTTTTGACAGACCCAAATTGTATTCAACGGTGTCTTTGTTAGACGCGAGTTTGGCGAGGGCATCAACTCTGTCATGTTTTATGAGGCCTATGTGAGAGGGGATCCACAACAGTTTGACCTTGACACCCCGGTCAACAAGGCACGCATATTTGTGTCTGGCTTCAGAGACAAGATCGTGACAACCTGAGTCGAGGGTACCAAGGGCAAGTAGTGAGGATAGAGAGTCAGTGATGATGAGACTGTCAGTAACAGTGGTTTCAATGAATTTAATAGCTGTGAGTATGGCAACTAATTCAGTTTGTAGAGTGGATGCCCAGTTGTTAATTCTAACTCCTTTCTCAATTATATTACCGTCAGGTTGAGTCACAACAATAGCACTTCCAGCCCTCCCACAGGCGGTGTTTAGAGATCCATCAGTGTAGATGGTCTGTGTGATATTATCATCAGTCTGTAGAGTGTGTATGTGTTCAAGAGCTCTCAATTTGGCAGTGTGTTGGAGATAAATGCTTTGTATAATTAATTTTTTAGGCGGATACGTCGGTATTGTGATATCGAAGGGAACTGTCCGCCAGGGTGGCAGGAAGCGCTGTTGTGTCTCAACTTTGTACAGGTGGTCTAGTCCAAACATCTTCATATGTGTAGCTGTAGTTTGGATCCATTTAGACTCAGTAGTCCCATGGTTCATACATTCTAGCAATTTTAAGAAAACAATGTTATCAGGATCACCACGCAGAAGCCTCAGGGCTATCATGAGGTTGACTTCAATTATTCTATCTTTAACACAGGGTATACCTAGTTCTTTCCTCATATTAAGTACTTTAGTGCTCATGGGACATCCTAGGATAATTCTGAGGGCTTTATTTTGCATTTTCTCGAGCTTGTCAACGCCTTTCCCGTCACGAAGGACCAGGGCTGGTGCGTGGTAATCTATCAGAGATCTTATATAGCCTAGGTACATTGTTTTAACAATTCTAATATTAGCACCATAGTGCGGGCTGTACCCCGCTACACTTCTAAGAGGTCTCAATCTGTCAGTACATTGGCGGGTTAGCTGTTGTATGGCAGGTAGGGTACAAGGGACGGAAACACCAAGATATTTAAAAGAAGAAACATAGTCAATAGTGTTGTTACCTATCTTGAACTTGGCGGGGCCGCGTTTGCGGTTCCCAGCTTGTTTGTTGAACACCTTAGTTTTGTCAGTGGAGATAATAAGACCGAGGTGTTCACAGGCTGCGTATACATGGTTCAGGGTGGTTTGCATTTCACGATGAGTTTTAGTATGTATAAGAATATCATCAGCATAGCTGATTGAGATATTGCTGGGGTTGTCTGGTATTAAATTTAATAATGCATTCATAAGAACATTGAACAAAGTGGGGCTAAGTACTCCACCTTGAGGGGTACCAAGTTGCATATCTTTAACTTCACTTTTGTAACCCTGAAACAGTGCAGCAGCCCTTCTGTTGGTTAGGTAACCACTTATCCAGTGTAACAGCCTACCTCCTATATCCATTTTGGCTAGTTCGTACAATATCAGTTGCCTATTGGCAATATCAAATGCAGCTTTTAGGTCAAGAAATGTGGTGTATCTGTGCCTTTCATCACCATGCACAGTTAGGAATGTGGTGATGCAATTATGTACACCTTTACCATGGGTGAAGCCATTTATGTTAGGAGACATGTGTTCTCTGATTCTATATAAGAGTCTGCCAAGAACCATCCTCTCAAAGGTTTTACACAGGCAGCTGGTTAGTGATATGGGACGAAAGGCATCAGGCTGTCCTGGTTTCGGTAATGGTACAACAATACTGCTGGTCCATGATGTGGGTAGTTGGCCCTCGACATGACTCATATTGTACAATACCAACAATGGATTGCCTGGCACGCGCCTTAGTAGTATAATGATGTTGTAGGTGACTCCGTCCTCTCCAAGGGAAGTAGACCTACCCCTGGCGAGGGCGGCGTCAAGCTCCCACTCAGTATATGGAACATCACACTCATCGTGCTGTTTGCCCAGCATAAAGCTAATAAGATTACTTCTCTCTACAGACTTCGCATCAAGGAGTCCCCGAGTCCCAGCTGGTAACATGTCATAGCTAGACACATGAGCCCACTTTGTTATTAGCTCATTCGACTTTTGCAGAGGGTTTGGATGGGAGACGTGTCTTCTGTTTTTACCTCTGATTATGTTTATGTCTTTCCAGGCTTTGCTGAGGGATGTGTGTTGGTTCAGGCTGTTGACATATGTCTCCCATGCATTTTGTCTGAGTTCGTTTACACGTTCCCTGACAGCAGCAAGGGAAGCTTGATACAATTGTAACATTTGAGGTGTTCTAATTGTCTGTAACCCTTACCCACCCTCCTGACCCTAGCCCTGAGTTTTTTCAGCTCAGGGTCATTATAGCACTGCTGTTGCCTGTTCCCATTATGCTGACCACGTTTTCTCCTTTTTTTGGTGGAGGCATTGTTGGTGAAGTATACATAAGTCCTATCTATCAGATCGTCATGGAAACTTTGGTAATTGTCAGGCTTGTAGTCCTTGTACCAGTCATGGATGAAGTCTATGAACTGGCTTTCATGTTCTTGCTTGACTGTGATTCTACGTCTGTTGAGTTTACCACCAGTGGGGGTGTCATTGGCTACATGTATACTAGCTTGGATTGGGCTGTGGTCAGACATAAGATCAGTGACAACATCAGAGCTATGAGTTGTGTATGATAGATTAAAGCCAATACATTTGTCTAGACCCCCGCCATAGATGTGTGTTGGTTCATTATTACCTATAATTTGAACATCTTCATATGCGCTGAGAAGTGAGATAAGTCTCCTACCATTGGTGTTGGTGGTGGAGTCACCTAATTTCTTGTGTCTAGTATTCAGGTCACCCATAAGGACAGTGGGCTCAGTGTGTAAAAAGTCTGGGAGATCTGTGTACTGAAGCTGATCTGAGGGAGCATAGGCGTTTAGCACGTTGAGTGTGGAGTTGCCCAGGTGGATAGTAATCCCATGGTACTGAAGGTTGGTAGTCTTTTTGGATACAAGAGGTACATGCGGGAGTGACTTCTTAACATACATCAAACATGTGTGAGTAGAACTAGGATCATAATACACATAATTGGGCAGACTGGGTGGGGGCTTACCATTAGGTGTGAGACACTCCTGCAAACACACAATATCGATGTCCTCAGTCACAACTTTGTGGTGTAGGTCAGGATATCGTTTTCTAAGGGATGAGATGTTCCAACTCATCACCTTCACCGCTCTGTATCTTTGCCTGGTATTAACACTGGCCATTATGAAATGTATTTGGTACTTTGTCTGGTATTAACACTGGCCATTATGAAATGTATTTGGAAAGAAGCAAAAGGCACTGTATGATACTGTTCTTTTCTGCGCTGCCTGTCCCTTCGGCAGGCAGTAGGCCAGTTAACCTTTTGAAAACATTTCTGGAGCATGTACGGCTCAACAATTGTTGTATTTCAGTGGCAGACAACAACACACTTTGGTTACACTCGACATCACCACCATTTTCTGTTTGTGCTTGTTCACCTTCACTGACAATGTGCACAGAGGCATCAGTAGAACTGTTACCAGTATCACTATTTTCCTCTGCGTGGACACTAGTTCCTGGTGGGTCTTGAGTTTCCACATCTGGTACTGACATCTGAATGTCTTCAGTTTGACTGTAATTTTTCCGAAGTTGCTGCACTGTGTTGGTGGTGTTTTTTTCCTTTAGTGTATCACAGAGGCTCCTAAACATTTCAGTTTGAGCTTGAGCTTGAGCTGTAACCTGAGCTTTGAGTTCTTTAGTTTCATTTTTCAAATCATTGATCTCTTCACGTTGTGCGTGTTCATGGAGTGTGTTGGCAGCTACCTGTTGTGTCGGTACGTCTGTGTTGCCCCATGCTGATCTTTCGATGACTGCTGGTGATGATCCTGGAGCTTTGGTGGGGAGGGCAGGCCAGGGGTTGGCCGTAGGGAGTACCCTAGCAGCATTAGTGTTTCTTGAGACCTGCCTGGGTGGCGGGTCTGGGCGCTGAAGGGGTGTAGGAGCTCTAGAACAGTTAGGGTGCCATACAGGAACTCCAACTGTTTTGCAGTTAATACACTTCTGTTGGATGACACCCCCTTGAGCAACTGTATCTCTGCAAACCTGTGTTGCATGTTGCCTTGAGCAGAGACCACACCACGGCTTAGTCGAGGGGCATAACCGGGCCACATGGCCCCAGTGCTGACAGTTGTAACACCTCCGGTTAGGGGGCTGATAGAGAGTTACCTTCAGAGTCCGATAGGCACCACGGACTCGAATGGTCCTGGGTGGGTCTTCCGAGCCAACCCAGTCTGCAATGACTGCATTCTTGCCCCTGAGTCGCTTCGTCCTTCTGATGTAGGGATGGGCTTCTAGTAGTGTAGGGGTCTGGTACTGGTCGAGCCCTATGATTAAGATGGTTTTCTTGCTCGATGGTTGGGATGATTGTTCCATGGTTATTCCCCTTATGCTATTGGTGAGGAGATCCTGTATGACTGCTGGGTCGTTTCTAATCAGAACATGATCTTGTGTACCGACTCTGAACTGAAACTCAGCCTCAGGATATTTGTCTTCCGCATCGTTCAGCCATCGATACTTGTCTTCAGGTGATGTACCTCCAGGGAAGTACAATCTTACTCTCATAGGGGGTTGTGGTTGTAGTTGATTGTCTCTGAGTCTTTCTGCCTTTTCGGCCTTCCGCTTGTTCCTGGACTGAACTAGTTGAAAGCCATCTTCTCCGTTGGTGTCAAGGTCAACACCACAGTCGCCTGGCTCACTCAGTGCATCAGGAGAGTTAAAGCGAGCAGCTGTGTCTCCAGTCAACTCAGACATGGTGGAATTACAGGGCTCGACTTATATGCCTACGTCAGAGGGCCGAGGACTGCTTGGCACTCCTAGGAAGTCAGCGGTGGTTGGGAGGCGTAACCCTCTTAGAGGACAAAGGAGATTGGCATCTACTGTACAGCGTATTAGCGGTGTGAGGGGAGGCCATGAGCGGGCCTCCCGCGGAGGGAGTGTGGTGTCGGGGGGACTAAGGTAACAGGAGTTTTCTCAGTTTATAAACACTTTTATTACACTACACTTGTTCTTAACAGCATGTCTGTTTTTCTGGTTAGATACAGTCTCAAAGTCAATTTTAGTTTCAAAACAACTAACCAGCTTGGCACACTATGAGGACGGGGGTTTGTGTAAACAAACCCTCACCACATGGCCGAGCGTGACCACAAGGGTATAGGCCTTGCCTCGCGGGCACCTACACCTACACACGACACAGTGCTCAACACACGGTAGTTCACTTGTTATACAGGCAACATATTTGCAGTTGTTGACCTATCCCCACCCTACTGGGTGGTGTTGTGTTATTTCGAAGTCAAGTGTGAAGCCGACCCACTGTTGTTCTCAGAGTGGACTGATTAGCACCTCCTTGTCAGGAGATGGCGGTCAGTTCCCAGCGGTGCTTATCTCACTGGCGGGTCACGGCTCTCACTGGTACTGTCTAGTACTGAATTCACTGGCTAAAACACTGTTCTTAACTGTTCAACGCTGGTTCCACTTCTTTCCGAAACGAAATGCCACTTTTGATTATGTTGATATCCCGGTGGTGAGGATGGGTCGGGGAGAGGGACTTGGGGAATGGGCCGAACATTGGCCAAGGGTGCTGAGCAGCGCCTAAATAGGTCTTGACCCTACGGTGGTCAGGTCATCACTGTCGTCACTTGGAGCGACCTATAAACCCAGGCGCAGAAACAGTACTGGTATGTCTCTGGGTGTAGCCCTCGTCTCTACCCACCGAGGACGGTATGCGACCAAGGTGCTTGATATGTGTACCTAGAAATTACAAGGAGTTCCATACTTGCAGGTGTGGAGTATAACAGGTGTGGTGAGCTGGTGCTACAGGGAGGTGAGATGGTGTTACTATGTATGATGACCTAAGGTGCTATATTCCATACAGGTGGAGCAGTCCGAAGTGATGAGTGATATTGTAAGCAGGGTAACCAAAATCATCGTTGTTCTTCTGAGGAAGGCCAGCTCAATTGTATTTTTTGGTTACCGTATATTTTATAAGGAATAAATTAGTTAAGACATGTTATGGTTTCACCCTTCTTTCCCTTTATCGATTTGGTCAATGAAAACCTAACCCAATGCCTAGTCCGCTCTGCACGTTACCTAACGAGCTACATACTGTCCAGAGGGGATCTGGTAGCAGCAACCTTTAAAATTAAGATTATAGTTAAGTTATCCCCTTAGGCTTAGTGACCCCAGTCGGGCAGTATACTGCCAGTCGCTTTGGTGTTACAAGTTGCATGTCACTGCTGGTTGTTTACGGTGTTACAGGTAGCATTTCACTGCCGGTTGCTTACGGTGTTACAGGTGGCATTTCACTGCCGGTTGCTTACGGTGTTACAGGTGGCATTTCACTGCTGGTTGTTTACAGTGTTACAAGTGGCATTTCACTGCCGGTTTCTTACGGTGTTACAAGTAAATTTATTCACACTTTCCGTGTACTTCGTTGAGTTGGTTATTTGTTACCTGAAACCGGTGGTAATGAATCAATTTTCCTTTCCTTCGTAACCTCAGTACCGGGAAGCAGCTCTGCCTGTACGAAAAGGAACACTCGCAACCTGTGGTCCACACTCATATGGCAGTGTGTGGGGTATGGGATATTGGGTTCACACTCAGGATGGGATGGAGAAAGGAAACTCACAATGTGCTCTCTATATACATAATGTATTGGATGTACAGTGCAGCTTGGTGCTGGGAAGTGGCGGCGTGGTTACAAGCGTGATGTAGAGAGAGCTGGTTGGTGAGGGTGCTCAGAGGAGGACAAGCTTGTGGGTCGCCATGGTCGCCGGCGGGAGCGAGGGCCGACAGGCAGGAGGAGGAGGAGGTGTTGCTTGCTGGTTGGTGTAGGTAGAGAGAGGTAGGTCACCACGAGGTCAGGTCTTATATAGCGGAGGTAGGCGTGGCTTAATAGTTGACTTCCGTCATGTAAGGCGGCGCTGGTTGACCTAGACCAAGAGGCATACACTGGGCAATTCGCGGGGTCGGCTACTCAGCGACAAACAGAGTTTGTAGGGGAGGAATCCACTGCAATACTCCCTCCTTCCCTCCAGGCGAAGTAGGAGACTTGTTTTCTGCAGGGCTGCATGGCACATGTGAGGCAGAACGGGCGGTGCATGCCACATGTGAGACATAACGACGAGGGGGTGGATGAGCCGGCCGCTAGGGGGGTGGGGGCAACTCTGTCTAGATACACGAGATCTGTGGGAGAAAAGAGGGAGAAAGAGGGTTGTGGAGGCGATGAATGTTGTGCTTCCCTCGCGACAGGTACAGAGTCGTCAGATGCGCCTGCTGGGGTGTGTGGGCCTGGGTCAGGAGCAGGGTCTGCATCAGGAAGTGTGTCCATGACAGCAACAGGGTGCATGACAGCAGCAGGGTCCACGACAGCAGCAGGGTGCAGGACAGTAGAATACCTGAGGGAAAAAAAGGGTGTGTGGGGCCGCACTCAGGCGCATGGGCCACGTCGGGAGTAGGGTCTGCCAGGCAGGAGCGGAGGAGGGCCCGCGTCAGGAGGAGGGTCCAGGACAGTGGCAGGGGGTACTGCTGGGCCGGAGGCGGCGTGCGTCTGAGGCAGTACAGGTGTGCTGGGGTCGGTAGGACTTGGTGCTTGGGGCAGGAAGAGGAGATGGTGTCTGCTTAGAGAAGCAGCGCTGCTCTAGGGTGTCTAACCTGCGGTGTAGAGACAGTATCTGTAGAGCCGATGAGAGCTGCCTCTGTGTGGATAAACCAGTCTTCCATGTTGCTTGAAGACTGGGAGAGTGATCGGTTTCTCCCCCATCCTGAGTGTGAACCCAACAAACCAAACCCCACAAATGGTGACCCGGGGTCACTCCGGGGTCACCATTTGTGGGGTACGGAATATTTGGTTTACACTCAGGATGGGATGGAGAAAGGAAACTCACAATGTGCTCTCTATATACATAATATATTGGATGTACAGTGCAGCTTGGTGCTGGGAAGTGGCGGCGTGGTTACAAGCGTGATGCAGAGAGAGCTGGTTGGTGAGGGTGCTCAGAGGAGGACAAGCTTGTGGGTCGCCATGGTAGCCGGCGGGAGCGAGGGCCGACAGGCAGGAGGAGGAGGTGTTGCTTGCTGGTTGGTGTAGGTAGAGAGAGGTAGGTCGATACGATACGAAGTCTTTAGTTAAGAGGTGAAAGAAGATTATTAGGGGTTGAAGGAAAAAGTGGTGAAACTGAAATACAGTAGGAGTAGAAAGAATCTGGGCTCAACCAGATCGCTTCATCTTTTTATTGGTATTTTGTCTTTGTTCTGCTCCCTTGGGTCGTCAGACCTTTGTATTAATATTGGTTTATTTACATAATGCTGCTTATTATTATTATTTTTATTATTGTTGGAGTTAGTGAGCTCGCCCAGGTCCTTGTGTAACTGGGAGGGTAGTCACTTTTTTTTTTTTTTTTTTTTTTTTTTTTTTTTTTTTTTTTTGAGGTGTTAGTTAAGTGTTAGTTGTGTTAGTCTAAAGGTACACTGTATGGAGAGGCCTGCCAGGTTCTTAGTGGAGCTGGTTGGTCACCACGAGGTCAGGTCTTATATAGCGGAGGTAGGCGTGGCTTAATAGTTGACCTCCGTCATGTAAGGCGGCGCTGGTTGACCTAGACCACGAGGCATACACTGGGGAATTTGCGGGGTCGGCTACTCAGCAACAAACAGCGTTTGTAGGGGAGGAATCCACTACAAGTGTCCCGGCCAGTGCTGCTGTAATGTATGTTTTCCAATTTAAGGGTACAAGTATGCAATACGAAAGGAGGACATGAAATTCAGTTATCATTCGACGATTTCCTTATTTTTACGTAAGGTTAGTAACATAATAATTCGTTGCTGATGCAGTAGAAAAGGTGATTAGGTTGACAGGTCAACGGATATGGTCATTCTGGCACCATCGTGTAGTGAAATCAGAAGAATTGTACACTGATTAGTACTTCTAAGGTTTTCGTCGGGCAACCACAATGTAAGGCTCCTTATATCATCGGCAAGTATCATCACACATTTGGTCTAATTGTATTTGTTATGATGAATTAGTTTATTTACTACCTTTGGATAAGTGGTCCATGAAGCAGTTTCGTGCCTTTTCATACATAGAAAACGGAAACTGGTATCATTCAAGATAATCTACTTAATATTTCTTTATACACACCAGTATTTACGACCTTGGATCACGGTTATGTCAAACTGCAACAAATTAACTCCGACTAAATTGACTGTGAATTGAACCTCATAGTGCAATCTTCTTTCAGGATAACTGTTCACTAACATCTTTGGTGTTGCTTATGAATTAAGAGGCTCTGATTCATGCAGTTGTAGTGGATTTCTCCCCTACAAACGCTGTTTGTCGCTGAGTAGCCGACCCCACCAATTCCCCAGTGTATGCCTCGTGGTCTGGGTCAACCAGCGCCGCCATACATCACGGAGCGGGGGTCAACTACTAAGCCACGCCTACCCCCGCTATTTAAGACCTGACCAACATCACAGCACTACTATGTAATTTCTTAGATAAGAGAAAGGCCAAACTAATCATTGACAACCATCTAGGATAAACCTTCAACCTTTATTGCTGAGTTCCCCAAGGCAGCAATATATCACCAACGTTATACACTGTATATACGGCAGATATGCCGCAACCACGGCAATCAGAATATATAGCATACGCAGATGATGTCACACAGATAATCAGGTACCCGGGAAAATCCAAACAAATGATGGCCATTAGAACATGCAGAGAAATAGAGATAATAAACAACTATGAACGAAAATGGAAGATAAAATCCAATGTCCAAAAACTCCAAATAATTCACATCGCAAAAACGAACCCTTGCCCTATTATCATTAACAATCAACAAATACCATATGTTGCCAAGGGAAAAACACTAGGACTCAAGATCTCCAGAAGCGGAATAATCCCTCACATCAATGAAAGAATAGCTATGGCAAGATCACAACTTACAAAACTCAGAAGATTCCTCCAACTGGACACCAACACGCAATTGCACCTATACAAAGCACTGATCAGACCACACTTAGAATACCCTCCGATACCTCTGAACACAATCGCAAGAACTAATCAACTTAAATATCAAGCAGTGCAAAATATAGCCCTCAGAAGAGCGGCGAAACACCAACCACCATACACACAAACAGCACAAGACATACACACAGAACACGGCATAGACCCACTCAACACCAGAATACACACCCAAGCAAATGCAATATGGGAAAAAATCCAGCAAGAACAGGATCCCATACTAAACCAACTAATCGAGGAAAACAACAACACATCACACAGATGGTGGACTAGAAGCAGGAAAAATGATAATGAAGAACCAGAGCCTCTATATACACAATAACAACAAAACAACAATAAAAAATACAACAAATAAGAACCAAAAGATGGGCACAACTCTCCAGTCACACAAGGACCTGGAGGGACCCACAAATAAACAAAGACCTAAATAGTTCAAAAAAAAAAAAAAAAAAAAAAAAAAGATGGGGATCATCCCTACAGTGCCACAAGGACCTGGAGGGACCCCCCCCCCCCCCCCACCCTAAGATAATATGCCCCAAGGACAACTCAGAATAACTTAGCTTAGCTTGGCTGAGACCGGCCTTCCCTAACACCTTGAACCTCTAATGCAGCACAGTTACGGAAGACAAAAAAACCCGTCTCCGCAAGGTGGATAGCCCACCTGCTGTTAACCTTCTCCTTTACTTCCCACTTCTGAACTTTACCTTGTACTTTACCCTTCTCCCACTCTCAGAGCTACTGCTCTCTTCTCTCCGTACAACCAACCAACCAACCTGCCTCTTTCTACGTACAGCTGCAGCCAGCAACACCTCCTCCTCCGCCTGCCTGGCGGTCCTCTCTTCCGCCGGCGAGCATGGCGACCCACAAGCTGTCCTTCTCTGAGCGTCCTCACCAACCAGCTCTCTCTACATCACGCTTGTAACCATGCTGCCTTCCCAGCACCAAGCTGCATTGTACATCCAATACAACATGTATATAGAGAGCACATTGTGAGTTTCCTTTCTCCAACCCATCCTGAGTGTGAACCAAACATCCTGAACCCCACACAGTCATCAGTCTGTTTTGGTAATTGGTGTATTTACTGTCGTTATTACACACCCAATGAACATAACTAATATATTTTGCGTGGATTACATGTGTGTGCAAGTAAACTTATGTTTAACTAGCGGTTCTCTGCAATACCGCTATATTTGGTGAAGTCCTATGCATCGTCTAACATATTCTCAACAACTGACATCTCCAGGTTATGCCTCCTCGTCCTCATTTCCAAGAAAATTGGCTAGCGAAGGACGTTTTAGCTCTTGACTAGCTTGAGTGCCATGAACTCTGACCAAGGCATATAGTCAAGTTTGTCACAAATACTTAAGTGCCCAGATATCATCGGTGAAACGCCACCGCACCTCAAGACAGCATGTGGGTATGGAAGAACTCCTCAAAGCTAGCACCTCTGCTCCGGGTGGCACGTTTCTTCATTGGCGGCGGTGCCTTTGATCACGTCTTCACCCTGCTGGAGCCACACTGAGCGCCGCAGCGAAGGCAACTGTTCTATTCTCAGCGTTTTTTGGAAGAACATGATGGCATTCAGGTGATTTAGTGTTTGTTTCTTCTGGTATTTTAGCCCAAAATATAATGGCACTGCTCAATTAGTGGTCGTGTTAATCTGTCCCAAATAAGGGTGGCAGAATCCTTACTCGTTTAGCAACATGTGATCTCACAATTTTCAGTTGCAAGTATAGCCTAATAAATTTAATATTCCTTTTAGCATATGTGACCACCTTGTTGACCTCAATAAGCGAATGTTCCCAATTCCAAGACAGCCGCTCAAACGGCAACGAAACGGACCAGGTGCAAGGTCGTCGTGTAAGCCTTAGGGGAAAATGAAACTCAAAACTTGGTTAGGAAACTACAAAAAAAAAATTGTAATTATTGACGAAAGTACCGACTGTTCAGTTGTAAGGAGCGGACTTTTTCTTTTTATTCTATCCTTCAGATTTATTCTGTTTCATATATTTCTTCTCTTTTATTTTTCAATATATTTATATTCTCAATATTCTTATTTACTTATTTTCTTGCTCATGTCTATCTTTTATATTAATCTTTTCTGGTGTATATATTTAATAATTCCATATGCTGTGTCTTTATTTCTACAGTATAAGTATATATCTTATATTTCTCTGCTTATATTTTCCAAGTCAATATTCTTTTCCTTACTTCATTTCTTTTCATATATAGTATTGTTTTTTCTGAATTTCTATGTCCTTACCTTTCTGCAGTAAACCCTGTTTTAATTATATTTTAAACCGTGGATTAGTCTGGGAAACCATGTCATTCTTATTACAACACTTATTATGCTTTCAACGGTAGCCTGCCACCACTGCAAGGTAGCCTGCTAGCGAGCTTCTAGGCACGTGAGTTTCAAAGTTATTTTCTGAGAGCCAATGTGTAGGAGAAATAGAGTGGTGATACTCGTAGTTTACTAATTTAATATTTATTAACATATGGAGTGAACGAGATGTTAATTAATTATACTCAGAACAGACTGGACCGCTTAGGTCTTACTTTACATTAATAGCAAAATAGATCATTTCTTGATTACAACATTATACACTCATGATATTACTTCAATGTCAATACAGATGATTACATAACACACTCGATAAAATCCAAAATTAAGATAGTATTAAACATATCTTTTTAGTTCGGAATGGACAACATGGCACTTTAACTAGCATTCAGTGGTAGTACACCTGGTTGGTGAGATCCGTTCCGGATCTGTGCTACAAGCGTCCCGCTTAACCAACCCAGATGCACCACAAGAGACAGTCAACGCAGAAGAAAAAGGAGCAACGGAGCAAACACCAGCCGCAACAGTACACGAAACAAACGAAGCTGACAAGGCAAAGTCACAAAGGATTGAAACATCCACCCAAAGTACAGCAGAGAGGCAGGACCTTCAAAATAACATCCAAAGAGAGACAGGAGCCGTAAGGAAAAAAGTCTCAACAGCAACCATGGATACCAAGGGCGAGGAAACGCTACTGACTTTAGAATGTGCAGATGACTGTGAACTACAGCTTCACTGGTGTGACAAAATATTTGTCCCTAATGAATGCAAAACGATGCCAGACATTATACAAGCCATAACGAAACAAGAACTAAAATGGACCTACTCTAACGACAAATACTCTGAAGCACAGATCGCCATCCGAGCAACAAACAAGAAACAAAAAATCAAAACACAATGAATAAAGAAAAACCCAGAACACTTACCATCGTACAACACAACGTCCGCAACTGGGAAACAAATAAAAACAACCTTGCAAACACATAACTCAGCATTGATCCGGATATAATTTTAATAAATAGTCACGGCAATTCAAATTCCAAGAAAATAAAAATATTTGGATATACAACCTACCAAAGAAATAAAACAGAAGAATTAAATGATGGCGTGGCCAATGCTGTAAAACACAAACTCAAACATCAAATCATCGACGAATTCCAGGATGAATTCCTGGGAATCAAAATAACTACCACACTAGGAGAAATAGCAATAGCCACAGCATATTTACCGCCAAGACGGAACTACCTGCCGGCCCCAGACTTGATAAAACTATTGAACTACAACTGCCCAACATATATAATAGGAGATCTGAACCCAAGACATCCAATATTCGGCCACGGAAACAGGAACAGGGTGGGCACTGCACTGCATACCATAATGAACACAGGGAAGCTGATCCACCTAGGACCACACTTCACCACATTTATTGGCAATAACAAAACAACAACCCCAGACAAAGTCTTCACCAATAACAAGGCATTCCTGAATTACCATATAAAACAAGGACCACTAACTACCAGCGACCACATTCCAATGATAATAAAACTATCCACAAGCCCAATCCAAGTACCAACTACCCCACGTTTCCAAATGCAAAAAGCAGACTGGGAAGGCTACAGGAACAACTAGAACAAGTTAAGATCCCACATCTCCAAGGCAAAACACTAGAAGATATTTACAACGAAACAGATACCCTTATACGTAACATCAAAAAGGCAACAGAGAACAACATACCAATCACAACAAATCGAACGCTACCACACATCAGGACACCCCAAGAATTGCGAATGCTCCAAGTACAATACAATAACATAATGATGTACATACAAAATTATCCACCAACAACAGAGCTTATTAGAAACTTAAGGCAAATACAACAAAAGTTAAGAGATGAAAGCCTGATAGCACACCAACAGATATGGAACGAACTAATAAACAACCTGGATACCACAAGAAATGACAAGAACTTTTGGCAGAACGTAAACAAAATGCTAGGAAACGACAAGCCTCAACAAAAATACATAAAGGACCAAAACGGGAAAAACTCTTTGAAGAAAACGAGATAGAAGCAGCATACAGGAAAGAATGGAAAAAAGTATTACAAATATCAGAAGAAGAAAATGAGGAATTTGATGAGGAACACGAAAATCATATCTGCAGAGAAATGGCTGGAATGATACACAGGATAACCCCATACCATGTGGTGGACAAAAAACAGGCTCAACCCGATAGAACCAATTACAGAAGGAGAACTGCTACACTACATCAGGCACACCAAAGAGAAAGCACCAGGATTTAC
This sequence comes from Homarus gammarus, assembly GCA_958450375.1. NCBI lineage: Eukaryota > Metazoa > Arthropoda > Malacostraca > Decapoda > Nephropidae > Homarus > Homarus gammarus. The sequence continues at coordinate 151,505 of CAUDMG010002648.1, read as the reverse complement.
CAAAATCACAAGAAATATGATCCTATACCTACCCAATAACTGCACACAAGGCATCCTTGAAATATTTAACTCAGCTTTGGCAAGTGGATACTTCATTGATGCATTTAAAAACGCAAAACTTATATTCATACCGAAACCAGCCAAAGACCACACCCAAGTAATAAACTACAGACCGATTTCCCTTCTCGAAGTTATAGGAAAACTATTTGAAAAGGCAATAAACAAGAGAATTAGAAAACACAGAAGTGAAAACGGACTACTAAACCCCAGACAACATGGATTCACTGAAAAAAAGGTAACACATACTGCACTAGCCATAATCACGGAGACGCTAGCCAACAAGAAAGCAGAAAGAAATCAAGTCAACATTGTACTAAGAGACGTTAAGAAAGCGTTCGATAAAGTATGGCAACTCGGATTAAAATTTGAACTGCTTCAATCAAATCTCCCAGAACCAATAGAAAAAATCGCCTGTGACTTCCTAGACGATCGCACGGCACAAATACAAATTGGCAGCTTTATAGGACCATCCATAAAACTGAAAAGTGGAGTACCCCAAGGCAGTGTCCTTTCACCCACGATGTACAATATCTACACAGCAGACCTACCAGAACCATCTCCCTACAGTGAATACATAAGTTTTGCAGACGATATCACACAAATCATCACATACCCCGGCAAATCAACAGCAATAATGGCACAACATACTGCCAACGCAATAGAGAACATCAACCGGTACGAAAAAAAGTGGAAGATACAAACGAACACCAACAAGTTCAAAATAATCCCAATCGCTAAAAGGAAAAAGGACCCCATTATAGTAGACAACAAAGTGATTCCATTTGCCATGGAAGGCACTGTCCGAGGGTTGAAGATAACAACAAAAGGCTACAAAACATTCATCACCGAAAAACTTGTAAAAACCAGAAACATGGTAACTAAATTAAAACGTTTCAGAAGCCTGTCAGCAAAAAACAAGTTAAAGTTATATAGAGCCTATGTCCAATCCCGACTAGTATATCCGCCAATTCCCCTACATGCAATAAAACAAACAAACATAAAGAAACTGCAGACAATTCAAAACTTAGCCCTAAGGGATGTATACAACATCAGATACCCTGACATAGTCACCAACCGTCAACTACACCAACGAGCTCAAATAGAACTTCTAAACATTTACCTACACGAACACTCAAAAAGAATATGGACAAAGTTAGAAGAAATAGAACCAGGACCAATCAAAGAATGGATGGAAGAGACAGAAGACGGAAGAAGAGAACACTCGTGGTTCCCTAAAAGTAAAAGAAGAGCCCTAGAACCCACACCAACTCCACTCTATTGAAAGACGCAAGGTTACCCCAGTGACAACCTTGGCAGCCAAACCACTCACAACATTAGATCGTAAAAAGACGGGATGTTCTTGGCAGAAACACAAGTACCTGCCCTAGACTCCTCACCATTGGCTAGGACATAACACACGAAAATGAAAGGCATAAAATTGCAATAGTTGCTAAACATACAAACACCTGACATAAATATAACACCTAAGACGAAATTTAGCTTAAACACAAACATGAGATAACAGAAGCACTTGGGTTGAGCCCCAAGACCTAGCATTCTACTACTATTTTCCAATTTCCTCACTTTTCTTCTGCACTATCTACCAACCCCAAGTCCCTCCAAATTCCACCATTATTCTTCAGGTCCAGTTCCCGCACCACCAATCTACGCACCTGCATCAAGATTTCTTCACACTTTACTTCATCCATCCATCCATCCAGGGAGACCATTCTACACTCGGCTACTGGACCAGCAACATCTCTCACAGTTCCTCACCACTCAGCTTCCTCAGAAACCTCCTCGCCCTACGGGACCTCTGAGCAAGTTTCTCCTCACCTAGTCACTCCTAAGCACTGCGCTGTACAACAATATATATACAGAAAGCGCATTGTGAGTTTCTATCCTGCCTCATTCCTGAGTGTGAGATATCTACATGTACGTACGTTTGTGTGACCATACAAAGAGAATTGACAACTGGCCACATACGGTACGCTACAGGCCAACGTGGGACCTAAAGGTGAACCCATAGCAACACCATCACATTGCTTATAAGCTTTGTTATTAAATAAAAACAAACAATTATTTGCAGCCAGTTTTAAAAATTCTTTAAATTGTGGTCCATTGAATCCATCAATTATATCAGTATTTGAGAACAGTTCATCTGTACATGTCAATAGTTTCGGCAAGAGGGATGTTGGTAAATAGAGACTGTATATCAAAGCTAGCCATAACACAGCTGTTGAACGAGATGCTAGTTAGCTCCTTAATAAAACTAAAAGAGTCTTTAACAGAGTATTGATTATAGGTGATTGGTGACAATATTGGAACGAGGAATTTAGACAGATTATAGTTGAAGGTGCCAAGGGCAGACAATATAGGGCGTAAGGGACACTCATCCTTGTGTACCGTTGGTAGACCGTACAGGATACCTGGTTTAGATCCGTAAACAAAGAGTTTTAAAAAGGAGGAATCATTAATGACTGTAGGTTATGTATCTAAGCTACTGTGCCGAGTAGCAACCTTGTATATAAGCTACTGTGCCGAGTAGCAGCTATGTATATAATTACGTGGCAACACTGCACGTGTTATGTGGCAACATTGCCCCGAGGCTGCCATATGGCAAGGCAGTCACACTCTGACTCTGTGGGCCGTGCATGGCACAAACTAGTCACCACTTGTATTTCTCCTATCCTTTAATAAACGGACTTCAGTGTTACCCGGTGTTTCCCTACCCATCACTGCCTTCTTCAGGGAACACTTGGAACCTTCATGGCGCAGTGAGTAGGATCTGTGGACTTACAAGTGTGTGAACAATGGACAGCTAGCCGGCGATGTGCGACTGCCGGCGATGTGCGACTGCCGGCGATGTGCACGTGACTCTTAATGTGTGCTGTGTTGTGTTGCGTTGTGTTTCGCTGCGACGTGCAGCGTTGCTCCGTCACAATGCGTTTTAGTGACGGTGGCAGTGTTAGTGTCAGTGTATCAGTGTGTCTAGAGCTGAGAGTTGAGCATTGGCCTGTTTTTTGTGGTACCCACGGAGCACGCAGGCATACACCCTTCTCGCGTGACATCCAGGGAGACACTGACGGTCCTGCCTCCGCCAGCCACCACACTCTGCTCTCTGAGGCACACACACACACACACACACACACACACACACACACACACGCACTCACTCACTAACGGGCAGAACAGTGGACTCTATGCGTTATTTCTGCGCTGTTTATGTCATATATATGTGGTTCGAGCTGATGAGGAGCCACTTTATATACTAAACAGCGCAGTCCACGTATAGTAAGATGGGTGGCAAGAAGGGACAACGTCAAGATAGAAGACACGACTCCCCACCACCTTCTCCTCTACCGGGCACAGATGGAGCTTCTGCGCCCACCGCCCCTCATCCTTCACCTACAGCGACGGACATTGCAACAATTTTGAGGTGGATGGATCACAGAGACGAGTGACGCCGAGAGATGGAACTTCAGAGGGAGGAGACACAAAGAGAGGAGGAAAAGACGCGTTTTGATGCACTATTGGCGACCCTGGCGCTAACCCACCCTCCCTCACTCGCAGGTTTCGCGCACCAAGGCGCCAGTACCCTCCGTCCTCCACCACACCAGCGTCCTCCAGGCACTCTTGCTACTCAAACAGCTCCCAAGGCATCTGTTCATCCCCTACCCGCCCTCTCACCAGACGTCATGTTTCAGCTTTTTCGTGGGTGGAGGCGGCGTTGGACAGATTACTCCACAATGGTGGACCTTGACAGCATGCCTCCAAACAAACAGCTCATCCAACTGCGGATGTGTTTGTCGCTGCAGACCCAGAGAGTTTTGGAGCACACGTTGCAAGTGCCTCCCGATTCTACCTCTTCAGTGACGGATATGCTCGACCTTTTGCAGGAGCACGTTAAAGGTCGGAATAACGAGGCCTTGCGAAGCGGCGCCTTCACCAGCTGCAAGCAGACGGAGAACGAATCCTTTGACGACTTTTTTGTACGATTGAAGAGTTTGTCGGAGGAGATCGACGTCTGCAAGGCGCACAGCCGGGAATGTGAGGAAGCCTGGATCAAGCATGGGATCTTGACAGGTGTCAGGCAAGAAGAGTTGGTGCAGCGACTCATCCCCCTGGACGCTTCCTCCACACTCCAAGTGGTAGTGACTGAATGTCGGTCATACGAGGCCACCAAGTCCACCACCTCTGCCTTATGGGCCCCACCTGCTGTGAGAGCAATCTCTCAGTACAGGAAGGGTAAGAAGGCGGCCAACAACGTGAAGGCTGCCGCACGTTCTTCCACGCCTCCGCCTAGTGCTTCCTGTGCCAGCTGTGGAAAGCAGCATGGCCCCAAGACATGCCCGGCCACCGACGCACTGTGTCGTGGATGTGACCGTAGGGGCCACTGGTCTAACACAGACAGGTGCCCTGCACGAGGCCACAAGTGTCAGGCCTGCGGTCGCTATGGACACTACGACAAGTGCTGCCGCCAACCCAAGCCCAAAAGCCCGAGACGAGGAGGAAAGCAGCGCACTTCCCTCGGGGTGGTTCGCACGCAGCCCCCTTCAGATGGCCCACGCAGCCCCAAGCAGCAGCTGAGTCACATCAGAAGGGTGGAATCGACCACACGCCCCAGGGCTACCCCTTCCCCTACCATCCGCGTCGCCGTCACACACGGTGATGTGTCGGGTCACATCGAGGTGATACCGGATACTACGGTGATAGGCCTGAAGCACCTCCAGAAACTGGGCCTCACCAAACGCGACCTGGGACCACCGCCGCAGCTGCTGTACTACAATGCAGACGGTTCCCAGATGCCAGACGCTGTGGGCTCCTTTCAAGAGGAGATCACCTACGGCGAGAGGTCGTGTCACGGATGGATGGACGTGCAGCCTACCCTCGCTATACCCTTGTTGTCGTGGAAGCACTGCAAGGAGTTAGGCGTGGTGCCCAGAGACTTTCCCGAGCAGATCCCAGCCGCTCGGTACACCGCCAGCAGGGTGCGTGAGTCAACGAGCGACGCCCCTGGTGCTGCCGCACAGAGCTGCCCAGAACCCGCATCCACTCCCACCCACACAGGACGCTCCCCTGCCCAGATCCTGTTTGGTCACCCTCTCCGCTCCTGCGTTCCTGCACACGCCAAGGCCTTTGGGAAGGAGTGGCAGACCAGAGCCGAGCTGCGACCGCCGTGCCACTTCACGTGCCCAGGACGCCAAGGCTCGGTATGACGACCGTGCCCGCCCTCTTCAGCCACTGGAGATTGGTGCCCTTGTCCGCATCCAGGACCCGACGACGACACGTTGGGACAAGGTGGGCATAGTGATGGGCGTCGGCCGGTCGCGGGACTACAAGGTCAGGATGCCGAGCGGCCGTGTCTAGTGGAGGAACCGCCGCTTCCTCTGGCCAGTCCCGGCCCCTGCTGCTGGCCCCCTGACCGAGGACGAGTCCCCTACATCTCACGAGGATCCGCCCCACAGTGCACCTTGACGCTCAGAGCGACTTAGGACTAAGAAGTCCTCTCAAGACAAAGACTATGAGCGTGAGGGGGGTGGGAGATGTAGGTTATGTATCTAAGCTACTGTGCCGAGTAGCAACCTTGTATATAAGCTACTGTGCCGAGTAGCGTCTATGTATATAATTACGTGGCAACACTGCACGTGTTATGTGGCAACATTGCCCCGAGGCTGCCATATGGCAAGGCAGTCTCAGTCTGACTCTGTGGGCCATGCAAGTCACACGCTAGTCACCACTTGTATGTCTCCTATCCTTTAGTAAACGGACTTCAGTGTTACCCGGTGTTTCCCTACCCATCACTGCCTTCTTCAGGGAACACTTGGAACCTTCAATGATAATTATTTTTTCTAAGTTTACGAAGAAATCTGTTAATCTTGTCCCCGCAAATTAGACTATTTTAACCATTTCCTTGGTTTTGAGAGTCTTTTTAAGAAATTGTCTCCTCTTAGTTTATATGATCCAGTATCAAAAGGTTTGCATTATTTCATTAACTCTTTCCGCCACTTAGCATTTTGGTCCTATTATTCATACAACTCGTTCAACACCAAACAAGCTCTTTCTAAGGAAGAATTTCTTGCATTTAAAAACTTAGCATCCAACGACAATATTATCATCACTAAACCAGATACGGGTAATGGGGTTGCTATACTCAGTAAAACGTTGAGAAAATTATGAATATACTTTATGACCGAACTAAATTTGCCCCCATTCTAGACGATTTATTCAGGGTAATTCTTAAGTATGAGGACAGAATATAATTTACATTGCTGGAATTCTTACAATATGATGATCATTTTGAATGTAAACATCATGGATTTTGCATTATACATACAAATTTTAGATCTAATGCAAGAATTTTGTTTACACAGAGCAAATATGTTATCTTTTGTGCAAAATATATGACGTGTATATTCAAAATATTCCTGGTCTTGCAAGGAATCCAGCAATGCCAATTATATTATCCTAAATTTAGTCTGAGGTATTATTTATTACTAAAAATGTAAATATACTGTTTTAACCCAATCATTTCTCTGGTAGGGAGGGAAGGTGGGGGGTGGGGAGGGAGGGAGGGACCCAGTGAGCGTTGGAAGAGGGGTGGAGCTGGAGGTGGGGTATTTTGATTGACAGATAGTGTCTGGGTAAAGTATTTCTTTTATTTACTGAAGATATTTGTTTTAGCTCATAAAATTCATACAAATTACCCGGCCAGAATATAATTTACATTGCCGGAATTCTTTCAATATGATGATCATTTTGAATGTAAACATCATGGATTTTGCATTAGACATACAAATTTTAGATCTAATGCAAGATTTTTTTTTTACACAGAGCAAATATGTATCTTTTGTGCAAAATATATATTTTTTTTTTACGGGAATTAGCCTACCCGGGCACAGGTCAAACGACCCGCAACGGAGCCTGGGGGCGAAAAAAATAAAGAATGGAAAGAAATTGAAAATATAGAAAAGAGGTTATACTGTATTACTCTACACCACGAAGATGCCGGAAAACCAGCTTTTTAAAGTGAGACAGATTGTAAGAGCAAGGAAACATAAAAGAAGGCAGAGCATTCCACAGTTTGGCTGTGTGAGGAAAGAAGGAGGTACTATAACGGGTTATTCTCGTGTGACCGACATCCACAGAGAAATGGTGGGCACCGCGGGCAAGACGTGTGTTACTAACCCACGGCAAGGGCCGGCGGTACACAGGATGCCAAATCCACTGAACATTGCCCGTTAAAGTACCTGTAAAAGAGAGAGAGTGAAGCAACATTGCAGCGAAGAGAAAGGGGAAAGAGATTGTCGACTAAAGGAGGAGAGTTAATAAGACGAAATGCCTTTGATTCCACTCTATCTAATAGTTGGACAGAAGAAGAGCCACCCCAGATATGAGAGCAGTACTCCAAGTTAGGACGAACGAATCCCTTATATACTTGGAGCAACTGCTGAGGAGTGAAATAGCGGCGGCGTCGGCGGCGTACAAGGTGACGGAGAAAATGGGAGTTCAAGATAGTTTCGAAAATCTTGGAGAGGGATGAAGTTAGGGCAATGGGGCGATAGTTAGTGGGATTAGAATAGTCACCCTTCTTCGGGATGGGCTGAACCAAGGCATGCTTCCAAGAAGAAGGAAAAGTTTTGGTTTTGAGGCAAAATATTCCTGGTCTTGCAAGGAATCCAGCAATGTCAATTATATTATCCTAACTTTAGTCTGAGGTATTATTTATTACTATACCTTAAAATCTAGTGTTTTCACCCAAACATTTCTCAGAGGAGGAGCCAGCGAGCGTGGGAAGAGGGGGGGGGGCGGGAGTTGAGTCCATTATTTGAATGGACATTAACCTGGCGACTGCATTTCTCTTAAATATTAATTGTGTGTGCATACCATCATAAAATTAAGATGTTATTTTTACTACAACATAGCTATTGTGTCTGCATTGTGTCCGAAAAAGTGGAGTTGAGAGTCGGCCTAGGGGGGGATACTCAAAACACCTCATAAGTTACGTTTTTCAGCATGATACAGTACCATATATTGTGGGAGCCTTACACTACCATAAATTTAGCATACTCAAAATTTAATTATGGTACCGTAAGACTACCATAACTCTAGTGTTTACCTTGTAAATTAAGTTCTCTTGTCGGACGGTAGATGTCAGTGCAGATGCTAGTTGGCCAATCAACGCTCAGTTAACAAAATCATCAACCAATCACAAGAGAAGGAGAAATCAGCTGAGAGCGACGCACGTGATATTATTGTGTAAACATGGAAGGACCACCAGCCAAGAAGAGACGACCTACTAATTTCAGTGAGGCTGAAGTATACGCTCTTGTGACTGAGGTAGCCAAACGAAAAGAAATGATTTTAGGGAAGTTGGACTCAAGTAGATGTACACTTCAACTCAAAAATCATGCCTGGGGTGAAGTGTTAAATGCGGTGAATGCTGTTGGTAGAGTCACCCGCAATGTTACTGAAATTCGGCGGAAGTTTACTGATCTTCGTGTTAGCGTTAAGAAAAAAGCAGCACAAGATAAGAAATATGCTGGTGGAACAGGTAAGTCATACTATTGTTAGCGTGGTTATTGATTGATAATATGAAACAAACTTAACCATGGTTTTTCTGAGGCTTGGTACGATTTTACGTGTTTGTAAACTCAAGGAAGTAAGTAGTGTGGTGGCTCTCCATCGTGAATGAATACACATATTTTCCTTATATGAGCTCTTTCATTAAAAGAAACATCGTTCTTCGAAGTTTTCCGTGTGAGTAAATAGTAAAAACTTTACCGTTCAACCTAAATTTTTTTTTTCTTTTTACGTGGATTAACCAACCTAGGCACAGTCACTGACCCACGTCGGAGCCTGTAATAATAATTCTTTAGTACTATTAATAAAAATACCTCTTTATTAATAATAAATAACCATAAATACCGAAATGAAAACACAAAAAGTGAGAATCAATATACAGTATGTATGTTGTGTTACCTTAAATCTAATTAACTTTTGACATATATAAAGGAGAATTTTTGTGGCTACAGCTACAATGACAGGTTAGGTTATAATGTTTGGAACTATTTCAGTAGATTCCTTTGTAACTATGATTTCTGCCAAATATAACATAGTTAGCGTATATTGTATGTAACCACAGCTCACAGTAAGACAGTTATTATTTATATTTTCTCTTCAAGGTGGCGGCCCCCAAATTGAAATTACATACACTGCAATTGAAGAAGCAATTCTTCAACTATTAGGTCCAGCCTCTATACATGGGATTCCAGGGGATGTTGAAAGTGAAGAACCTATTAATGGTAATTCAGGCAAAATATTTTTCCAACCCCCTGATATATTTTGTTCTTTTCTGTCCTTGTTTTTATTTAAAAAACCTTTTGGAGACATTTTTTCACATCTTGATTTGGAAATACTGTACAGTATACTGATTTTTTATATAATTTTGAAAAATAAGAACACTAGTAAGTTGGTTTCATTTCTAGCTTGTTTATTGCCTCCCTAAGTTATATATTAAATGTTGTTATAACTCGTATGTTAATGGACAAAATTGAGAAGTGAAAATATAAGAAATTTAACGCTTAGTTGATATTTAGATTTAAAAATATTTTAAACAAATATATTTAGATGGTCAACACTATTTTTCAAACCATTATTTTTCCTAAAAGCTTTTGTATATTTGGAAATACAGTGTAATATTTTAATTATACTCTTAACATAGACTTCAATCAACCTATTATACTACATATCTTTCCAGAAGAAGAAAGAGAACCAACCCCCGGACCCTCAGGAGCTAGGTTTACAGCTACCGGTAGTTGTTTCCGAGAGGAATTTATGTTTCGGCCCGTTCAAGAGAAAGATGATTCTATAACCCTCATTCTGAATGAGGATATACAGGAACATGATATCACAGTACCCATTGTGCATTTAGAACCTGAAACTTCAGCACCTACAAACATTCCTGGTTTTTCATCATCCGGAAAATATGAGGTAGAAACTTGTAGTTCAAGCAATACTCGTCAACCTATTGCTGCTACCACGGAACAGCGAAGTAGGTCTAGTACCCCTTCTGCCACAGCTGTTAGGTCAACTGTAACTGGTGATTCCACTGATGAAATGGGTTCACCTCCAATGTCAAGTACCAGCAGAAGTGGCAGGAGGCCACGAACCTCCTCTGCCCGAAAAGATGAAGATCTTCTTCGACAGATGCTCCGTGTTCAAACACAAATTAGTGACAGTTTTTTACAGCTTGTAGCTCACACCAAGTGCATTGCAGATGCAATGCAGTCGAAAAATTCTATCCAATGATGCTGTGTTTATGGTATGTGTATATGTAGTTGTTTACTTAGGTAAGTCCTTTACTTTTGGTAAATGTGATAATAGCGTAGTTGAAAAGTCTTCAAACACTTATTATAAATTTTCCTTTGAGTGATTGTTATGAAGGAAGACGGCATGTTAAAAAGTTGTGTAACTTTCACTTGCAGCCTATACTAGTCATGAAAATGTAACAGGAATATTTAGCTCTCCATAAGTTCATTAAAATCACGAAGTTAAGTGAAAGACACACATTTGTCAACTAATAACATGTGTTGCAGTGCTACTACGGGTAATGTTTACCCAGGTTTTGGGTAAAAGTTCCTACCACACTCAAAATTATATGTTTGAAAAGAGGCTCATGTACTTATATTTATTTTTTAAAGGTTCCTTCATTTTGTAAGACATAGTCAATTTCCAGTTCAACGAGTTTTATTTATTAGTTTGTAGTTTGCGAAGTATGATTCAAGTAGGTTGAAACAGAAATAATGGTGCAAATTCACCAACAGCCTACTGTAATCGCTGCTATTTAACACACATTAGTCTCCAAAGCGCAAGTTGTTGCATTGGTTCTATCATAAGGATGTGCTGTCTCATGTTACATTTTATAGCTTAACAAGCAAAGAGTATTCTATTTTTTTTTTTATTACTTACAGTAGTACAGTATTGGGTTATAAGTTTCTTTTAATTTACGGGTATTGACGCAGGTAATTCTAGACATATGAAAATTATACTGTGTTCCATTCTTAAATCTAAAAAATGGCAACAAATAACAGTAGTTGTATTATTATTTCACAACGATGTGGTGACCCATGTCAAATTGTGTACGGTAGTTTAAGATGCAAACAGTAGCAATATTTTTTTATTGTTTCAATTTCTCAAATATGTTTTATATAAGGGATTTTTTGTTTCACAAACTGTAGTGCTTTTGGTATTTAGTAGTATTAAAAGTATACTGTATTGGAATCAAATTTGCTCAAGGATATAGTACATATATTATTAAGGTAAAAGAAAGCCATTTAATTTCTATAAAGAAGTTTATTTTTTTATGTACAGAATATTGAAAATAAAAGTTATATCAATGTACGCTTTATTCGCATTACCTCTGTATACTGCACTAAAAAGTACTATTTAAACATAGAGGAAAATTGTGTTGGTGAATTGATATTTGATTTTAATTCATCAAGTAAACCAATTACGGAATACATTGGCTCGGACTGCTTGGCCTGTCCCTGCTACAGCTTCAGCTGTATCACTAAGTACATGTTGAAAGGTTCCATTGGCATAAAATCTTAAGGCAACTAACACTTGCGTGTGTATGGGAACAGCATGAGATCTTCTCGTTCTACGCCTTAAAAATGGATCTAAATCTTAACACAGTCTTAGAATTTCACATCGAGGAAACCTATATCTAATTAGATTTTCATCGCTTATATTTTTGGGATCCAAAGGGTCCCGATACCTTCGTTCACGTCGTAAAGCTCGATCATGCAGATAAGCTACAACAAGATCCATTGCAGGGTAACTGGAAAATGAGGTCCAAGTGTTACTGGATCAATCTGCAGGACAAAAAATTATGCAGTGGTTTAGAAGTTTGTTACAGTATTGTTTTTATGTTGATACTAACTAATTCAAAGTTTTATCATTAGGCCTAGAATTGAAGGGTTATGCCTGTGAAAAACAAAAATTACAGCCTTAAGGTTTTGCCTGGCTCTTAGGGGTAAAATACTGAAAAATGCACAACGCGTTAAAATCTCTGTATTCATTTAAAATTGAAAAAAATTGTTCATTATTCAAGTAAATAAGGGTGTTAAAAGCATTTAAAAGACATCCTCTTGCCTCAAAGTCTGTCACATACTCGCATTTGAAACTGATTTCTGGTAGGAACAGCAGCCTTCTCCGTTAGCAGGAATCCTTGAAACCCGGAACTTTCTGAAAGCCGTAATTGAAATTTTATCTAAAATTAATTCCCAAAGCATGATTTTGCGGGAAACTTACGGCTTAGGTAAATGACTTTCAGAGAGGCACATTTTCCTGAAAACTATGAGGAAAGTTTCCCAGATAACCGAGAAAATTCCGGAGATGGGGGATATATTTCCGGGTTCGAGAGATGATGTAATGGGCAATTGCAGGAACTACCGACAAAATTTTTCCATTACCATAAACATTCTGGGGATGAGGGATATTTTCTTGATTTGTGATAACTGTCTCGTTAACGGGAAAACACTCATTCATTCACGGTAGTGCTCTTCACCAATTGTTCCGGCTAACAGAGATCTCACAGTATTTGGTGTTTTACCCCACTAGAATTTAGGTAAATAATCCCTTGCATAATGTTGGCCTGTGACAAGACACATAAGCTATACTAAGATAGCCTTATTCTGGGCAAATTCAAATAAATTGGTTAATGATAGTATAGCCTTGCCTAACCTAAATGACAAATCACTTCTCTTAAATTACTCATTTAGCCTAGACCCTAGTGTTTTCCTTTCAATGTTGGGAACATTTGGTCTGAATTGTCTTCAAGTTCATACAAAAAACAATTTAAAACCTGAAAATATATCGGATTAGCCGTAAATTTTCTTAAATTAATACTCTACCTATGATACTGTTCAAGAAAAGTCTGGAACTAGGCCTAAGGTAGCTGCTACACAAAGTGTCTCACTGACGGCCTGATGCTCACCAAAAACCATGTACACATTCCCTAACATAACATAACATAACCAAACCAAACCTATCTAACCTATACCCTATTAGTATAATTTCTTATTTAAATAATCCTCATGTTCTAACTAAATTAAGTAGGCCCCATGTTTAAACATTTATTTGCCTAAGACTGAAAAAGCAGTTATATAGGCACCTATTAATCAAGTTAATTGCAATCCATATTTTACACCTAATATCATTTAATTTTCGCTAGCCTATGGAAATTTATAGCCTTTCATGTTATCATAAGCCATACACATAAGAAAATAGGCGAAGGCTATTGGTTGAATATTAGAAAAACAAGGCGAAGTCTTGGCAGGAATGTTCACTTGACCTCATATTTGGCTTTCATTACTGAGGGATATTTACGGCTATACAACATTAATAAGTTCTATCTGCAAGTTTACTCAGTCATAAAACATATTTTTACCCTAAGTGTGAACAATACAAACCTTCTATTTTGGTAAGAAATACTTTATAATGTGTAAGAAGACAAAAGATGCGTCTCTTCCAAACTGCGACAAACACAAACACTCAAGCAGCTTATTATACAACAAAAAAGTTACGAAAAAGACGAAGTGAAATATTATATTTCAGTATGTTGATGTACAAAACATTTTCTTCATTATTCTATGATAAAACAAGTCTAACAAGCATTATTACAACATATATTATTATTATTTTCTATACAATCGGGAATTAGTCACTACTACATCCGGGTTGAGAGTGTTTCACGCCCTCGGGAGCTGGTGTAAGTTACTTGCGTTAACTTACGTTGTTCGATGTCAAATATTGGTTTTGAGTATACCATCTGTGTTTTGAGTATACCGATCTGAGACTGTAAGTCCAGTTACGGGGTAAACAAAGACATACAGTCCCATAAATGTTTTTGAGTATCCGAGTCTCTATTTCAATTAATCCCATATGTTCGGTTATTCCATTTACACGTTTCTCGTTTTACACTGACCTCCGCGGGTTCAATTGACCTCGTAAATCGGGGTATTATATATATATATATATATATATATATATATATATATATATATATATATATATATATATATACTTCATGTAGATCCACAATGAAAACGTGGACAAGATAAATCTTGATAAAATCACACGGGAAAAGGGAAACAACGGAGCACCTTAGCTTTCGTCTTTATTTAAGACATCTTCAGAGGCAACTGGATTACATGGACAGAGAGAGGCTTAAATATACAGGGTGACTGTTATTGCCGCTGGCTTCAGCTACAGTGCTGGCGTGTGATGCCATTAAATCTTTCGACCTGTGACCTCGCCAGATGTAGAAATGTTTACAGACAAGTCCTGGCTCTGCTGAGTGGACTGTCTTAGACTGGTGGCGGTGGCTGCCCGCCCCTCCATGAGACAGATCGCCCTCTCTAGTGATGCTGTGAAGACCAGTCTTCTGTCCGAGAATTTGTGCTGGGACGATTTACGCAATACTGTTTTCTCTTGGAACACCATACTGATCTGCATTGACCCGCACTTGTAAGTACAGCCTAAGTGATGACATACCCCTCGGTACTGAAATATTGTTGAATAATTACGCCTACTCGTTTCTGCCTAACCTGGAATAATAAGACACTGCAGAGTGAAGCGAAGCTAAGATTAATAGAGTTATGAACTTTGTGCTATGTCAGTATGTTTAATAAATTGTAATTAAGATAAAATTGTGTGAGACTAACTAATTATGTATCAGATGGGTCACCTTGTAATATTATGAACGCCTTCTCCTCTGCAGATTTTGACCACATCAATGAATATTGAATGCATCAAAAGACGGGTTTCAATCATTCCCTTCGACTTGCCCGTAACCTGAACGTCCTTAACTAAGGCGTTTACAGTGACATCATTATGACCTGACCTCATGTTAAATAAGGTCACCCAGTATATTTAAGCCTCTCTCTGTCCATGTAATCCAGTTGCCTCTGAAGATGTCTTGAATAAAGACGAAAGCTAAGGTGCTCCGTTGTTTCCCTTTTCCCGTGTGATTTTATCAAGATATATATATATATATTAATAGTTTCATATTCTATGTATTTCTCTCTATATGAATCTATCTTATATTTCTTTGCTTATATTTTCTATGTCAATATTCTTTTCTTTACTTTAATTTTTCTTTCATATATATTATTGTATTTTCTGAATTATACGCCCCTACTTTCTCTCAATTATATCCTGTTTTAGTCATATTCTAAACAATGGTGTTCTCTCTCACATTCAGATTTACTTTATAGAGAGGTTTGTTTCAGGAAGTCAGAGAAAATGGGAAAACGGAGGACTCAGGCGTCTCGAAGCTATGAGAAAACAGATGCCTCAGATGGGAGACTCAATAAAGAAGGCATTGCTACATGTTTTGTGGGCTATTGAGCGCAATATGAATCGTCTGATTTTACGATAACTGACGTGTACAACCGTGGTCATTGTAGTATCTTGCGTTATTTAATGGGAGAAAGACAACCACATGGTCGGTCTGGCTGGGCGTTTTTTCTCTGTTCTTGGTTACAACGTGCCTAACACATTTCGTGTTTACACAAGCCTAAACACTTTCTGACTTTGGTAAGAAGTAACATAATATATAATATATATATATAACACTATTTCTCCCTTTCAAAAGAGAGCATGGCTGCTACAAATCCTAAATAAACAAAACTTACAGAATTACATATGGCAGGGAAGGAGGGAATAGAACACAACAAATATAACCTCCTAACTAAACAGTTTTGAAAGGCCTGTTCACAATTCAGATAATTAGAGGTCTAATTTAATTACAGGTCTCCTAACTCTGTTTGATCTTCTAGGACTATTCCCTCCATCAAGTTTTACAGGGGTTTCACTTGCACTCTGTGCATTATCAGTGACAGATATCATCACTACAACCAGTTGACACAGTGAGTGGATGCTGGGAAACATCATCTTTGACATCATCATGATGATGATCATCTGAAACTGTGTCAAGTTTATCATCATGTCCTGGTGCTACATTCATCTCGTCAGGTGCCTGAATGATGTGATCCACATGAACATATCTCAAAGAGTTACCACATTTCACTAAATATGTCCTAGATCCACATACCTTGTCAATGACACCAGTTATCCACTTTGCATGTACAGTACCATAACCTTTAGCCATGTTCCTAACTCTCACCCTATCATTTACCTTGAACACTCTTTCACTGGAACTCTTATCATGATACATCTTTTGTTGAGCTTGTTTCCTCTCTACAACTTCAAACAGACTTGGCTTAACTAAACTTAATCGTGTTCTCAACCGTCTCTTCACCATTAACTCTGCAGGAGTACATCCTGTCACACTATGTGGTGTGGTTCTCTATCTGAGTAAGAAATTTGCTAGTCTGTGTTTCATTGATTTTCCTACAGTTCCTTGAATTACCTGCTTGGAAAGTGCTTCCTTTACAATTCTAACTGATCTCTCAGCTGCACCATTAGAGGCAGGATGATAGGGTGGGGTCAGTACATGCTTTAAACTCTAATGACTGGAATGGAGGACCATTGTCAGAAACTACCTCTTCTGGTATCCCATGTTCGGCAAATATTAATCTTAATTCATCAATGGTGCTACCAGCATTAGTACTGTACATGTGCTTAACATCAATCCACTTTGAATGACTATCAATTAATACAAGAAATTTGTCTGTTCCCTTATCACAGAAGTCAATGTGTACTCTTTGGAAGGGACGGGTAGGCCATTTCCAGGTTTTCAAAGGTGTGCTGGGTGGCATACTCCTAACAATCTGACAAACAGAGCACTCACGTACCATCATTTCTATTTCACCATCCAGTTAAGGCCACCACACAAAACTTCTGGCCAGTGCTTTCATAGCACATATACCTGGATGTTCAAAATGCAGTTCATTCAAAATTTGCCCTCTAAAACACTGTGGAATTAACACTCTCATACCCCACAACACACATACCTGTTCTACTGATAATTGACATCTCCTTAAATGATACGGTTGAAAGTCTAAGGATGGACAAATCTCTGGCCATCCATTTAGTGTATACTCCAGGACTCTTCCTAATACAACATCTTTCCTAGTTTCATGAGCAATCATTCCGGAGGTGACTGGAAAATCTTCTGCTATCATGGTTACAGCATAAACCTTAGGCTCTACTCCATCATTTGATCCACTTTTACTTTTACTTTTATCCTCTTCGCCACTGATCGGCTTGTTAGCCGCTTGGGCGATCGGTCACGTCTCTTTTCCTTTATATTCTTCACCAAAAGGTCGGCTCGCTAGCCGCCCGGGCGATCGGTCACGTCTCTGTCACGCACTGTTGGCAAATACTGGGCATGTACCGGCTCCTGAATGTACCTGAACCCGCTCCAGTGTTGGTCAAGTCTTCTCTTGAAAGAGCTCACACTCGGTGCCGTCACAACACTCTCTGGTAGATTGTTCCAAGAGTTTACAACCCTCACTCCAAAAAAGTTTGCCCTCACGGTTTTCTGGACTTGCGGCTTCTTCAATCTTGAGCTGTGACCCCTTGTGGGGCGAGCGTCCGCCAGCTCCAAGTAAGGACACTCAACTGAGTAGTGCCCCCTGAGATGCTTATAAACCTCAACTAGGTCCCCCCTTGCCCGTCTGTAGTATAAGCTAGGCAAGTTCAGGCGCTCCAATCTCTCAGGGTAGCTGAGGTGCCGAAGTGCAGGCACCAGTTTGGTGGCCCTCCTTTGAACATTTTCAACCAACTGACAGTCCCTAGCATATCTCGGGGACCAGATGGGGTGACAGTACTCCAGATGGGGAAGCACTTCACTCCTGAAGATCGTCACGAGGGACGGACCGTCTAGATATCTGAACGACCTTCTTAAAAGACCCAATAATTTATTTGCCTGATTTCCCTTCTTCTCACAATGGCCCGAGAACTTCAGCTCATTGTCAACATACACACCTAGGTCCTTCTCACACACAGTCTCAACTAGTACATTTTCTTCATCCCGTTGGGACATATGGTACGCCTCCTTACCGTTGGTACGCCCCAGGTGCATCCTCTTACACTTCATGACATTGAATCTCAGCAGCCATTCCTTCGACCATTCCTGGAGCCCACAGAGGTCCTTCTGCAGCTCTTCACAGTCCGCTTGGTTCTTAATTTCCCGAAATAACTTGCCATCATCGGCAAACATTTGTATGGAGGAGTGTACAACGTCAGGCATATCATTTATGAAACAAACAAACAACAGCGGGCCCAATACACTACCCTGCGGTACCCCACTTGTTAAAGGTACAGATGACGATTTCATGCCATTAATCACCACACACTGCTTGCGGTCATGTAGAAAGTCTTCTATCCACGCTAGGACATTTCCCCGAATTCCGTACCCTTCCAGTTTGATTTTCAGCCTTTCGTGGGGTACACTGTCGAAAGCCTTGGCAAAATCTAGGTAAATATTGTCGATATTACCACCCCGTTCTAGAATATGGGTCCAAATATACAATACCTTGAGCAATTGTGTCAAGCAAGAGCGCCCCAGCATAAAACCGTGTTGGCAATCTTTTACAAGGTTGTTTCGTAGTAGATGTTCCATCGCTGCATCACTGATAATACTCTCAAGTACTATACATATTATGCTGGTCAGGCTCACCGGTCTATAGTTGTTCGTGGAGTGACTATCGCCCTTCTTGAAGATAGGACTCACATAAGCCACTTTCCATTCACTGGGGACCATTTGTTCATCCAGGCATTTACAAAACAGAATCTTCAGGAGCTCTGCAAGCTCGTTTCACAGCTCCCTTAGCACTCTAGGATGCACCATGTCAGGTCCGGAACTCTTATGGACCTTTAGCCTGGACAGTTTATTTCTAATACCCTCCTCTGTGAACACAATGTGGGTCAGTGCTGTGTCGAACCGTCTGTCCTCAAACGCAGGAAGGTTAGTTGCATCCTCTCTTGTGAACACTGAGGAAAAGAAGCTGTTCAATGCCTCAGCTTTATCCTGGTCAGAATCTGCGTAACTACCATCTTCAAGCCTCAGGTCTGATACTCCTACTCGCGTTTTCAATTTCGACTTTGCATAGCGGTAAAACGCCTTTGGGTTTGACTTGACTTCGCGTGCAACCAGCCTTTGGAACTCCTTTTCAGCCCTCCTACACTCTATCTTTGCTTGGTTTCTGGCTCTTGCATACATCCTCCTGTCTTGCTCATCGTTTGACCCAACCCACGTCTTGAATTTCTGGGTTTTCTTCTTAATTTTGTCGACCGCCGCATGGTTCAGGTGTAGGGATCCCCTCGTATTCCTAGAAACACTGGGTTTGGTCTTGGGTATATATTTATCGATCAAATGGGTCATTTTACTAGTTATGATATTCAGCGTAGTGTCTGCGTTCTTGTACCTTAATAAGTCAGGCCAGTTGATACCCCTCATCTCTTCCCTCATCCCATTGTAATTTCCCTTGTAATATTTGCACCTTGGCCTGGCCTTATCTTGAACTAGGTAACAGTTAAATCTGAATGACAACACTGTATGGTGACTGGTGCCAACTGGGGCAAGGTGTTCCAGTTTGACCACCATACCCTCCTCGTTTGTTATGATGAGGTCAAGTGGCTTGGGTGTTTGCTCCCCTCTGTAATGTGTCGGGTCTCTCACATGTTGGAACAGAAAATTATCTATCAGAGTTTCTACAAAAAGAGTAGCAGGATTATTCAAGTCATTCGGGGTGGACTCGTTTCTCCAGTCGATGTCGCCATAATTAAAGTCCCCCATGATAAGGAGGTGGCTGGGGTTGAGCATCGCCGCATTGTTTATTAAGGTTCTTAAGTTCCTTTGATTTAGTGGGCCACAGTTCGGGGATCTGTAGATACACCCGACGATAAGTAAGTCCCCTCCCTTTAATTTAATTTTACACCACTTGGACTCTTCAAAAACATCCTCTCCCTGTACCCTCGCCTGGCTGGCTCTAAGGTCTTGCCTAGCGTAGATAACCACACCCCTCCTGCAGGATTCTTCAGTTAGGTTCGTAAATGAGTCATATCCAGCAATACTGAACTCACATTCCTCTGGGTCGATTCTCCTGTTCTTGTACAACAGTTCTACAACTCCTACAATATCTGGTTGGTGTACTCTTAGTAGTGTTTCAAACTCCTCCCTCTTATCAAGGAACGTGTCAGTATTAGTGTACATGACATTCAAGCCAGAATTTGTTCTCGGTAACGTCTCTGCTCTTAGTAATAAACCCGCTCCACCCACATTCTCAGAAGCTGCAGCATTTGCTAAGTACACTGTATTTTGCAGGGTGTGGTTAAAAATGTCATTGTTTACACGGCGCTCGTTCCCTCCTGTCCGGTAGGCTGAGCTGGTGCCGCCTCCCGGGTGGGGGGTTGAGTGGGTGGAGGGTGCACCGCTGCCCCCTAGCCCTGTGTCGGCACACTTGTTTCCACTACCCTCCCCCTGAGTATAACCCATGTGCACCTGTCCCCGTTCCTCCTCGACTCCTCCCTCTTCTGCTTCAAGTCCTGCAGGAGCTTCTTGTGCTGTTCCCTCTGCATTACCGTGCGGTCTGGGTGAATAAATACATTCCGAAATGCCTCGCTCCTTGCTAAGTTTTTTGCCTGCCGAATAACTTGCCATTTCTCCTCCTCACTCCCTAGTGTGATCCTGAGGGGGCGAGGCTTAGCCCCCTGCTTTTGTCCCAGTCTCCTCACATCCTGAGGGGTTGCTGGAATCTTCAGAACCTCTGTGCAAATATTTTGAAACAGCACCTTGTCGTGTGTTTCCTTACTCACAGTTCCCTCTGTCTGGCTCTCTGGGACTCCAAAAACTATTACATTGTTCCTGCGCTGGAGCCGTTCCTGGTGTTCCTCCTCTCCCCTAACAGTAGGTGCGTTAATTTTCATTTCTTCGACACACTTTTTCAGAGTCCCAATCTGCTGTAGAACCTGTACTGATTCTGCATTACTCTCCGCCCCCCCCCCCCCCCCGTGGCCCTCCTAATACGTCAGCATAACTCCTCTTAGCAACCACCTCCATTCTATTAGTTACTTCCTCAGTCTTAGCAAGGATCTCTTTCTCAACTTCCTCCAGTTTGTCAACCAGCAGGGCTCCTGCTTCATCTATTTTCGTCCCTAGAGAACTCGTTCCCTTATGGATTGCAATCGCTTCATTCCACTTGACTATGCAGCCAGAGCAATACCAGCAACAGCCATCAAGCTATACGGCAGTTAGTAACTTCCTAACGTTGCATTAGTTAGGCCTGTATCCTCCATATCCGACGTCTCCCTGCAGTAATCACATATCAAACTCATGGTTGTTGTTGTTGTGGGGGGGGGGGGGTGCAGACTGTGTATAAATCTACACCTATTTCAAAGAAAATAAAGAGAGAAAAAGTACTTAGCTACTCTCTGTTGCCTATGGAGTTGTCGTCTGCGACTGCGTACACTGTATCTCCCTGTGAATGGTGTATTGTAGGCACAGTTTCAGTCCTTGAGAAAGCACACAATCAACATAAAATTTAAAGTCTCTGTGGCACCTATAACATGACTTGGTTTCAGCTGGCACGGTGCCTTTCCAGCTTGCTTGCTAGTGAGCGCTCACTTTAAGTTATTTACAACTTCAGCGGTCACTGATGACACTATGAACTTTCACTGTGTACACTGTATCTCCCTACGAGTGGTGTATTATAAACACAGATTCAGTCCTTGAGAAAGCACACAAACAAAATAAAATTTAAAGTTTCTGTGGCACCTATGACACGAATAGGCTGGCAGTTGTCCTTACCAGCTCGATTGCCAATATGTATTCACTTTAAGTTATTATAGTCTCTTCTGCATTCACTGATGACAACTATGAACTGATTTAACTGAAGGCACAGTACTACACTCCCTGGTTGGCCTTTATCACAGCCGTGACCACAACACCCTAAAAAATAAAATAAAATAAAAGCTTTGTCATGTGGCAGTGATTGTGTGGTTATAGGCCTGTGACTCTGGCTGTACCTCCAACTCGGTGGAAATTGAGTTTTCAAAAATACAATCATGTCTAGCATGAAAAGTCCGACATCGATTTACACTTTCACCTCACTAAGACGATCTTGACGAACTTATGTTGTGAGGGGGCGGATTCTCGAGCTGTCACCAATGTGAGGGGGCGCGACTCTCTCTGTTTCTACACCACCCTCATCTTATTTATTTCTCTTAGTTCTTACTCTACTCAGTTCCGTCACCTATTCTTGGGTAGCATGGACGAGGGTCTAGGCACGTGAGTATGGTAATTTTGGTATCAGGTCACTTGGATGGAAATAAAGGTAAAATACTGTGGGAGAAATGAATACTCCTAAAATTCTCAAAGAACAAGTTTATTAATAAAATCAAAGGGGAAAATAGATGGTATTAACACATAACTACCAGGCTCAGCTCCTGAGCCTATTGCAAACTCTCTATGTCTTATGTACTGGTTTCCTTGTTTTCCTATTTACTCAACAGCAATTATTCGGACATTACACTCTTACCGTGCACCCAATACCTGATGTCACCTTACATTATATCGTAGGACCAGCTCCTTGTCTTTCCTCCCAAGACACTAATACTGATACAAACCCCGACATGGGTCCCCCACAACATGGGTAAGTATTAACAACACCTACAACCACACTGTGGACCATAATTCCAAGGCCTGTCACAGGGTATAGCACTGGCGCCTCTACAACTGCTGTTGTGGTCGGTTACACTCCGACCCGAGATGGGGTAGCCAGACACATGGCGGGTCTGAGGTCTGGCCCAACGAAGCCTTGGGGCACATTAATCCGGCCGCATCGGTGCCATCTTCTCACATATGATCCCGGCTGGACAACTAATACATCTGAGGCCGTTGTTGGATGGTAGAGCGATTCAAGAATCACAATGGGATCGGAAGACAAACGGGAATCAGCGTCAGGGGACCTGGATGGATGAAGGGACGAGCACTTACTAACTGTGACAACAACATCACGTTTCAGGGGACGCTAAAGACGTAAATATGACTTCACTCAGAGCATATCAACTACGTTACTGTAACACTTGCACAATCAACTATTAATTGGGTCAAATCACTTAAAGAAGGGCAAATTACAACACAGAGAGGATTGGCATACCTGGATGGATGAAGGGACGAGCACTTACTAACGGTAGAAATGCTCGCGGGGCCCTCACTAAAAGCAGACCAGGGAGTCCACCTACTCCTATTCCGATGAATTAATTTACTGTACACTCTGACCTTGAAATTGAGACTATGAACTCATTTTCATTCTCTATTATCATCTTCACTAACAATGCTCTGACTCAGCTATCGAAAGCCAAATTAAATTGATTACAAGGTGTTAGATGGCAACAGGTCCCAACATACAGCGTCTACTCCCAAAGACCAAGACGGGGGAAACATAGAAAACGGGGGACGTTTCCACTGGGGGGACTCAGAAGGTTTTGTGGACTTTTGAGCGTAATATGAATCCTTAAGGTTTTCAGGTTAGCTCTCATGACCATTACAATGTAATCACTGTCCAATTTCTGCCGCTCTACATCGAAGGCCCAAATGCCGAACACGCTTTGTTACAGAGACGCAACACGACCCGCCCGCCCGCCCGCAACAGTTACGTATACTCCACTACATGGCAACCTTGACAAAGCATCTGCATTGGAATGATCATCTGAACGTCTGTACTGTATCTCATAGTCATATGCCGACAATATCAAAACCCATCTCTGCATTCTTGCTGCAGCAAGTGTAGGAACAGGTGATTTAGGACCCAAAATTGCCAAGAGAGGCTTGTGATCAGTTATTAAAACAAAATTCCTCCCATATAGATACTGGTGAAATTTCTTTACTCCAAATATGATAGACAAAGCCTCTTTCTCTATTTGTGCATAATTTTTCTCGCTTTGGGTAAGAGTTCTCGAGGCATATGCAATGGGTCTTTCTTCACTGTTATCCATTATGTGACTTATGACAGCACCTAATCCATAGCCCGATGCATCACAAGCAAGCTTTAGTGTTCTACTGGTATCATAGTGGACCAAAACATCAGTACTAGACAGAGCAGCTTTACAATCTTCAAATGACTTCCTACCTGTCAAAAAGATTGCTTTCCTTTTCTCTTGAAGGGCTTTCTTCTGAGCATCACCACCGTCGTCCATTAATTCATTTGCCAGAAAGACGAAGTCCATTCTCTCACAATATGATGTGAAATCTTCCTTGTCTGCATCATACTCCTCCACTCGTCAGATGCATCCACTGACGCCAGCCATGGTTGCTCTCTTCCCTTAAATTCTCCAGGTTCAGAGTAGCCTTCCCTTCAGTGGTCACTATCCTCTCTTCAAGGACCTCACCAACACTTTGTGAATCCCATCCTCGTCGCCAGTGTAGTATCTTGCGTTATTTAATGGGAGAATGACAAGCACATGGTCAGTCTGGCTGGGCGCTTTTGCTCTGTTCTTGGTTACAACGAGCCTAACACATTTCGTGTTTACACAAGCCCACAAGCCTAAACACTTTCTGACTTTGGTAAGAAGTAACATAATATATAATATATATATATATATATATATATATATATATATATATATATATATATATATATATATATATATATATATATATATGTAACCGGTCGGAATTTACTGGACTTTAATTTCTCACTTGGACCTCACACTTCCTTGACTGCTGGACGTGTGCCTGACATTCACCCCTTGTTTCCTCCCTGAACCGTTGAATGTGTGCCTGAAACTCCCACTTGAACCTGTTTACCTGTGCTTGATAATCCCTCTTTAGGTCTCCGAACTCCTGTCTCAGCTGTACCAAGGTCTCGTGGCTGTCTCTCTTCCTCGTCACTTCTATCTCTACTGTCAAGCCTAACCAACTCAATCCGGGCACAAGTATGAGCATCAGTGCGAGTTCAATCCCTACCATTACTAACCAACACATGATGGCGTTCATTATCCCAACCACAGAACTATCAGTCACGACATTAAAAACTACGCTCTGCTACCATTTGTAACCGGTCGGAATTTACTGGACTTTAATTTCTCACTTGACTTGGGGTTTATTAATAATTAATAGATGGTAATGGCAGTGGAAGCTCCCCTTTGAGAAAAATCCCGAACCAGCACAAGAACACTTAAATCTACTAAACAAAATGAATTGTCCATGACCCGTGGAAGGATAGCGTCTGTGAATGGGATGAATGAGACACACTGTAAAATTTAGCCACTTATATTCCCTCCAACACTACAAACACAATCAAATAATGGTACACCAATATGCGCACCTCTTAACTTGAACTTAAAACACTACTCTGGGGAATAAAAGTTATACATGATATAGAAATTATTAGAAACTCAGGCAACAACAAATTTGAAGTATTAAGAAATGTTGCTTGCACACATGAAACAGGCCTTAAGGGCTTTCACAAAATAATATCAGTCACTTAGGAAATGGTATTAAAAAAATAGAAATCAAATACTCTACAAGGAATAGGCCTTAAGGGCTTTCAACAAAATAATATCAGTCCCTGAGGAAATGGTAATAAAAAATAAGAAATTAAATACTCTACAATGAATAGGCCTTAAGGGCACTCAACAAAATTATATCACCCCAACAGATGCACTCTTCCTAACCTAACTTAAACACTACTCTGGGGAACAAAGGTTGTACCTGAGATCAGAATTATGGAGAAAAATTAAATGCATTAAAAGAATCAAATCACAGTATCACTCTGGTTCCACTTAATGACACAACCACTCAAACAATACTATCAAAATTATTTAGGAACTATTAAACTACACACGTCAAGATAATATCAGTCTAAGAAATGGTATTAACTACACCCGTAATAAGGGAGATAAAATGTTCCTCTAGGTATCTCCTAGAGACCTAGACTCACGGTCTCAGTGTGTGACCATTAATTTACTCAGATAGCCTCAGTGTACTCCCAGTGCGTCCATGGGCAGGAAGAAAGAACGCCAGCAGGTGTCTATGGCCAGTAGGTAACACTTCTAGCTGACCGAGGACACGTGGTGTTGTGCACCCGAGTGGTAAGAACTAATCACCCACTGCTGATGCTGGTCCAGTGTCGTTTTAGTTATCGGGAGCACTCGTTCACTCAAGAGATCCTTTGCTACCCCGCTAAACAGTGACAGGCCTACACTGATCCGTCCAATGGCGACAATCGCCACCCTCAACCATCAACGGCAGTCTCAAATGGCAGTCAATCTCTCGCAGTCAACTCCGGTCAACTCCGGTCAAACTCCAGTCAACTCCGGTCAAGTGGATTCTGACGGAAACCCTGAAATGAACTCACTGTTAGCTCTAGTTTACTTTACCACTGCCCTATCTAACCCTGTCTGAGATCGAATGAGACTTACTTGTTATACTGCAATAGCGCAGCACAGGTGACTAGGCCACGTGACTATTTCTGTGACGGACGCGCAGGGACGTCTTGTATGTCTGACTGCTCCCCGTGACTCAGGGCAAGCCAGCGTCGGGTCCTCTCAAGGCGTTAGCTTAGGCCTACGTGACATATTTTCCGCCTAACTAATAACTCCTTGGGACACCCGTAACATTATTCAGACTGATAAACGATCTATAATAATTTCAAATTCAAGAATAGTCCCTTACTTCATGAATCGCATCATTATTAATTCGGTAAATTACATTTAATATCATATAGGCCAGTGGTTCTCAACGTTGTTTGCCCCATGCACCCCTTTCACCATATGTCAGAATGTCATTCCCTCCTCCTTTCCAAGATTGTCTGCCTCAAAAAGTGCATTCCAAATAATATGCATATAATACTGAAAATCCTTTATTTTTTCCATATTAGTATCAGTTTCCCCCCCCCCCCTGAAAACCTGAGGGGGGGAAATTCCCCCCCGGTTGAGAACCCCTGATATAGGCCTAGTTCCGCAATCTCTCGCTATGAGCAGGGAGCACTCTCTTCCCTCCCGCGACCTTGAACGCTCAGTGTTGCCAATGGCGGGGCATTCGAAATCATTCTGAAATTTCTGAATATTACATATATATATAACAGTCATTACAGGCTATCTTGTACCCCACGTCGCCGTGTGTATTTCAGGCCTGGAGTTCCTGGTTCTCAGTGCTGTCCGTTTCAAATATCTCCAATTACTTCACTCACAACTCGGCGGCTATCTTGTACCCCACGTCGGCGTGTGTATATCAGGCCTGGAGTTCCTGGTTCTCCGGGCTCTGCCGTGACCATCACCACCACCACACAAATATGGCTCGATTGCCTTTCATGTACCCCACGAAAGGCTGAAAATCAAACTAGAAGGGTAAGGAATTCGGGGAAATGTCCTAGCGTGGATAGAAGACTTTCTACGTGACCGCAAGCAGTGTGTGATGATTAATGACACGAAATTATCATCTGTACCTGTCACAAGCGGGGTACAACAGGGCAGTGTATTGGGCCAACTGATGTTTGTTTGTTTCATAAATGACATGCCTGAGGTTGTACACTCCTCCATACAAATGTTTGCCGATGACGCCAAGTTAATTCGGGAAATCGAAAACCAAGCGGACTGTGAAGAGCTGCAGAAGGATCTCTGTGAGCTCCAAGAATGGTCAAAGAAGTGGCTGCTGAGATTCAATGTCACAAAGTGTAAGAGAATGCACCTGGGGCGTGCCAACGGTAAGGAGGCGTATTATATGTCCTAACGGGTTGAATAAACTGCACTATTTGAGACTAAATGTGAGAAGGACCTAGGTGTGTTTGTTAACAATGAGATGAAATTTTCGGGCCATTGCGAGAAGAAGGTAAATCAGGTAAATAAATTATTGGGTCTTATAAGAAGGTCGTTCAGATATCTAGACGGTCCGTCCCTCACAACTCACTTCAAGAGTGAAGTGCTTCCCCATCAGGAGTACTGTCATTTCGTCTGGTCCACGAGATATGCTAGCGACTGTCAGTTGGTTGAAAATGTTCAAAGGAGGGCCACCAAACTGGTGCCTTCACTTCGGCATCTCAACTACCCTGAGAGATTGGAGCTCCTGAACTTCCCTAGCTTATACTACAGACGGGCAAGGGGCGACCTAATTGAGGTGTATAAGCATCTCAAGGGGCACTACTCAGTCGAGTGTCCTTACATGGAGCTGGCGGACGCTCGCCTCACAAGGGGTCACAGCTCAAGATTGAAGAAGCCGCAAGTCCAGAAAACTGTGAGGGCAAATTTTTCGGAGTGAGAGTTGTGAACTCTTGGAACAATCTGTCAGAACGTGTAGTGACAGTGTAGGGTTATGAGACATAGGTTCACACTCGTTATGGGTTGGAGAAAGGAAACTCACAATGTATACATATTGTATTGGATGTACAATGCAGCTTGGTGCTGGGTAGGCAGCATGGTTACAAGCATTGAGTAGAGAGAGCTGGTTGGTGAGGGTGCCCAGAGGAGGGCACGGTGCTTGAGGGACGCCAAGGTCACCGGCGGGAGCGGGAGCCGCCAGGCTGGAGCGGAGGAGGTGTTGCTTGCTCGTGGCAGTAGGTAGAAAGAGGGCGGTCACAGCGGGGTGAGGTCTTATAAGGCGGGGGTAGGCGTGGGTTGATAGTTGACCCCGCTCCGTCAGGCGGCGCTCGAGGCGCAGGCTGGGGAATTCAGAAAGGGTCGGCTACTCAGCGACAAATGGCGTTTGTAGGGGAGGAATCCACTACAACAGCACCGAGTGTGAGTTCTTTCAAGACCAGCCGGTATTTAAAGATAAGGGCGGGTCGGGTCGTGTTGCGTCTCTGTAACAAAGCGTGTTTGGCATTCGGGCCTTCGATGTAGAGCGGCAGAAACTGGACAGTGATTACATAAGATCATCAAGATCTTCTTAGTGATGTGAAAGTGTAAATCGATGTAGGACTTTTAATGCTAGACGCGATTGTATTTTTGAAAACTAAATTTCCACCGAGTTGGAGGTACAGCCAAGGTCACGAGGCCTATAACCACAAAATCACTGCCATATGACAAAGCTTTTATTTTATTTTATTTTTTAAGGAGTTTTGGTCACGGCTGTGATAAAGGCCAACCAGAGAGTGTAGTACTGTGATTTTAGGTAAATCAGTTCATAGTGTCATCAGTGACCGCAGAAGAGACTGTAAATAGCTTAAAGTGAATACATATTGGCAATCAAGCTGGTAAGGACAACTGCCAGCCTATTCGTGTCATAGGTGCCACAGAGAATTTAAATTTTAATTTGTTTGTGTGCTTTCTCATGGACTGAAACTGTGTCTATAATACACCACTCACAGGGAGATACAGTGTACACAGTGATAGTTCATAGTGTCATCAGTGACCGCTGAAGTTGTAAATAACTTAAAGTGAGCGCCAACCAGCAAGCAAGCTGGAAAGGCACCGTGCCAGCTGAAGCCAAGTCATGTTATAGGGGCAACAGAGACTTTAAATTTTATTTTGTTTGTGTGCTTTCTCAAGGACTGAAACTGTGCCTACAATACACCATTCACAGGGAGATACAGTGTACGCAGTCGCAGACGACAACTCTATAGGCAACAGAGAGTAGCTAAGTACTGTTCTTTTTCTCCCTTTACTTTATTTAAATAGGTGTAGATTTATACACAGTCTGCACCCTCCCACCCCCACAACAACAACAACCATGAGTTTGATATGTGATTACTGCAGGGAGACGTCGGATATGGAGGATTCACGCCTGACTAATGCAAAGTTTAGGAAGTTACTAACTGCCGTAAAGTATGATGACTGTTGCTGGTATTGCCCTGGCTGCATAGCCAAGGTGAATGAAGCGATTGCAAGCCTCAAGGGAACGAGTTCTCTTGGGACGAAAATAGATGAAGCAGGAGCCCTGCTGGTTTCCAAACTGGAGCAAGTTGGGAAAGAGATCCTTGCTAAGACTGAGGAA
Source organism: Homarus gammarus (assembly GCA_958450375.1). Taxonomy (NCBI): domain Eukaryota; kingdom Metazoa; phylum Arthropoda; class Malacostraca; order Decapoda; family Nephropidae; genus Homarus; species Homarus gammarus. The sequence continues at coordinate 121,540 of CAUDMG010002648.1, read as the reverse complement.
GTAGCCGATAGAATGGAGGTGGTTGCTAAGAGGAGTTATGCTGACATATTAGCAGGGCTACGGGAGGGGGCGGAGTGTAATGCAGGATCAGAACAGGTTCTACAACAGCTTGAGACTTTGAAGAAGTGTGTCGAAGAAATGAAAATTAACGGACCTACTGTTAGGGGAGAGGAGGAACACCAGGAACGTCTCCAACGCAGGAACGATGTAATAGATTTTGGAGTCCCAGAGAGCCAGGCAGAGGGAACTGTGAGTAAGGTAACACACGATAAGGTGCTGTTTCAAAATATTTGTACAGAGGTTCGGAAGATTCCATCAACACCTCAGGATGTGAGGAGGCTGGGACAAAAGCAGGGGGCTAAGCCTCGCCCCCTCAGGATCACACTAGTGAGTGAGGAGGAGAAACGGCAGGTTATTCGGCAGGCAAAAAACTTAGCAAGGAGCGAGGCATTTCGGGAGGTATTCATTCACCCAGATCGCACGTTAATGCAGAGGGAACAGCATAAGAAGCTCCTGCAGGACTTGAAGCAGAAGAGGGAGGAGTCATGGAGGAACGGGGACAGGTGTACATGGGTTATACTCAGGGGGAGGGTAGTGGGAACAAGTGCGCCGACACAGGGCCAGGGGGCTGCAGTGCACCCTCCACCCACTCAACCCCCCACCCGGGAGGCGGCACCAGCTCAGCCTACCGGAGAGGAGGAGGCGAGCGCCATGTAAACAATGACATTTCTAACCACACCCTGCAAAATACAGTGTACTTAGCAAATGCTGCAGCTTCTGAGAATGGGGAGGGGGGGGGGAGAGCGGGTTTACTACCGAGAACAAATTCTGGCTTGAATGTCATGTACACTAATACTGACACGTTCCTTGATAAGAGGGAGGAGTTTGAAACACTACTAAGATTACACCAACCAGATATTGTAGGTGTTGTACAACTGTTGTACAAGAACAGGAGAATCGACCCAGAGGAATGTGAGTTCAGTATTGCTGGATATGACTCATTTACGAACCTTTCTCAAGAAACTTGCAATAGGAGTGTGGTTATCTATGCTAGGCAAGACCTTAGAACCAGCCAGGCGAGGGTACAGGGAGAGGATGTTTTTGAAGAGTTCAAGCGGTGTAAAATCCAATTAAAGGGAGGGGATTTACTTATCGTCGGGTGTATCTACAGATCCCCAAACTGTGGCCCACTAAATCATAGGAACTTAAGAACCTTAATAAACATCGCGGCGATGCTCAACCCAAGCAACCTCCTTATCATGGGGGACTTTAATTATGGCGACATCGACTGGAGAAACGAGTCCACCCCGAATGACTTGAATAACCCTGGTACTCTTTTTGTAGAAACTCTGAGAGATAATTTTCTGTTCCAACATGTTAGAGACCCGACACATTACAGAGGGGAGCAAACACCCAAGCCACTTGACCTCATCATATCAAACGAGGAGGGTATGGTGGCCAAACTAGAACACCTTGCCCCATTTGGCACCAGTCACCATATAGTGTTGTCATTCAAATTTAACTGTTACCTAGTCCAGGATAAGGCCAGGCCAAGGTGCAAATATTACAAGGTAAATTACAATGGGATGAGGGAAGAGATGAGGGGTATCAACTGGCCTGACTCATTAAGGTACAAGAACGCAGACACTACGCTGAATATCATAAGTAGTAAAGTGACCCATTTGATCGATAAATATATACCCAAGACCAAACCCAGTGCTTATAGGAATATGAGGGGATCCCTACACATGAACCATGCGGCGATCGACAAAATTAAGAAGAAAACCCAGAAATTCAAGACGTGGGTTGGGTCAAACGATGAGCAAGACAGGAGGATGTATGCAAGAGCCAGAAACCAAGCAAAGATAGAGTGTAGAAGGGCTGAAGAGGAGTTCCAGATGCTGGTTGCAAGCGAGGTCAAGTCAAACTAAAAGGCGTTTTACCGCTATGCAAAGTCGAAATTGAAAACGCGAGTAGGAGTATCAGACCTGAGGCTTGAAGATGGTAGTTACGCAGATTCTGACCAGGATAAAGCTGAGGCATTGAACAGCTTCTTTTCGTCAGTGTTCACAAGAGAGGATGCAACTAACCTTCCTGCGTTTGAGGACAGACGGTTCGACACAGCACTGACCCACATTGTGTTCACAGAGGAGGGTATTAGAAATAAACTGTCCAGGCTAAAGGTCCATAAGAGTTCCGGACCTGACATGGTGCATCCTAGAGTGCTAAGGGAGCTGTGAAACGAGCTTGTAGAGCTCCTGAAGATTCTGTTTTGTAAATGCCTGGATGAACAAATGGTCCCCAGTGAATGGAAAGTGGCTTATGTGAGTCCTATCTTCAAGAAGGGCGATAGTCACTCCACGAACAACTATAGACCGGTGAGCCTGACCAGCAAAATATGTATAGTACTTGAGAGTATTATCAGTGATGCAGCGATGGAACATCTACTAAGAAACAACCTTGTAAAAGATTGCCAACACGGTTTTATGCTGGGGCGCTCTTGCTTGACACAATTGCTCAAGGTATTGTATATTTGGACCCATATTCTAGAACGGGGTGGTAATATCGACAATATTTACCTAGATTTTGCCAAGGCTTTCGACAGTGTACCCCACGAAAGGCTGAAGATCAAACTGGAAGGGTACGAAATTCGGGGAAATGTCCTAGCGTGGATAGAAGACTTTCTACATGAGCGCAAGCAGTATGTGGTGATTATTGGCACGGAATTGTCATCTGTACCTGTCATAAGCGGGGTACCACAGGGCAGTGTATTGGGCCAACTGATGTTTGTTTGTTTCATAAATGACATGCCTGAGGTTGTACACTCCTCCATACAAATGTTTGCCGATGACGCCAAGTTAATTCGGGAAATCGAAAACCAAGCGGACTGTGAAGAGCTGCAGAAGGATCTCTGTGAGCTCCAAGAATGGTCGAAGAAATGGCTGCTGAGATTCAATGTCACGAAGTGTAAGAGGATGCACCTGGGGCTTACCAACGGAAAGGAGGCGTATCATATGTCCCAACGGGATGAAGAAACTGCACTAGTTGAGACTGTGTGTGAGAAGGACCTAGGTGTGTATGTTGACAATGAATTGAAGTTCTCGGGCCATTGCAAGAAGAAGGTAAATCAGGCTGTATGTATATTATGTATGCTGTATTATATATTATGTATGTATATTATGTATGCTGTATTATATATTATGTATGTATATTATGTATGTGCTCCATTTATGTATATTATTTATTCAGCCTAGCTAGCAGCGTGTGGCAATGTAATTACCATGTCCCACATGCTTAATTAATGTGCCTTAATTAATGTGCCTGTTAGTGATCACTTGCCATACGTCGTCTATAGAGCAGTTGACCAGAGGACAGGTTGGAGAGCGCTACTCCCCTTGTGTTCATATCTCTTATCCAGTAAATCGAACCTATAAACATTATACAGGTGTTTGTGTTCGCTCCTGTATATTGAACTTATTACCCAGAACACGAACATGGCGCAGTATGTACTTTTACTGGATAATTACGAGTGACAGTGCAAACTTTGTGGGAAAGCCGGCTTATGGACCCCTTGCCCTGTGTCAACCAACCGCTGCCCGCCACCCCTCCTCAAAGAATTTAGCAACTTTGAGCAGTGACAGTGATTTTCTGTGAAGTGTTTAGTGCCATTCATGTGTGACCTTGTTCTAAAGGATTCCCAAGGTACACGGCTGGGCATTTGTAAGGAGTAGACTTCAGTACACCTCCCCTCGCGAAGCCTGGAGGGTAACTGCCGCTAGTCGTCGTCTCCACCCCCCTCACAGTGTCGTCTACACCCCCCTCACAACTCGAGGCGAGACGCTCTTGCCCGCCTGGCACACACACATACATGTACTAACACATTGACATCGGCGATTTCTTTATATATATTTTATATATATAATCTACTTATCTGTGTATTTAATTAATTTTTTGTCTGAGATCTTGTTGATACGACCGGTCAACACTGATTTAGACCAGGGCCGGCGCTACCCACTAGGCGAACTAGGCGATCGCCTAGGGTGCCAACATCTGGGGGCGCCACAAATTCAGGGCAAACTTGGATAAAATTAAAAATGAAGGGAAAACTGTGGTGGACACTGTGGTGGAGCCGTGGAGGGTCGGAGCGTGGGGGGGTCGGAGGGAGGCGAGGGTAGGTAGACGGTAGCCGACTGTGTTTTCTTTTTTAATATTCGTTAACCCCCCGGAGGAACTAACCCGGGTCCTGTCCTTTAGCGGCCAGGAGAACTGTCGAGCAGTGACCTGAAGGCTGACATCTGAGGAACCCTTCTCCCAACCCCACCATCCCCTCCCCTCCCTTACTGCCAGGGCGGCTGAGCCGCCCCTTCCCTGCCTTTGTCGGGATGAGGCAAGGTTACCTGACCTCTGAAGTTTGACCTCGCATAACATAATCCCACTGAGACTGGCCAGCGGCCAGAGCCGCCAGCCCCCAGGCAAATAGTAACCTGGAACAACTTGATTAGTTGGAGATCAAGATTCAAGCTGTCCAGACTACTCACAGACACCAGTGACCAGGCCACTTCAGTCCGAGTCAGTCATCTCCAAAAGTGTGGTGCAGTGGCAACAACTTCAACAGCTGGCTATCCTTCTAAACAGTAAGTTGAAACTTGAAACTGTCTTATTATTTTTATAGTATGTAGTTATTTGATTTATCTTGTACTCTGTCTCTAATGCTGTACACTGTCTTTGTTTCAATCTTAGTGCTTCTCGTCATTTCGTCAAGTTTTATCATACGTGTGTTACGATGTGTACTAGTGGACGTATGTACTGCGTGAGTGTGTACTAGTGATTGCATTCTTTTCAACAATAATTTGATATATGTTTTGTAGAATATATTTGGTTATGTATCCATTACAGTAAAAGCTAGTCTCCAGTTTCACGATTGTCAACATTACAAATAATTGTCCACTAAATTTTTATTACAATAAAAGACTTATTTATTTATATACTTATTTGTTTGTCATATAATATCGTCTACAATAAGCTCCTATATAATGTAATTTCAACACATACACTAAATAAAATTCACCTAACAAATTAATATGTTTTATATAGGTAGTAATGGCGTACAATAGGAGCTCAAAACCAAATACCAAGAAACAAACCAAATGTATTAAAAAAAATTTTATATCATTAAATATAAAATGGGTGAACGCTTATTGTACACGACGTAAATGTAAATAATTTTTTAATGTGGCTTGGTCAGAGTTGCAATTATTTTTATTCATAACTGTTACATCTCTCCATTAAGCTTTTTCTATTTATACTTAAGATGTCAATTTAATATATTGTCCGACCAATGACTGGTCACAACTCACAAGTATCTTATTTTGCACTACATGTATATAATAATGATGTAATAATAGTAGGTTATAACTCGCAGGAGGCTGGAGCGAGCTAAATGCTTATATGTTATTATTTTTTAAAGATTACCCTAAAATAAAAAAAATAACTAAAAATTGTTTCATTGACATTTACGTCAAGGATTTATTGACTTAATGTAATAACAATAATGGGTTATTTGCATGGATGAAGTAATAAAGCCACAAGATGAAAATTATGTTATCAGTGGTGTTTCGAGAGTTAGAAACAATGTAGTAATGGGCTACTGTACCTACATTAGCTTATCAAAACTTTCAAGGGGGCGCACATCTAAAGGCTTGCCTAGGGCGCCAAATCATCTTGCACCGGCCCTGATTTAGACACAGTACACAGATGAAGTAGTTATGTCTCGTGCCTTACGTAGCCATGGAGCCAGCGCCCGGATGAGTCAGTCGGATGATAGCTCCGCAGAGATGGATGACCAGGCTGACCATGACGCTCCAGCTCCAACAACATCGCGCAGCCCTTCACCTCGATATTCAGCGTTGTCTCCAGAGATAATTGCTTTAATGAAGTTTATGAGATGAAAGGCGCGAGGATGAAGCTAACAGACGTGTGGCGGATGAACACAGAAGGCAAGCAGAGGCAGAGAGAGACCACCAATGGAGATTGGAAGACAGTGCACGGTTTGAAGCCTTGATATCTCGCCTCACTGTTAACCAAGCCCCTGGCTCTACCACTGCCTCGGTACTGAATGGTTCAGATACCTCATCAATGCTCTCTTCACGCCCACCAGCCCCACCTAAAGCAGCTGCTCAAACACCGCCCATCTTGAAGCCTGATGTGACTTTCCAGACTTTTCGTGAATGGCGGCGACGGTGGACTGATTATGCTACAATGGTGGATCTCCAGAGTTTGTCACAGCCTAAGCAACTCATCCAGCTGCGTATGTGCCTGTCCTTGGAAATTCAGCGTGTCTTAGAACATACGTTGCAGGTACCCCCAACCTCTTCACTGTCTGTAGAGGAGGTACTGGACATTCTACAACGGCACATCAAAGGACAGCGGAATGAAGCTCTGCGCAGGAGGGAATTGTTTGGCTGCAGACATATGGAGGGCGAGACTTTTAATGCCTTTTATGTACGACTTAAGAGAGCCTCCGAAGAGGTAGATATATGCTTAGGCCACCACCAGCAGTGCGAGGAGACCCAGTTGAAGCAGATGATCCTGGTGGGTGTTAAGGATGAGGAACTTGTCCAACGCCTCACCTCCCTCGACTCTTCCTCTTCTCTTCAGGATGTGTTGACGATATGTCGCTCCTATGAGGCTGCCAGGTGTGCCACCTCTGCCATCCGAGCTCCCCCTACAGTTGTACGTGCTGTGTCCCGGTACAAGAAGGACAAGAAGTCTACTCCTACGCCTTCGCCCACCACGTCCACGCCCGGTTCATTTTGTAACAACTGTGGTAAGCAGCACGGAACACAGGTGTGTCCAGCTGCTGAGTCTACCTGCAACAGTTGTGACCGTAAGGGCCACTGGTCACTCACAGTACGGTGCCCAGCTAAGTACGTCCAGTGCAATGTGTGCGGTCGTCTGGGCCACTATGAAAAGTGTTGTCCGACCAACAAACCCAAGGGACAGCGTCGGCGGAGGCAGCAGCGCCCTTCCACCAGTGAGGGCCGCCCACAGTCGCCAAATCAGAGGCACGACGACCCTGGACAAAGCCCGACCCATATTAGGAGGGTGTACTCCTCGCATCCCAGGACCAAAGTTCCCCAGTACATCAGTGTCATCGTGACCTATGGCAGTGTGTCATCCCGTCTTCAGATGTTGCCTGACACCGGCGCTGATGCTACAGTCATCGGTCCCCAGCATTTGCAATGCTTGGGGCTCTCTCCAAGCGATCTAGGACCGCCTCCCAAGGACCTCTGCGTCACGGCAGATGGTTCACAGATGGCCCCAGCCCTAGGTTCACTCTATGCACATGTCACCTTTGGCAACAGGTCGTGTCAAGCCTGGATTGACGTGCATAATGGTGTCCCGACTCCTTTGCTGTCCTACAGACATTGCCAAGAGTTGGCCATCATCTCCCAGGACTTCCCAACACCGATTCTCGAGGTAAAATATGCCAACAGGGTGCACGAAGGGAGCAGCAACTACCCTGCTGCCGCCCTACCCCTACCTCTGGCCAGTGACGCCTCTCCTTCGGTAATTGTCCCTGCTGCATCACGTACCCACGTCTTGGCTCGCCTTCACGACAGTCACCGTGGAGCTGAGGCCACCAAACGACGTGCACGACAGACTGTGTTCTGGCCCGGTATCAACTCCGACATCTCCAATGTTGTCCGTGCGTGTGAGCCCTGCCAAGTATTACAACCCAGCCAGCAGCAGGAACCCTTTATGAGTGACGACAACCCCACCCGCCCCTTTGAGTCTGTGTCGGCCGACTTTTTCTCTGTGTCAGGAAAGTCCTTCCTCGTTATCTCTCTGGTTGGCCGGTTGTCATCAAGTGCGGTAATGACACGACGTCTGCCGCCACCACCAGCAAGTTCCGCCACTACTTCCGTGACGTGGGCGTTCCTGTACGCCTGCGAACCGACGGAGGGCCTCAGTTCACAAGCCGGGACTTTGCTGTGTTCCTTGACCGATGGGGAGTCCGGCATGTGTTGTCATCGCCCCATTACCCGCAGTCCAACGGCCACGCTGAGGCTGCTGTCAAATCCTTGAACCACCTCATCCTTAAGGTGGCCCCTTGTGGGAATATTGACTGCGAGGCCTTCGACCGGGGTCTTCTTGAACTCCGCAACACACCTAACTACACCGGACGCTCCCCTGCCCAGGTTTTGTATGGATGCCCCCTTCGTTCTTGTGTCCCTGCTCACCCTCAATCCTTCTCCAAGGAGTGGCAGGCCAAGACAGAGGATTGTGATCCCCGAGCCGCCGAACGTGTTCAAGACGTCGTCACTCGCTACAACGACCACGCCTGTTCTCTCCCCAGGTTGAGTGTCGGCACCCAAGTCCGTGTCCAGGACCCGACCTCCCTACGTTGGGACAAAGTAGGCGTAGTCATGGGTCTCGGTAGGTCACGGGACTACCAGGTGCGATTACCCAGTGGTCGTGTGTGGTGGAGGAACCGCCGTTTTCTCCGCCCAGTAACAATGCCATCTGCTGACCCCGCCACCAGTGTTGAGTCCCATACCCTTCCCAGTGATCTAGTCCCTCGACGCTCAGAACGGATCCAAAAGAAAAGGTCCGCTCAAGACTTTGCTATGAGCGTATAGGGGGGAGGGAGGTGTATGTATATTATGTATGCTGTATTATATATTATGTATGTATATTATGTATGTGCTCCATTTATATATATTATTTATTCAGCCTAGCTAGCAGCGTGTGGCAATGTAATTACCATGTCCCACATGCTTAATTAATGTGCCTGGCGACATATGGAAGCTGTGAGTGATCACTTGCCATACGTCGCCTATAGAGCAGTTGACCAGCGGACAGGTTGAAGAGCGCTACTCCCCTTGTGTACATATCTCATATCCAGTAAATAGAACCTACAAACATTATACAGGTGTTTGTGTTCGCTCCTGTATATTGAACTTATTACCCAGAACACGAACACAGGCAAATAAATTATTGGAGTACTGTCACCACATCTGGTCCCCGAGAAAAGCTAGGGACTGTCAGTTGGTTGAAAATGTTCAAAGGAGGGCCCCCAGACTGGTGCCTGCACTTCGGCACCTCAGCTACCCTGAGAGTTTGGAGCGCCTAAACTTGCCTAGCTTATACTACAGACGGGCAAGGGGGGACCTAGTTGAGATGTATAAGCATCTCAGGGGGCACTACTCAGTTGAGTGTCCTTACTTGGAGCTGGCGGACGCTCGCCCCACAAGGGGTCACAGCTCAAGATTGAAGAAGCCACAAGTCCAGAAAACTGTGAGGGCAAACTTTTCGTAGTGAGGGTTGTAAACTCTTGGAACAATCTACCAGAGAGTGTTGTGACGGCACCGAGTGTAAGCTCTTTCAAGACAAGACTTGACTAACACTGGAGCGGGTTCAGGTACATTGAGGAGCCGGTGCATGCCCAGTATTTGCCAACAGTGCGTGACAGAGACGTGACCGATCTCCCGGGCGGCTAGCGAGCTGATCATTGGCGAAGAGGATTAAAGTAAAAAGTAAAAGTAACATTGGAGCATGTTCAGGCACATTGAGGAGCCGGTGCATGCCCAGTACCTGCCAACAGTGCGTGACAGAGACGTGACAGATTGCCCAAGCGGCTAGCGAGCCGATCAGTGGTGAAGAGGATAAAAGAAAAGATTACATTAAAAGTTTTACGCCTTATATCCTATAAAACAGAAAATGGCTCTTACATAATGTTTTTACAACCAAAACTAAATAACATTGATATTAAAAAAGAAAACATTGTAAATCAAAACATTAGAAAACTTATACAGTATAAACATACAGGCCGTGAACCACCCTCATTAACATTGGTCGTTCTCGGGTATCACCTAATTAGCCAATCGTAGACAGTGGTGAGGGCTGACATGTGACGGTGCCCAACCACTGATGAGGCCCACCCAGTCCTCCCTCCACTGTACGCATAACCCTATCACTCCGGGCCTGCTTTTTGTGTCATCTGCTCTCATTGGGGTCACACCTTCACCAATTGCTGCCGACGTGATCGTCCCAGATGTCTCTTCTGTTCACGTAACCATAACTCCTCAGTCTGTGCCTAGAAAGTCAAAAACCACCTCAATGGGGGTGGTGTGGGCTATGTTGTTGAACCCCGGTGTTGTAATTGTGGTGGCTGGCACAATGCTGACTCACGGCAATGCCCCAAACGTCCGCCTGTCCCAGGAGGAAAGCCTCCCCGAAGGCTGCCTCAACCTCCCCCCCAGCCTACCGGGCCACTTTCCTCTGTGTCCCCTCCTCTGTCTCAAGCAATGTCTCCTTCTTCAACAACACCTGCTTGGCCTCACCTGGTTGCAACACAGCAGCCCCAGCCATCTCCTTACTCAACTACTACTGGGCCTCCTCCCTGTCTCTACTCTGATGCTGTCGGGCCTTGTGCTCCCACCAGTGCCCCCCCTACAATCCCCCTCCAGTGACACGACACAGATCATATCCCTCTTCCACGAATTTACCAACCGTGTTGAGAAACTCTTTGATACATTCTGTACCGCCATCTCTAACCTACACAAACTACCCCTGCCTTCAGCTGCTACCCAATCACCCCCCTCTTCTGGTTTGACACAAGCTGGTATCCCCCCTGTGTGCCCCTCTTGCTCACAGCCTACTCCACCGCCGCCTGGCATCACTGTTGGCGTGGCACCTACCGAGCATGCCCCGGTGTGCCCTGCTGCCCATGTCCAGCCACCACAAGCCGCGCCTGCCTATGTCTCTAAGTTGTCTGCATCGAGGCCCCCTTATTGGACCCGAGGATACCACCCCTGGCTCCCCGTCCCCCACCGCCATGCGGGCACCTGGGGCCCATCCACCCTAGTTCTCCACATCAATTGACCACCATGAGGACATGCAAGTGGACTATGTATCTACGGCAAGAAGGATGTCCCGGACGAACCTCTCGACGTCACCCTTGAAGCCGACACTACCGACGTACACTCCATCACAATCACAATAAAATGTATGTCCCCAATGTTGTCAATGCCTATAGCCTGGCACTTAACATTATTAGAGACCTGCCACGCTTTGCCACAAACAGATAAATTGTACCGGGAATTTTCCCCCCACACACTCATCATTCTGTCACTTTATGTAACTTGCTGACAAAACCTCTGACCCTTCAAGCTCTTACGCACTTAATGCATGAGTCATAAAGGCAAGCATGAACTACGCATGCTTCCCAGATGGGCACTGTAAACGCTTCTGCTCTTCACCTTGCACTGGATGTAAAGGGGTGCCCAATAAACTAGCCCCCTCAGGTGCAATCTATAAAAAAAATTAATTTAATGTAATTTTCCCTTAAAGGTCCATTATTGTATAAATTTCACAGAAACTCTTTCATAAAGTTCGATAAACCTGTAGGTTATAGCTTTATTTTGACGTTTTCGTGAATATATCACTTTAAATACAATATTGAGATACCAATATTTTAATGCTATGGATATGTTCAAGTTTTGCTTCTGTATGGTTTGATAGTTGGAGGGAAACCATCACTAGATAGGTATCGCATATTATAAAGTCCTCTGGTATATATATATATATATATACAGTATATAATTAATAAATCTTCTCGGGTAGATTTAGTTAGGTTAATTATGTTCTTACTAATTTGTAATTCTAAATTTGCACTAGCAAGATTTGTATAATTGCACATGCTACGCAGTTATAACTAACTACTTCTCTAGAATCACCCCTTGTGTATGAATATACATAATCATTAAACAGATAATCTGATAGACAATGTTGCTTCTTTAAAACTCCATTAATAAACCATGAAGCTTTACCATATAAATTTTGTCTTGGTATTGACCCTTGTCCGAATCCCTTGATGTAAATATTACTGTACTTTGAAACTTAATTTTGCGACGAAAATAAAATAAAATATAAATATAATTGATCAATATTACATTGAAATCTATAAAGTATGTTGATATCGAGAAGAAAGACATAATAATTGTGATTACTACAGTGCTATTTAATATAAGTGAAGTCAAAGTGCATTGGTTGAGATAGCAGTGTCGATCATCTGTTTGTGTCATGTCCGCGATGTTCCACCCTCGCTGCGGACGTTGTGTTCACCTCTCAAATGGCAATAAAACTGCAATTCGCAGTAACCCGACACAGGAATTCAATAGAGGACTCATATTCAGCCTCGAGCCTATCAAAGACAATGAAACGTTCGAGGTGACGATCGATAAAAAGGTAAGCAAAAGATTGGACATTATGTTTGGGGAGAACTGCTGCTACGAAGGCCAATATTTTGATGGTGTTGTTTTGTGGTGCTGTCCCGCTCCTGTCACCATGTTCTCGGTGCTGATGTTATGTATAGTATAGTTATGACCAGGAAGAATAACTTAAGAAAAAATAAATTTGGCATTGCAAGAAGATGATGCAGGTTGCATTAATATAATTTGAAGGAAAGCAGCCAACCCTCGGTCCTACTAATTACCCAAATGTAGCAAAATGTAGCCGCAATGAAGTCAAATAATGGTTCTACATGAATAAATCGGACTGCTAATCACTTCTCGACTTGTATTTGGTGTCACAAAGTCACAAAAAATTGGAAAACTTACTTTCATCTGAGTTAATAGATAGCGTGCATGTACCGAGGGAGCGAGTAATTACCCAAATGTAGCCGCAATGAAGTCAAATGATGGTCGTACAAGCGTAAGTCGGGCTGTGAATCACTTCTCGATTATTATTTGGTGTCATAAAGTCACATAAAATTGGTAAACTTAATTTAATCTGAGTTGTGTTAGGTTAGGTACATGCACTTGATCTATTAACTCAGATTAAATTAAGTTTACTAATTTTTTGTGACTTCGTGACACCAAATACTAGTCGAGGTTAGGTTAGGTTGGGTTCAGTACATGCACTCGATCTATTAACTCAAATTAAATAACGTTTTCCAATTTGTTTTTTACTTGTGACAACAAATACTAGTCGAGAAGTGATTGGTAACCCGATTTATTCATGTAGGACCATTATTTGACTTCATTGCGGCTACATTTGGGTACATTTGGGTAATTAGTCGGACCCGCCAACCCTTAGTATTTTGACATCCATCATGAAACTTTTGGTACTTTTAACCATAATCAAGTGGCAGCTTATATGATGATTAAACTGATAAGGGTAATTAGTAAAGGTGTACAAAAGGGAGACCAAAAGAAGGAGTTGTTCGAATTGGTTGAAAATTTTTCTACGCACTAATATATTAAACTAAAATGGAAACGACATTGCTTAGAACCTAATAGAACCTGACCTAACGTACCCAACCTATGGGTATGTCAGGTCAGGTTCTAATAGGTTCTATGCATTATCATGTTAATTTATGTGTTCAACAACTTCCCTTAACATTGAGGTTTCCATACATCAGCAATGGCGGGGAGGTATACGCGGAAGCGTTCACCATCATTTAGGAAACGTCTCCTGAAGAGGGATTCAGCGCGGTAAACAACAAAAATGGTGCCGGGAGGAGAATTGTGAAGCGGGATAGAGTAATTAAAAAGATTGTCAGGTTCTATGCATTGTCGTTTCCATTTCTGTGATTAATATCATGGTATTATCATTAAATAAAAAAATTAATAAAAAATACTGCATAGAACCTAATAAAACCTGACCTAACACCCAACCTATGGGTATGTTAGGTCAGGTTCTGTTAGGTTCTATGCATTGTCGTTTCCATTTTTGTTTAATATCATATTAGCATATAGACAAAATTTAAACCAATTTGGACAATTCCTTCTGGTGGTCTCCTTCTTATACATCTTTACCGGGCGAGCGAAATTGATTGAAAAAATTAAGAAACCTGATTTTTTCTGTTATATTATAGTGGACACTGTTTTAGTTTGTGGAAATATGTTAAAAATTGGATATACTAAAAATAAACGTTACTTAACATATCTGAGTATGAAAAACAGACCTAACAGGTCTCCGGACCCCCCAGTATATTTAACAGAAAGAACTTACTATGATATTGTGAAATTTGAGGCATTTTCTGGAAGTGAGATGATACGGCCGCATCAGTGATATGCACCCCAGGCGGCGGAGTGATTTACTGTGTTGGCGGGTTCCACAACAAATGATTATCAAATCAGAACTCACTGATGAAAATAATGTAAGAAAATAAACAGTCTCTATGTAAAGGAACAATGCCATGAGCTTTAAACAATTGAAGGGTCTTTACCCCTAAATTCACAAATTACAGTGAACCCTCAATTTACGCGGTTAATTCAACCCCCGGTGGCCTGCGTAAAGTGAACAACATAACATATGGGATTAATTGAAATAGAGACCGGGCCGACCCCCAAACTCCACTTTTTCAGACACAATACCTACGTTGTAGTAAAAATAACTTCTTAATTTTACGATGGTATGCACACTAGGGGGCAGTGAAATTTTGCTCAAAGCTGCACTCTTGAGGCATTGTTCCTTATACATATCTAAGACTCCATGCCAAATTTGAAGCTGATATGTCAAGGTTTAGTCTGCCGCATTTTCTACTGAAATTTTTAAATTTACCAACAGTACTAGCCAAACAGCCGCTGTGGCGGTGCAATGTTCTGTTCAGTGTTTATCAACTTTTTTTTTCATATCTCTTATTTCATTTAAGTTGTCTTGTTGCAGATGAGTATGGTGCTATGTCTATATTGATTATCAGCCTTTTCTCATTTCATTTCTCAATGTTGTGTTACTGTACTGTAATGTAGGGGAGACCTGGGTAAGTTGGCGGACAAGACAAGACTCCCTACACTGGCTGCCGCTTGTGACCGATACTTGATTAGTGATTATGCTGGATCTGCCATTGCTACTGCCACCTTAACTGACTATGGCATTATCACAAAGGATGACAAGAGTCAGGTTATTGGACCACATAAGCTGCGGGATGCGAGACAAAAATACCGATTTAAGAGGCAAGAAATTGAGATGGCTAGTTTAGATAATTTGACGTCACTCTATTTTGATGGTAAGAAGACCGCCACTCGTGTGATGATAAAGAATGAGAAGACCGAGAAATGGAGTTCGAGGATGATGGTGAAAGATCATTATGTCATCATGGTTGAGCCTGGCAATGAATATCTCACACATGTGACTCCCAAGACTGGACACGGAAAGCAGATTGCCAAAACTATTCACGAGTTTCTGGTGGAGAAAAATCTAACCCAGCAGCCCATTGTGTGTGTTGGTTGTGATGGAACCAATGTAAATGTAGGATCAGAAAATTGAGTCATTCATCATCTTGAAATGTTACTTGGTCACCCGCTCCATTATTTCATATGTCAGCTTCACGGAAATGAGCTGCCTTTCCGCGCAGTTTTTTATCACTATGATGGTAAACCAAGTGGTCCTGAGCATTGGCGTGGTCCCATTGGAAAGCAGATCAAGGAGTCTTTGTCTGAGCTTCCAGTTGTCGCCTTCCAGCCAGTCAGTTTCCCTGATTTCCCTGTGTTTAATGATGAAGTGGAGAAAGATCTGTCCTGATCAGAAATACCTGTATAGGATTTGTAAAGGAGTTATCACAGGTGTTGTTGAAGATGACTTGGCTGCTATTGAGCCAGGTCCTCCCTGTGTGTCAAGGTGGAACACCTTATGGAGTAGAATCCTCAGGCTGTATGTAGCAACATCAAGACCCAGCCATGAGTTGAAAAGAATTGTCATTACAATAATAAAGTTCAGTGCTCCAATGTGGTTTTGCATCAAGATACACCCTTACGTAACACACGGCTCAAGGAACGTATTCCAGGTCCTGCTATATATGAAACACCTGAATAGTGAGGAGGAGACGATAGTGAAGAAGGCTGTCCAGAGAAATGCATACTTCGCCCACACAGATCAACTTCTTCTTGGTATGTGTGCAGATGAGGACATGACTGTTAGAGAAAAAGCTGTCTCAATGATAAGAAAAATTAGAGAGGAGAATCAGCAAAAGGAAGAATGCCATGGCAGATCTGAAGAGGAGGAGGAAGACTCTGATGCTGCTGTTGACGAGAATTTGTTAAACTATACTGATGAGGAGGGTAAAGATGGAGATGGGAATGAGGATGTGCCTCCTGTAGTCAACATGAGAAAGGTGGTGACTCCGAAACTAAAGTGGCAAGCAAAAAACTATCATTCCATGATTAACTGGAGGAATGAACTCAAGACTGAGCCTCCTTACATTGCTTCTCTGTCAAATCTACAGGTTAATGACATTCTTGAGACACCATTAGTGGTGCCCAAGTGGCCAAACAGCACTCAGGCGGTCGAGAGAGGCATAAAAGTGATGACTGAAGCTTGCACTGAAGTGACGGGATACGAACCGAGAGATGGATATATTAGGCAAAGATTATTGTCTAGGAAAATGATGCCAAGGTTCCACACAAAAAAGAATTTCAATATGAACTTGTAATGATTTTCTATACGGTGTACCTGTAAAATAACATGTGAATTAAATCGATGTCACCCATGTAAAATTTATCATTATCCTGGAAAACATTAAATGACACCTAATTTTTGGTATACACTAAAAGTTGACAAAAAGTCGTTCGCGATGCGGCAGGGTAAGTATGCATGAAATGGCATGAAATTTTGCATAGGTGTTTGTTACAGCCATACAAACGATGCCTGAAAAGTGCAACCTGCAACTCAAATAAAAGTGTTTTTTCCCTGCCCCCTAATGCACACACAATTAATAATTAAGAGCAATATCAATAATATTAGGTTTTTTAACACTTACATTAGTAGAAAAGATGGCTGGACACACGGGGATGGGGGGGTTGGTTCCGAAGCAGAGGGCAGATTATTGGCCCTCGCCTGTATCACTTGTATCAATTGTATCACTATCCACTACAGAGGCTTGCAGGGCCTCTTTGTCAAACCCCTCAAAGTCCATATAAGTCCATATCCTCACTATCATTATCACTGACTTGGGCCGGCTGTGGTGGGTGGCGGGTGAAGAACTCGGTAATGTTTTGATGACTGGGCGACCTTGTGTGCACCCTGCTCGCGCCGCTCTCCGCATAAAAGGGTACACACACCGCGGAAAGTGAGCATTCCGGTTTCGGCAGGGTACCGCGTAAACGTGGAAACGCGTAAAGTGGGACCGCATAAAGCGAGGGTTGACTGTACGTCCATGTAATATCGGCGACAACCTTTACACGACATGCTGAAAAACACACCGCCCCGGGCGGCGGAAAAGCCCCCTCAGCAGAGAATGGCCTCATTACCCCCCGCAAGATAAACTAGTGCGCGCCTAGGTGCCTAATTATCTATTAAACGAACAATTTGCGCAATAAATGATTATCATATCAGAATTCACTGATGAAAATATTGTAAAAAAATAAGAAGTAATAAAAATAACTCCCTCATGGGTTAGCTTATACAGTGGTCCCTCGGTTAACGAGCGCCTCGGTTAACGAGATTTCGGTTAACGATTTACCTTTCATAAGATTCTTAACTTTGGTTAACGAGCATTCCCTCGATTAACGAGTTTTTTACGAGCCGACTTCAACATGTTTTCGCTTGCATTTGGCGGTCCACCAGCTGTAGTATTAGTCCGCCAATACAGTAATCGGTTTTAGGGTTTAAATTCCTTACTATTTTAGTAAATATCAAGAAGTTTATACTATTCAATAATTTTAAAAGTTTAATATTAACTTTTTTAGTCATTTTAACAATTATTGAACATAATTGAAAGTAAAGAAACTAGTTTCTGGCGTGCCATCCAGCCTGGCAACACACGGAACAGGCGTTATTCTCTCTGTTTTCAGTGGAGGCAACATTTTGCTTGAGACTCTCTTCAACTAAACGCTTTTTTTCTGTGTTTCCAAGCAAATTATTGGTCATTTTGAAATATATTTTGCATATTGACAATATATAATGCAGTGCAGTTTTGATTTAAAGAAAATAATCTTGAAATACACCAAGAGAACTAAAATTTTATGGGTGAAATGGTGCCATGGGGTGACTTCTCTTCCACCCCAATGCCTTCTCTTCTTCCTTCTCCTCCACCCCCATTCTAATTCCCATCATCATCATCATCCAGGAGCCTTCTACATACACACCTCAAAGTAAGTGTACTTTTCTACCTTTTTTGTTGAATTTAGGCAATTTTCAGTGAGCTGGAACCAATTACCCAAAAACCCATTGAAACAATGGTTTCGGTTAACGAGTTTTTCGGTTAACGAGCAACCTGCTGGAACGGATTGTGCTCGTTAACCGAGGGACCACTGTACTGTATATTAACCGCCAAAATCATTACCGTTGCTTGTTTTAAAGGGGTCATATTTGTATAGATAAGCATTAGCAACTAAAAATTTAAGGTCATATACTTTCAATTCATCATAATAAACAAAAAAAACTATTTTGCTTATGGCATAAAACCAATCTTTACCCCAAAGTCAGAGTAAACAGTATATCTAAAATTTGTATGTCTAATGCAAAATATATGATGTTTATATTCAAAATGATCACCAAATTGTAAGAATTCCAGCAATGTAAATTATATTCTGGCCGGGTAATTTGTATGAATTTTATGAGCTAAAACAAATATCTTCAGTTAATAAAAAAAAAAAATATTCTTCACGACACTATCTGTCAATCAAAGTACCCCACCTTGCCTCCCCCCCTCTTCCAACCGGCAGGTCAGTCCCAACCCTCCCCCTCACCCCCCACCAATCCTCCCTTCAAGAGAAAGGTTGGGTGAAAAAACTAAATTTTAACATTTAGTATTAAATAATACCTCAGATTAAAGTTAGGATAATATAATTGACATTGCTGGATTCCTTGTAAGACCAGGAATATTTTGAATATAAATGTCATATATTTTGCACAAAAGGTAACATATTTACTCAGAGTAAACATTACATTTAAAATTTGTATGTCTAATGCAAAATCTATGATGTTTATATTCAAAATGATCATCAAATTATAAGAATTCCAGCAATGTAAATTATATTCTGACCGGGTAATTTGTATGAATTTTATGAGCTAAAACAAATATCTTCAGTTAATAAAAAAAAAAAATATTCTTCACAGGGTAACAGATGGTCGGTCGGTCGGTCCCTCTCTCCCCCCCCACCCCCCACCAACTGTCCCAACCAGATGTGTGGGAAAACCAGAATATTTAATTTTTTAGTAATAAATAATACTTCAAACTAAAGTTAGGATAATATAATTGACATTGCTGGATTCCTTGTAAGACCAGGAATATTTTGAATACAAATGTCATATATTTTGCACAAAAAATAACATATTTACTCAGAGTAAACATTATATCTAAAATTTGTGTGTCTAATGCAAAATTTATGATGTTTATATTCAAAATGATCATCATATTGTAAGAATTCCAGCAATGTAAATTATATTCTGGCTGGGTAATTTGTATGAATTTTATGAGCTAAAACAGGCAGTCAGGCAGGCAGGCGGGTGGCGTGAATCTGAAAATAGCTCTCGAGCCGGACACTCACCGCGTATACGTGTTAAAAACCCGGAAAAAACCCTCGTTTAGTGAAAGTTCAGCTCTGGCGAGGCACTGCGTATACGGTAAAACGCGCTAAGTGAAACCACATTGGGCGGGGTAATACTGTGTGTGTACACACACACACACACACACAGAGAGTATTACGCCGCTTTACGCGGTTTCACTTTCTGCGATTTCTCATGTACGCGGTGCCTCGCCAGAACCGAACTTTCACTTTCCATGGTGCATCTACTCGTATACGCGGGAAGCGGCGCGGGCAGGATGCGCACAAGGCCGCCCAGTCATCAAAACATTACCGAGTTCTTCACCCGCCACCCACCACAGCCGGCTTAAGTCAGTGATAGTGAGGATATGGACTTATATGGACTTTGAGGGGTTTGACAAAGAGGCCCTGCAAGCCTATGTGGTGGATATTGATACAAGTGATACAGGTGAGGGCCAATAATCTGCCCTCTGCCTTGGAACCAACCCCCCATCCCCGTGTGCCCAGCCATCTTTTCTACTAACGTAAGTGTTAAACAAACTAATATTATTGATATTTCTCTTAATTATTAATTGTGTGTGCATACCATCATAAAGTTAAGATAATATTTTTACTACAACATAGTTGTGTGTTGTCAAAAGGTGGAGTTTGGGGGTCGGGCCAGTCTCTATTAGAATTAATCCCGTATGTTCTGTTGTTCACTTTACGCGGTACCCTGTGGGTTCAATTGACCACGTAAATCGGGGTACTACTGTGTGTGTATATATATATATATATATATATATATATATATATATATATATATATATATATATATATATATCAACACCTCAACCCGCCAGGATTCGAATCCTGGCGGGTTGAGGTGTTGATTGTATGTAGAAGTCCGCATGCTTTATTGGGCAAATGAAATATATATGGATCCTCGTGTTTCGAAGCCGGATTTGGTAAAACATTACTCTGACCACCTACGTGATACGGGTGGTCCCCATTAGAGGTTCACGGCGCCATAAGCTCGTTGAATAGGCTTTGTGTGAAATATAACAAAGTCTAGGACTGCTTTTAGTATCCTGGTGGTCCAGCGGTTAGCGTTCCCCGGACACAGTCATAGGCTTGTGGGCCGTGAGTTCGAATCCTGGCGGGTTGAGGTGTTGATTATATACCGTATATACTCGTCTATAACCCCCCCTCGATTATAGGTCGACCCTGATTTTTTGACCAAGAAATCGTTAATTTACGATATTCCTCGTTTATAGTTTGACCCACGTTTTTGAGGGTATTGGAACAACAAAACCTTCACTAAAAACGCTCTACGTCCTATAAACTGAGGCTCGCCGTGCATGAAACACGAGTGTCAAAGGCAAATTGTTTACCATTTATTATTATGACACTTTACACTGAAACGCGGGTAGTTTCAACAAAAATATTGTATATTTCCATTCAAGTATTTAGTCAAGTCAATTAGGATAGAATATTATTGTAATACAACAGTTTTTTAACTAAACCTTTCGAAAAGCGATTACGGTACAACATCTTTTGAACGAAAGAAAGTGAAAGTCATTGTTTTCGTCACGATTTTATCCCACTTTCCACTTTAATACGTACGTAATTTCAGCAAAAATATTACATTTCCATGAATGTATTATATCAAGCACAGTATGAATAGAATATCATTGTAATATAACGGAATTTTAACCGAAAACTATTAAAAAAACGAGTAACATCTCAAGAACAGAAGCTTAGGTAAAGTCTTTTGTTTTCGTCATGTATTTTATCCTATTTTACATTGAAATACATCACGTTTCAGCAAAACTACTTTTATTTCCGAGAATATATTCATTCAGGCACAGCTAAGGTAAAATATACATGTGATGTAACAGTTTTTTAACTGTAAACGAATCGAAAAACACGTGTACCGTCTAGCTGATACAGCTGGTGGTGCGTGATGCGTCGTTGTAAACAATAGGAGGTTGAAGTAGATTACAGGGTATTATATTAAGTGTGAAATATCGAAAAGGTTTTTATTACCGGTATTTTTTGTAGATCAATGAGAACTGTGATACCGTATATGATATGATAAGTTAGCCTGTGCTAAGAACTTCAACATAGACTACTGAAAGCACATTGTAAGGTAATTTAGCCTATTGTAAGTTGGTGAGCTTCATTTACTGAAGGAACTGCACAACTTTTCATTACTAATTGGTACATATTTTACGTTTCCATTGTTTACTGGCAGTAAATGGTAAATATTTTTCATGTCTGAAGCTAAAAGTTGCTCCTCGCCCTTCCCATCATGCACGGGTTTAACCTAACAAAACTATTACGCATGTATAGGACGACCCCCAATTTGTTGTCTAAAAATTTGGTCTTAAAAACTCGAACTATACACGAGTATATATATATATATATATATATATATATATATATATATATATATATATATATATATATATATATATGTATATATATATATATATATATATATTATATGAAAATCCACAATGAAAACGTGGATAAGATAAATCTTGATAAAATCACACGGGAAAATGGAAACAACGGAGTACCTTAGCTTTCGTCTTTATTCAAGACATCTTCAGAGGCAACTGGATTACATGGACAGAGAGAGGCTTAAATATACAGGGTGACCTAAAAAACATGAGGTCAGGTCAAAATGATGACATCCACTAATCCACACACCAACACACACGTAGAGGAGCTTAAGAGAAGGGTGGTGACGTGACTAGTCAAGTCAGGTCAGAAAAAAGGGGGCCCACAAAATAACTATCATACATCTAGATCAAAGGTTTTTAAAGCATTTTTAACCTTGGGCCACTGACAAATAAATTTATGTAACATATTATCGGTTTTGAACTGACCATCACTAAGGTTTATTGATTTTAATTCCTTAATCAAACTAGCTTCAACAAGAAGTCTTTCTGTGACACAAGATGATTTGAAAACTTCTAAGCTTTTTTCCCAAGCAATGGGGTGATTGTTATTCCTAACATGAACGAACAAGGCACTGCTTTCAGATGCAGTTCTAATATTATACTTATGTTGTTTGATTCTAAGCTGCAGTGTTTTTCCTGTCTGACCTACATAATTACAATTACATTTGCTACATGGAATACAATAAACACTACCATTGACATTCAAACTTGGGCTATTCCTTATTAACATATTAGTAATGGTTGAGTCATACTTGAAAACAACATTAATATTTAGAAGCTTGAGGGACCGAACTAACGGGACAAATTCAATACGATAGGGCAGAGTCAAAATATTCTTAAGTGTAGGAACTTGTCTGGTTTGAGAGGAATGAAAGGATTTTTTAGCCCTATTAAAACAACGATCAACAAACACAGAAGGGTACCCAAGTTTATGTGCAATAGAACGAATGTGTTTCAATTCATCGTCAATAAATTCAGAGTCACAAATACGCAGACATCTTAGGAACATAACAGAAAAAACTGACATTTTGGTAGACTCAAGGTGATGGGATAAAAAGTGAATGAAACTGTCTACCTGTGTGGGCTTTCTATATACCTTGAATTTATAGTTTTGGCCATTTCTCATGATAAGCATATCAAGAAATGGAAGGGATTCATTTATTTCTCTTTCAATTTTGAACGTGATACTAGGGACAATATTATTAAGTTTGTCTAAAAATTCAAATGGGTCACTGTTTTTAGGCCAAAGACAAAGAACATCATCAACATATCTATACCATGGAGGAATAAAGTCCACTATATTGGGTAGTAATCTAGACTCAAAGAACTCCATATAAATACAGGCTAGAGGAGCAGAAAGACAATTACCCATGCTCATACCAAATATTTGCTTGTAGAACTTCCCATTTGCACTAAACACATTGTCAGTTACGCATAACTCTATCAATTTCAGGAAAGTATCATGTTCAATAGTTATATCTAGCAGTTGTAATTTATCTTTAAGAAATGAAAGTAAGTCTTTGACAGGTACTCTAGTGAACAGTGAATTTACATCAAAACTTATTAATTCGCAAGGTTCGTTGTGTTTCTTGAGTTTATCAATTAAATCACTGCTATTGCGTATATGTGAATTAGAAATTTGGCCTGTAAGAGGGGATATCATCTTTACCAGCCACTTGGATAATTTGTAAGTAACAGACCCCACAGAACTCACGATCTACTGACAAATGAGAAACTTGTTCTTGGTTTTGGTAGGAAGTTTTCTATCACTCAACGGTGTGTTAATCCGCTTACTATTGCTAAAGGTTTAATCAACCTGGAAAAGAAGAAGTCGTCTGATGTTACAAATGAAGATATTTCCATAGCTAAAGGTTGTATACATAGTGTTTTAAATAAGAAATTTGCTTCAAACATTCCAAAAAGATTTGAAACAGCCTTGATAAACTTGAAAAGAAATAAGAATATCCATATTACCAAGGCTGATAAGTCTAATGCTATTGTTATCTTGGATAAAAGTGACTACAATGATAAGATGAATTCATTACTTAGTGATGAAAGCACGTATTGTGAGCTTACGAAAGATCCCCTGGAAAATATTAATAAGTTGTCTAATTCCAAAATGAAGATGTTATTGAAAAAGAACCCCGATCTCACTAAACAGCTCTCTCAAATCAATCCCACTTTACCTTATATGTATGGCTTGATCAAAACCCACAAGCTTAATAATCCATTACGTCCTATCGTGAGTTCTGTGGGGTCTGTTACTTACAAATTATCCAAGTGGCTGGTAAAGATGATATCCCCTCTTACAGGCCAAATTTCTAATTCACATATACGCAATAGCAGTGATTTAATTGATAAACTCAAGAAACACAACGAACCTTGCGAATTAATAAGTTTTGATGTAAATTCACTGTTCACTAGAGTACCTGTCAAAGACTTACTTTCATTTCTTAAAGATAAATTACAACTGCTAGATTTAACTATTGAACATGATACTTTCCTGAAATTGATAGAGTTATGCGTAACTGACAATGTGTTTAGTGCAAATGGGAAGTTCTACAAGCAAATATTTGGTATGAGCATGGGTAATTGTCTTTCTGCTCCTCTAGCCTGTATTTATATGGAGTTCTTTGAGTCTAGATTACTACCCAATATAGTGGACTTTATTCCTCCATGGTATAGATATGTTGATGATGTTCTTTGTCTTTGGCCTAAAAACAGTGACCCATTTGAATTTTTAGACAAACTTAATAATATTGTCCCTAGTATCACGTTCAAAATTGAAAGAGAAATAAATGAATCCCTTCCATTTCTTGATATGCTTATCATGAGAAATGGCCAAAACTATAAATTCAAGGTATATAGAAAGCCCACACAGGTAGACAGTTTCATTCACTTTTTATCGAATCACCTTGAGTCTACCAAAATGTCAGTTTTTTCTGTTATGTTCCTAAGATGTCTGCGTATTTGTGACTCTGAATTTATTGACGATGAATTGAAACACATTCGTTCTATTGCACATAAACTTGGGTACCCTTCTGTGTTTGTTGATCGTTGTTTTAATAGGGCTAAAAAATCCTTTCATTCCTCTCAAACCAGACAAGTTCCTACACTTAAGAATATTTTGACTCTGCCCTATCGTAATGAATTTGTCCCGTTAGTTCGGTCCCTCAAGCTTCTAAATATTAATGTTGTTTTCAAGTATGACTCAACCATTACTAATATGTTAATAAGGAATAGCCCAAGTTTGAATGTCAATGGTAGTGTTTATTGTATTCCATGTAGCAAATGTAATTGTAATTATGTAGGTCAGACAGGAAAAACACTGCAGCTTAGAATCAAACAACATAAGTATAATATTAGAACTGCATCTGAAAGCAGTGCCTTGTTCGTTCATGTTAGGAATAACAATCACCCCATTGCTTGGGAAAAAAGCTTAGAAGTTTTCAAATCATCTTGTGTCACAGAAAGACTTCTTGTTGAAGCTAGTTTGATTAAGGAATTAAAATCAATAAACCTTAGTGATGGTCAGTTCAAAACCGATAATATGTTACATAAATTTATTTGTCAGTGGCCCAAGGTTAAAAATGCTTTAAAAACCTTTGATCTAGATGTATGATAGTTATTTTGTGGGCCCCCTTTTTTCTGACCTGACTTGACTAGTCACGTCACCACCCTTCTCTTAAGCTCCTCTACGTGTGTGTTGGTGTGGGGATTAGTGGATGTCATCATTTTGACCTGACCTCATGTTTTTTAGGTCACCCTGTATATTTAAGCCTCTCTCTGTCCATGTAATCCAGTTGCCTCTGAAGATGTCTTGAATAAAGACGAAAGCTAAGGTACTCCGTTGTTTCCATTTTCCCGTGTGATTTTATCAAGATATATATATATATATATATATATATATATATATATATATAGTCGACCCTCTTTAAAACGGACTAATAGGGGGCAAGGGTGTCCGTTTTAGCCGATTGTCTGAATTAACCGATTTAGGGGTTAATATTGCATTATACAGCTTTGTTTATGTTTATTTGAGTGGCCCGTCATAGGAGTCCGTTTTCTCTCACTTCAGCACCCCTGAGTCGTCCATTTTTTCTTTATCTTAGAGTGCACCAGAGAATGTTATATCTAAGTAGTGACACAGAATTTGATATTGCAACTGGGGTTGCAATTGTTGAGGCAACTTAGGTATGTCTGATTACAGTTGGAATATTCAAGATCCATTGTGAGTGATGTTTAAAGCTTCAACTGTCTTTATGGTTGGTAAAACTTGTCAAGTCTGTCAGTCTGAATGGCATGTGTGAGGCCTTGTGTTTGTACAACCGCTAAATATATAAATATATAATTTTATGATGATTATCAGAAACACATAGGCATAACGAGGTTTATTACAAAGTGATGAAAAGGATACTGTACAGTGGCTAGTCCACAAAACATGTAGCCATGTCTTTTTATATGAGTGCCCCGTCATAGGAGTCCGGTTTCTCTCACTTCAGGACGCCTGAGTCGTCCGTTTTCTCTTAATCTTAGAGTGCACCAGGGACTTCGTTATTTCTTATTAGTGACACAGAATTTGAAATTGCAACCCCAATTGCAACTGGGACAATCCCAGAACCAGAAATTTGATATGGACAGTTCAGATTTCGTCCGATTTATCCGAAATCCGGATTAAAGGGGTCCGAATTAACGAGGGTCGACTGTGTATATATATATATATATATATACCGGGTATATATATATATATACTGGGTATATATATATATATATATATATATATATATATATATATATATATATATATATATATATATACCCGGTATATATATATATATATATATATATATATATATATATATATATATATATATATATATATATATATATATATATATATATATATATACTAGGGGTAGGCAGTAAAAATGAAGGTATTCAGATTTTGCATAGGACTCTTTTTTAAACAATAATATGATATGACAATGCAGAATCAGCAAAAAAATTTGAACTTTAGGCGTTTTTGGCGGTTAGCACCACGAAAAACTGAAAATTGCATTTTCGGACTGTGAATTAAACAAAAAATCACAATTTTCTGGAATAATTGGTTTTCAAATGTAAAATACTGCATGAACTTGTCATTTTTTGATGCAAATCGGCTCTGTGAAGATGGAATAATAACTCAAGACTAATTTGGAATTTTATTAGTCAAAGAAAAGTCCAAAAAACACAAAAAAATGGTTGATGCTGCTGATGTTTTGGGGAGACAAGCTGGCCGGGAATATGGCTTTGGTGATAAGGTTGACAACCCTCCCCGTGCAACTCAATTGCATTTGCTTTCAAAAGAAGAACGTGCCAGTTTGCCATCGCACAACCTTGATGCAGAACGCCACCTTGCTGTATTTGGCAAAAGAGCACCTGTTGCGAAGTTCCGTAATAAGTAGTTTACCGCAAAAGGGATCCGAAATGATGTCACATTGTTTCAATCACCCACTTTCAAGAACAAAGTAATTAAAGGGTTAAATTCTATAGTCAAGATTCTCAATGACATGGAGAAGGACTGGGTAGGTAAACAACAGCAATTCCTCGAATTGAAAATTTCAGAAAAAATTGAAAAAGCAAAGAACCAGGCAAATTACACTCAAAAATGTTTGGAATTGTGTAAAGGATGGAAAGGACCAGCAACGAGTGTAGAAGAGTTGCATGAAATCCTCAGATCAAATCCTGACAAAAAGGAAAAAATAGTACGAACGGAGTTATCCTTCTATCGGGACACCCATAAAGCCGGTGTCATACAGCAGCCAGATTTGTTCACAATGAATACTATCCCACACGAGGAACGATTACTCAACTTGTGTGCTCTTCTTGCAGAACATGACCCAGTATATGACTATGTTTCCTTGCCATCAAACAATGATGCTGCAATGGTCTTGTCATCACAATCCTGTGTTACGTCAACTCAAAGTACTGAAGACGACAACATGATGGAAGTAGGAAACTATTATGTCACATTGATGACTGAAGGGAATGTTGATACATGGTATATTGCTTCGTACGAGGGGCAAAACACGGATGGCAGATATACAATGGATCACCTCACGAGAGTACAAAAAGGGTCCGATTTGAAATGGAAACATCCAGTAAAAACTGATATAATAAATTTAAAACCAGAGTCGATCGTTGAATGCATTATTGATGGTGAGTGGGATGTTTCCCAAGAAAGGAATATGACATTTACATTGCGTAATCATACTTTTATTTCCAAAACGATTGAACAATTTCTGAAGTAAAGTGCGAGTACACTTTCATAACTTTCATTTGTATGTTTTATTACCCGATTTTTGCTTGTTTTTGCTGGCTTTTGACCCCTAAGATAACTTTAACCGATTTGTACAGAGTAAATCGGTATTAAGAAGTATTTCTGCAAGATTCCTCAAGTATTGCAGGCAGTATCAAATACCATTACTTCATATTTTGGAAATTAAACTCAATTTTAGGTGTTTTTGCCTCAATATCTATGTTTTTTCACCATTTTTTTGTGTTTTTTGGACTTTTCTTTGACTAATAAAATTCCAAATTAGTCTTGAGTTATTATTCCATCTTCACAGAGCCTATTTGCATAAAAAAATGACAAGTTCATGCAATATTTTACATTTGAAAACCATTTATTCCAGAAAATTGTGATTTTTTGTTAAATTCACAATCCGAAAATGCAATTTTCAGTTTTTTGTGGTGCTAACCGCCAAAAACGCCTAAAGTTCAAATTTTTTTGCTGATTCTGCATTGTCATATCATATTATTGTTTAAAAAAGAGTCCTATGCAAAATCCAAAGATAGTGCCTAAAATCCACCCTGTACTGCCTACCCCTATATATACAGTAAGTCCCCAAGTTACGTACATAATGGGGACCAAAAGGTTGTACTTAACTCGAAATGTACGTAACTCGATAATTTCCGCGAGTTTCTTTGGAAAATCCTGTGCTGTTTTCCAATCAGCACTCGCCGCCTCACCAGTCACTCGAACATTATGCAGCTTATTTCGCACCTTGAATCGGTTAAACCACCCATTGCTAGCATTGAATGTCACAGTATCATCAGGGTGATCTTTCTTTAGGTCGTTGAAAAGACTTAGGGCTTTCTCCTGAATCATACTGAGACACAGAGGCTTACGTCTTTGTGTGCACTCCTCGATCCACAGTGCAAGATATTTTTCCATTTCTTCCAGAACCTTCCCTCTTCTTTTAGTTATAATCGTAGATTGCATTGGCACTGCAGATTTCACATGTTCCTTGATCTTTTCTTTGCCCTTATCAATTGTATTAACAGTTGACCGACTCAGGTTAAATTTGCGGGCAACATTGGTCAACTTTTCACCACTTTCAAGCAGTTTTATTATGTCCATTTTTACCTCTAGTGAGATTGCTTGACGTTTCGTAGCACTCCCACTGGCTTCACCACTCATACGCTTTACACCAGTCATTGCACACAGAGTAAAGTGTACAAAATAGGGCAGAAATTCACAGGAGAAGTACTGTATGCACAATGACCACACTTGTTGTTTTGGTGCGTCTAGCGTGTCGTCTGCATGGTCAGTGATAGTGGCGGCGCGGTGCGGCTGGCTCGCCCGCCAAATTTAAAAATTGCTCGCCCTTTTAAGACAATATTTTTGCAATTAAAGACTTCAGAAACGATGTACGTATCGGCCGTTTGTACGTAATTCGGATGTACGTAATTCGGGGACGAACTGTGTATATATATATATATATATATATATATATATATATATATATATATATATATATATATATATATATATACACACACACACACACACAGTTGGTCCTCCTATTACGCGGTCCCACAATCCGCGTTTCACGGTTAACGCGGTGCCTTGCCAGAACCTAACATTTTCACATTCCGCGGTCGTGAACCCCATTACGCGGAGAGCGGCTGGCAAGCCGCGCCATTTTTGGATCCAAACCTCCCGCCATCCGCCATGTTGTGTAAGAGGCGCGAAAATGGTGCGCACAAGGTCGCCCAGTCATCAAAACATTACCGAGTTTTTCACCAGCCACCCACTACAGCCGGCCCAAGTCAGTGATAGTGATAATTATAGTGAGGATATGGACTTAAATGAACTTTGGGGGGTTTGACAAAGAGGCCCTGCAAGCCTCTGTGGTGGATAGTGATATAATTGATACAAGTGATACAGGTGAGGGCCAATAATCTGCCCTCTGCCTCGGAACCAACCGCCCATCCCCGTGTGTCCAGCCATCTTTTCTACTAATGTAAGTGTTAAAAAACCTAATATTATTGATATTTCTCTTAATTATTAATTGTGTATGCATGCCATCATAAAGTTAAGATAATATTTTTACTACAACATAGTTGTGTGTCGTCAAAAAGTGGAGTTTGGGGATCGGCCCGGAGTCCATTTCAATTAATCCCATATGTTATGTTATTCACTTTACGCGTTTCTCACTTTACGCGGTACCCTCCGGGTTACATTAACCGCGTAATACGAGGACCAACTGTATATATATATATATATATATATATATATATATATATATATATATATATATATATCTTGATAAAATCACACGGGAAAATGGAAACAACGGAGTACCTTAGCTTTCGTCTTTATTCAAGACATCTTCAGAGGCCTCTGAAGATGTCTTGAATAAAGACGAAAGCTATGGTACTCCGTTGTTTCCATTTTCCCGTGTGATTTTATCAAGATTTATCTTATCCACGTTTTCATTGTGGATTTTCATAATATATATATATATATATATATATATATATATATATATATATATATATATATATATATATATATATATATATATATATATATATAAATACAGTCGACCCTCGTTAATTCACACCCCTTTAATCCGGATTTCTGATAATTCCGACAAAATCTGATTTTTTTTTTTTTTTTTTTTTTTTTATAGATTTGTAGGAATATTACCTACGCGGACCTTAAGCTAAAATGCTGGTCCACCCACTGCTGGGATAAAACACCAGCGTCTTTTTGGTTAAATGTAACATCTCCACCGCTAGTGTGGGGGGGATGCAACTTTTAGCTTCAGACATGAAAAATATTTACCATTTACTGCCAGTAAACAATGGAAACGTAAAATATGTACCAATTAGTAATGAAAAGTTGTGCAGTTCCTTCAGTAAATGAAGCTCACCAACTTACAATAAGCTAAATTACCTTACAATGTGTTTTCAGTAGTCTATGTTGAAGTTCTTAGCACAGGCTAACTTATCATATCATATACGGTATCACAGTTCTCATTGATCTACAAAAAATACCGGTAATAAAAACCTTTTCGATATTTCACACTTAATATAATACCCGGTAATCTACTTCAACCTCCTATTGTTTACAACGACGCATCACGCACCACCAGCTGTATCAGCTAGACGGTACACGTGTTTTTCGAATCATTTTCAGTTAAAAAACTGTTACATCACATGTATATTTTACCTTAGCTGTGCCTGAATGAATATATTCTTGGAAATAAATAGTAGTTTTGCTGAAACGTGATGTATTTTAATGTAAAATAGGATAAAATACATGACGAAAGAAAAAACTTTACCTGAGCTTCTGTTCTTGAGATGTTACTCGTTTTTTTAATAGTTTTCGGTTAAAATTCTGTTATATTACAATGATATTCTATTCATACTGTGCTTGATGTAATACATTCGCGGAAATGTAATATTTTTGCTGAAATGACGTACGTATTACAGTGGAAAGTGGGATAAAATCGTGACGAAAACAATGACTTTCTTATTTCTTTCTGAACTTCAACTGACCAAAGCAGCTTCACCCAAACCTTTTCAAGTCTCCAACTGCAACCTTTATACATCTTTCCGTTCGAAAGGAGGTGTATGCGCCTGCTGCAACACACGTGCACCTGTAGCTCAATTCACGGATCTTGAATCTTTCCTTTATGATGTCATCTGGCTCAAAACATCTTTACCAACTATGACTATTTTTCTTTGTTTCCTATACAGTACTGTTCTCCAAACTCTACCAACTATTTGGAACTCTTTGACTATCTCACTTCTTGCCATGAGTCGTTACTATCCACACACCCCAACACCGAGATCCTTTACCTTGGGGATTTCAATGTACTTCCCAGAGAGTGGCTTGCCTCTGCAAGGGATGACCCAGGTGGAGCTGAGGAGCTCTCTTTTTCCTTATTTAATGATCTGGAACAAATAATTAAACACCCATGTTCCTGATCGACACGATCACCTTGCTAACATTCTTGATCTTTGTTTTAAATCTAACCCTTCTCACTATTCATACTCAATTTCTGCCCCCTTAGGATCTTCTGATCACAATCTTATTTCTATTAAATCAAACTGGGCATTACCACCTCCCCCATCCCCCTCTAAACGTCAACTATGGCACTATCGATGGGCAAACTGGCAATCCTTGTAAGAATTCTTCTACTTTCCCTGGGATGAATGTTGCTTTCCCACTCGGGACGCCTCGGTATGTGCTGACAGCATTGCTGGGGTTATACAGGGTGGTATGAGTGCATTTATCCCAACTTCTACCAAAACTTTCACTTTACAATCATGGTTTGATCGCTCCTGTTCGCTTGCGTGTAGGGAGAGAGATAGGGTGTATCAAGTTATAAAACTATCTCCTCCTGTTACTCTTTCAATACTTCTAGGAATTGTTGTAAGGTTATTCTTTGTAGGGCCAAGCGGAATTTTATAAAAAGAAAGACCGCTGTCCTGTCTAACTCTTCTTCTAGTAAGTCGTTCTGGCCCATAACCAAAAACATCTCTAACATCTGCACTCCCTCCTTTCCTCCTCTATTCTGCCTTAATAACTCTGTAGCCAACTCTCCCCCCCTGATAAAGTCAATCTCTTGGGCACCTTCTTCTCCTCCACCTAAGACAATTCCAACTCGTCCCCTCCAATTCCTGCTCCTTCTACTGAACCTATGCTGGTGTGTTATCCAGGTTGGATTTGAGTAAGGTGCATGGAATGGACAGAATACCCCCTTGTGTTCTGAGTGAGTGTGCTGAAATTCTGGCCCCTGTGCTTGTTTGCCTCTTTTGCCTTTGCCTCAATACCCAAACTTTTCCTTCTTCTTGGAAGCATGCCTTGGTTCAGCCCATCCCGAAGAAGGGTGACCATTCTAATCCCCCTAACTATCACCCCATTGCCCTTACTTCATCCCTCTCTAAGATTTTTGAAACTACAGGTATCTTAAACATCTTGAACGCCTTTCTCTTTTGTCGGATCTTAGAGATTATGGGGAAACTTTCGTCGTGGCCCTTGACATCCAAAGCATTTGACAGGGTATGGCACAAGTCTTTGCTTTCTGAACTTCCCTCTTATGGTTTCTCTCCCCCACTTTGTTCTCTTAATTTCTAGCTTCATTGAGAACCAATCCATGGCAGTTGTTGTCGAGGGACTGATCTCTCGCTCTTTCTCTACCAATAGTGGTGTCTCACAGGTTCTGTTCTTTCACCTAAAGTAAAGCCTCGATAAATTAGACTTCAATATATCAAAATTCACTTTTTTTCTGACTCTGAGATGCTTTGGTCACCAGAAATACTGTATGAAAAAAATCCACGTTCTAAGAAATGGGGAATATTAACAAAAAAATTCTATGAAAAGAACCAAACTTACGGAATACTGGACAGAGGTCTAATGAGATTTGCTATTGGCCTCCTGAGAACTAAGACACTAGATTATGTAAGTGGGCTGGTTCGGTGTTGCGTATTCGTCAGGTTTATTTATTTATTGATTCAGTATTATATTCTCATATGATTGGCCTCTTATGGTTTATGGTTCATCATGATTATGATAACATCTTCAGTAACAGAGAACAATACAATACTGCATGTAATTTGTAATATGACTTGAAAAATATAAGGATAACCTGTATCAAAATGTTATTTACTCAAGATGCATTCATGTGAGAGCTTTCAGTAGACCATCTTACAACAGGGGTCATTATAACACACTGTATAGTATTTGATATGAAGATACCTTCTTAAAAAATTTATTTACTACATTTGAGTGTTATATGATGACTCAATTTGGCTACTTGTACACTTAGACAAATGATTAATGAATAAACCAGGGTACATGCAGATATATAATACTGTACACTACAAGAGTATTTGGTAAGTAGTGATAATACATGACTGTACTGTACTAATTTACTGAGTTTTGAACAAATGTTGTGGTAAGTCAATCAGCTGTTTGACCTTTATAAACAAATGACTCATGGTGTCCAGTGTGGGATTCTTTTTTCAGGGAAGCTGATTCTTTCAGGATAGTATTTTATCAACCAGGCAACAAATGGTGAAATTGCTTTAAGAAGTGTTAAAGGAATCTTTGGGGGAGGGAGTACCCACCTTCCCCTCTGCCAGCTGCTCCCAGATAAATTCGTCTTCCACATACAATATACTCCGACACTTATTTCTCTTAATTTTATCTTTATAGTACTGTACAGTATACAGCTTTCTCTTCATTCAAAAGATAAATTCTGTGATTACTTACATATATAACACTACAGTGATCCCTCGGTTAACGAGCGCCTCGGTTAACGAGATTTCGGTTAACGAGTTACCTTCCATGAGATTCTTAACTTCGGTTAATGAGCAATCCCTCGATTAACGATTTTTTTACGAGCCAACCTCAACTTGTTTTCGCTTGCATTTGGTGGTCCACCAGCTGTAGTATTTGTCCGCCAATACAGCAATCGGTTTTAGGGCTTAAATTCCTTACTATTTTAGTAAATATTAAGAAGTTTACACTATTCAATAATTTTAAAAGTTTAATATTAATTTTTTAGTCATTTTAACAATTATTGAACATAATTGAAGGTAAAGAAACTAGTTTCATGCTCGCCATCCAGCCTGGCAATACACCAAACAGGCGCCAGTCTCTCTGTCTTTTCAGTGGAGGTAACATCTTGCTTGAGACTCTTTTCAACTAAATGCATTTTTTCTGTGTTTGCAAGCAAATTATTGGTCATTTTGAAATTTATTTTACATATTGACAATATATAATGCAGTGCAGTGTTGATTTAAAGAAAATAATCTTGAATTACACCAAGAGAGCTAAAATTTTATGGGTGAAATGGCGCCATGGGGTGACTTCTCTTCCACCCCAATACCTTCTCTTCTTCCTTCTCCTCCACCCCCATTCTAAATCCCATCATCATCATCCAGGAGCCTTCTACATACACACCTCAAAGTAAGTGAACTTTTCTACCATTTTTGTTGAATTTAGGAAATTTTCGGTGAGCTGGAACCAATTACCCAAAAACCCATTGAAACAATGGTTTCGGTTAACGAACTTTTCGGTTAACGAACGACCTTCTGGAACGGATTGAGTTCGTTAA
Source organism: Homarus gammarus (assembly GCA_958450375.1). NCBI lineage: Eukaryota > Metazoa > Arthropoda > Malacostraca > Decapoda > Nephropidae > Homarus > Homarus gammarus. Next base: position 86,197 of record CAUDMG010002648.1, on the reverse strand, counting down.
CGGAGGGGTCACTGTACTCTCTTCCTTCATTTTATCAATGATTTACTTCATACTCTCATCTCTTCTTCACATTTTTCTCTTCCCCATAATTCTGAAACTAGGTATGTTTCTAGTGCTGATATCATTTTATCTATCAATGTGGATCTGTTCAACATCTCCAAATCGGGAGGTAAAACTTGGTTAAATTCAATAGTAATAAAATACTGTAGTATAGTCATTTCTGCTACAACGCGTGTTTTGTCAACCCGAATTGGTTGTCACGTGATTGATGAATAGGGGAACACTGCTTGTAAAACGTGAACCTTTTCATACGAATGTTGACAATAACACGATTCCATCCTCAATGTTTTTATTCCATCCTCAACGCTTTAAGCGTGGCGCGGGGTTATGCAATGTTTACAGTTCGCGTTCAACATCACATGTTCAATTGATTCGTGTCTTTTGTTTATGAAGTGTTTTTTGAGAGATACTCTGTAAATTTCGTTTTTTTTTTTGCAAATTTAGCTGTTACCCATAAATACTGTATGAAAAGAATAAGTAAAAAGAATGTTTCGCAGTGAGGACTAATAACGGTTTACACCAGCACTCTCTGTTTACATCACGTGATCATTTGAATCACGCGGTTTCTGTCGATTGCTCTGTGAAGTGTTACAAGAGTCTTCCGGGTAACGAGATGACTCTCTCAAAGCCGAAAACTCTCATCCCCGGAATTTTCTGGGTAACGGAAAAATGTTCTCGGAAGTTCCAGAAATTGCCCATTACATCATCTCTTGAACTCGGAAAATATCCCTCATTCCCGGAATTTTCCGGGAAACAGAAAAATGTCCTCAGAATTTCCAGAAAATACACCTGATCTTCATCTCTCGAACCTGGAAAAACTACCCCATACCCGGAATTTTCCAGGTATCGGAAAATTTTTTCATAAATTTCCAGGAAATGTGCCCCTCGGAAAATCTTTTCCAGAGCCAGAATTTTCTGGAAAATTCCGGCTTTGGGAACGATTTTCCGAGAAAATTAAAATTTTGACTATTTGAGAGTTCTGGGTTTGAGGGATTCCGGCAAAGGGAGATATTACTGTATATGTAATATCATACAGTAACTGGAGCATGATTACAAAATAAAGAAATATTAGACTAACAGATCAAGGAGAGGAATGTGACAAGTTGTGGTTTTGGAAATTTAGTGAAAAACTGATATTGAAGTAAGTGAATAGGAATGTACGTTTATGTGTCGATAGAAATTAGCGAATACAGTAATTTATTGTTGATGTTGGTCTGGGGCAACAAAAACTAATACCCTGTAATGCCAAAATGTTTCATTTTGAAGGATTAATTTTAACAGAGTTTTTATCTGTACAGCTGAACACATGGAGTGGAAGTATCGAGATAGGTGTGACGGTATGCAACCCAGACGTGATCGACATTCCAATTACAGCTACAGATTTACGCGGCGGAACATGGGTAAGTATCTTCATTGCATTAATAATAATGTATTGAATTATGTAAATACACCATAAAGATGTAAGTTTTTATTAATAATGTTATTGCCTGTTAAATATACAGTACTATATTACTGTACTACAGGTAACAATATTCTATGCTAAATGTTTTATTGCCATCATGTACAGTGGCTTATGAATTGAGCTCCCTCACCATTGCAACCATTTATATTAAGAAATGGAGATTAAAGGTGACATTACAGGCAATTATAGCAATGAAAAGGGGTGGAATAATTATCAGAAGAGATTACAGCCACTAAAGTCTCCTAGGGTCTCCTACCAGCAGGTTTGTGAATCCACTACACAAAGTTGAGCTTGGTTACAAAATGGAATTTTAAGAATCCTTTATTTTTAGACATGTTGGGCACCAAGGCATTATGGGTGATAATGTGGAGATACTGGTGATGACTATTACAATCATGGGGGGCACTAATGAATCTAAATGATGACAAAGTCACAGTTGTAACATATAAAATTGGTACTCATAGTCAGTAGTAGTACATTACTGGTAGTTTTCATTTTTATTTTTATAATTTTTGCTTATGCACTTTCCTATAATCTCCACTCGTAGGGTTGCTGGTGTGAGTAAGGCACATGGAATGGACAGAATACCCCCTCGTGTTCTGAGGGAGTGTGCTGAAATTCTGCCCCATGTGCTTCCACGCCTCTTTTGCCTTTGCCTGAAAACCCAAACTTTTCCTTCTTCTTGGAAGCATGCCTTGGTTCAGCCCATCCCGAAGAAGGGTGACCATTTTAATCCCTCTAACTATCGCCCCATTGTCCTAACTTTATTCCTCTCTAAGATTTTCGAAACTATTTTAAGCTCTTATTTTCTCCGTCACCTTGAGCGCCTTTCTCTTTTGTCGGATCACCAGTATGGCTTTCACCAGGCTAAATCTATTGGTGATCTGCTCTCCTACTGCACCCATCTTTGGCCATCCTCTCTTAGGAATTATGGGGAAGCTTTCGTCGTGGCCCCCAACATCTCCAAAGCATTTGACAGGGTATGGCACAAGTCTTTGCTTTCTAAACTTCCCTCTTATGGTTTCTCTCCCCCACTTTGTTCTTTAATTTCTTGCTTCCTTGAGAACCGATCTATGGCAGTTGTTGTCGAGGGATTGATCTCTCTCTCTTTTTCTACCAATCGTGATGTCCCACAGGGTTCTGTTCTTTCATCGACTCTCTCTCCTCTTTTTATCAATGATTTACTTCACACTGCGACTAATTCTACCCATTGTTTCGCTGATTTTACTCTTCATTCTTCTTCACATTTTTCCCTTCCCACTAATTCTCAAACTAGATCTGTTTTTAGAGCTGATATTACATCTATCAATGATGTTCTGTGCAGCATCTCCGAATGGGGAGGTAGAAACTTGATTCAATCCAATAGTAATAAAACACAGTACAGGTTGACAATCCCTTATCCGAAATCCTTGGGACCAGATGCATTTCGGTTTTTGGAATTTTTCGGATTTCAGAATGGTTGGTTAGTTTTTATTTATATATATATATATATATATATATATATATATTTATTTATTTATTTATTTATTTATTTCGGTTAACGAAATTTCGGTTAACGAACTGCCTTCCATAAGGATCTTCAATTCGGTTAACGAACAAAAATTCAGTTAACGAATTTCTTACGAACCGACATCAACATGTTTTCGCTTGCACTGACCGGGCAACCAGCTTTAGTATCAGTCCGCCAATACATTAATCGGTTCTAGGGCTTAAAGTCCCTACTATTTTAGTAAATATCAAGAAGTTTATACTATTCAATAATTTTAAAAGTTTAATATTCAATTTTTTAGTCATTTTAACAATTATTGAACATAATTGAAGGTAAAGTGACTAGTTTAGTGCGCGGCATCCAGCCTCTTAACACAGCAAACAGGAGTTAGTCTCTCTCTGTTTTCACTGGAGGTAACATCTTGCTTGAGACTCACTTCAACTAAATGCTTTTTTCTGTGTTTCCAAGCAAATTATTGGTCATTTTGAAATATATTTTACATATTGACAAAATATAATGCAGTGCAGTGTTGATTTAAAGAAAATAATCTTGAAATACACCAAGAGAACTAAAATTTTATGGGTGAAATGGTGCCATGGGGTGACTTCTCTTCCACCCCAATGCCTTCTCTTCTTCCTTCTCCTCCACACCCATTCTAATTCCCATCATCATCATCATCATCCAGGAGCCTTCTACATACACACCTCAAAGTAAGTGAACTTTCCTACCATTTTTGTTGAATTTAGGAAATTTTCGGTGAGCTGGAACCAATTACTCAAAAACCCATTGAAACAATGGTTTCGGTTAACTAATTTTTCGGTTAATGAACAACCTGCTGGAACGGATTGTGTTCGTTAACCGAGGGACCACTGTAATAATAATAATAATAATTCATAGTTCTAGGTTGTGTTTCTCACTTTTGATCTTTTTTCATTCTTGTATTTCTTTATTATAATTATTATTATTTTATTATTACAGTATTATTTTTATTATTATTATTATCATTCTTATTTTATTTTTGTGTATTTTTTATTAAAATTTTTATTTACTATGAATAGTTATTATTATTACTGTATAATCATCATTATTATAATTATTATTACTATTACATTTTCACCCCCCAGGCCCCGATGTGGGTTAGTGACCTGTGCCCGGGTGGGCTAATAAATAAAAAAAAAAAAAAACGCACAAAAAAACTTTAGGTTTTCAGAGCTTTTCGGTTTTTGGAATTTCGGATAAAGGGTTGTCAACCTGTATATACCAGTTACACTTTCTAAATTAGATTATCTCCCACCAATCACATTTCAGGATGCAGTCATTTTGCCCAATTCTAAAATAGATATGCTAGGCCTCACCATTTCCTCTAATATGTCATGGAAGCCACAGATCCACAACATTACTAAAGCTGCCTCCTGAAAGCTGGGAATACTGTACAGATGCCAGAGCTACTTCTCCTGAGCAGTTGCTTTAAGTTTATAAGTGATTCATTCGTCCTAACTTGGAGTACTGCTCTCATATCTGGGGTAGCTCTTCTTCTGTCCAACTGTTAGAAAGGGTGGAATCAAAGTTGATAATCTCTCTCCCCTTTCTCTTCGCAGCAATGTTGCTTCACTCTCTCTCTCTTTTACAGGTACTTTAACGGGTAATGTTCGTTGGATTTGGCATCCTATGTACCTCCGGCAAGGCCGTGGGTTTGTAACACTCGTCTTGCCTGTGGTGCCCATCGTTTCTTTGTGGATGTCGGTCACACTAGAATAACCCATTATAGTACATCCTTCTTTCCTCACACAGCCAAACTGTGGAATGCTCTGCCTTCTGTGTTTCCATACTGATACAATCTGTCTCACTTCAAATAGCTGGTTTTCAGGCATCTTCGTGGTGTAGATTAATATAATCTTTTTTCTTTTTCTCTTCTATTTTAAATTTCTTTTTACAGTGGTCCCTCGGTTAACGAGCGCTTCGGTTAACGAGTTACCTTCCATAAGATTCTTAACTTCGGTTAACGAGCAATCCCTCGATTAACGAGTTTCTTACGAGCCGACCTCAACATGTTTTCGCTTGCATTTGGCGGTCCACCAGCTGTAGTATTAGTCTGCCAATACAGTAATCGGTTCTAAGGCTTATATTCCTTACCATTTTAGTAAATATCAAGAAGTTTATACTATTCAATAATTTTAAAAGTTTAATATTAAATTTTTTAGTCATTTTAACAATTATTGAACATAATTGAAGGTAAAGAAACTAGTTTCTAGCACCCCATCCAGCCTGGCAACACACGGAACAGGCGTTAGTCTCTCTCTCTTTTCAGTGGAGGTAACATCTTGCTTGAGACTCTCTTCAACTAAATGCTTTTTTTCCGTGTTTCCAAGCAAATTATTGGTCATTTTGAAATTTATTTTACATATTGACTATATTTAATGCAGTGCAGTGTTGATTTAAAGAAAATAATCTTGAATTACACAAAAAGAACTCAAATTTTATGGGTGAAATGGTGCCATGGGGTGACTTCTCTTCCACCCCAATGCCTTCTCTTCTCCCTTCTTCTCCACCCCTATTCTAATTCCCATCATCATCCAGGAGCCTTCTACATACACACCTCAAAGTAAGTGTACTTTTCTACCCTTTTTGTTGAATTTAGGCAATTTTCAGTGAGCTGGAACCAATTACCCAAAAACCCATTGAAACAATGGTTTTGGTTAACGAGCAACCTTCTCGAACTGATTGTGCTCGTTAACCTAGGGACCACTGCACTCTTTATTCCCCCCCCCCCCCCCCCCCCCAGACCTGTGCGTGGGTGGGCTATTCCTGTAAAAAAAAATGTATAGATAATAATAATAATAATAATTATCTAATCGGCTTATTTGCCATTTGGGCTTTCTATCCAATGTTAGTACAGCAAGAAACCTGGGACCCCTGGTAATCTGTGATATTCAGTAGGATCACAATGGATAACACCCTTCTCACGTGTGTCGGGCCAAGGCTCGAACCCTTGACATATTGGTGAGAGTTACAGTAACACCTCGATAAATCGGACTTGAAAATATCAAAATTCTCTTTTTTGGACTCTTGAGATGCTCTGGTCACCAGAAATGCAAAAAAAAAAAAAAAAAATCCAAAACGGGGAAGATTAATATGAAAAGAACACTTACTGAATACTGGACAGTGGTCTAATGAGATTTGCTATAGGCCTACTGAGAACTAAGACACTAGAGTATGTAAACGGGCTGGGACTGGTTCGGTGTTGTGTATTCGTTAGGTTTATTTATTTATTGATTCAGTATTATATTCTCATATAATAATAATAATAATTAATGGTTTATTATAAAAACATGGCAGCCCGAAGGCTGAAAATATACAATGAACAGAGATGACAAGTTACATATGGTGATATCGGGGAGTGGGTCACTTGATTGACAAAAGCTTTCAATACAGATACATAAGAAACATAGAGTCAACATATAGATTAACTTTAGATCTGGTACTGTGGGAGCTGGTCTGTAGACATTCTTGTGACCTGCTGTCGGCACCAAGAGTCCTTCCCACTGTCTTGATGGCCGTTGTACCTGACTGCTAAGCCGCTACCTCACTACAGCTGCAGATGTACCACGTGGTCCGGGTAGGTCCTCCAGCTCACACAGGGTGTTGGAGATGGGTCTTGTTTCTCATATGATGTAGTAAGGAATTCATAATTCCTCACCTGGGTGGAGTAGGGAGTCCTCATTTCTCTCCTGGTGTAGTTTGGAGTGTTTCTTGGCTTCTCATCCAGTGTTGGGGGTGGCGAGTGTATCGCGGGCTGGGTGCGTCAGGTCAACAGCGGCCTCTAAGTACTGATTGTCGTTCTAACAGTTGTTTCTTCCTTTCGAGTTGAAAGTGTCACTTTTGTATATCAGTTGTGGGTTGATCGTCAATCTTTGCACCATCTCCTCCTCCCAGATGGGGAGGAGGAGATGGGGAAGGAGAAGGGCCTGACAGACCATGCTGGCAGCTGTCTCCTTGGTCAAGAGACCACAGCCGCGTGGGCGGGCAGCGCCGACTACACACGTCCTTACCCTATGGTTTATGGTTCATCTTGATTATGATTACATCTTCAGTAACAGAAAAATACAATACTGTATGTAATTTGTAATATGACTTGAAAAATAAAAGGATAACCTGTATCAAAAGGTTATTTACTCAAGATGCATTCATGTGAGAGCTTTCGGTAGACCAGCTTACAACAGAGGTCATTATAGCACACTGTATAGTATTTGATATGAAGATACCTTCTTAAAAATTTTATTTACTACATTTGAGTGTTATATATTTTTTTTTTTTTTTTTTTACTGGAATTAGCCCACCCGGGCACAGGTCAAACGACCCACAACGGAGCCTGGGGGGCGAAAAAAAGAGAAAGGAAAGAAATTGTACATATAGAAAAAAAAAGGTTATACTGTATTAATCTACACCACGAAGATGCCAGAAAACCAACTTCTTAAAGTGAGACAGATTGTAAGAGCATGGAAACACAGAAGAAGGCAGAGCATTCCACAGTTTGGCTGTGTGAGGAAAGAAGGAGGTAATATAACGGGTTATTCTCGTGTGACCGACATCCACAGAGAAATGGTGGGCACCACGGGCAAGACGTGTGTTACTAACCCACGGCAAGGGCCGGCGGTACACAGGATGCCAAATCCACCGAACATTGCCCGTTAAAGTACATCTAAAAGAGAGAGTAAAGCAACATTGCGGTGAAGAGAAATGGAAGAGAGATTGTCGACTAAAGGAGGAGGGTTAATAAGACGAATTGCCTTTGATTCCACCCTATCTAATAGTTGGACAGAAGAGCCACCCCACATATGAGAGCAGTACTCCAAGTTAGGACGAATGAATCCCTTGTATACTTGGAGCAACTGCTCAGGAGTGAAGTAGCTGCGGCATCTGTACAGCATTCCCAACTTTCGGGAGGCAGTTTTAGTAATACTAAGGATGTGTGATTTCCAGGACATATTGGAGGAAATGGTGAGGCCTAGCATATTTATTTCAGAATTTGGGAGGATGATAGCGTCCTGAAATGTAATATTTGGGAGATCGTCTAATTTACAAAGTGTAACTGGTAAATTTGAGTTTTATTACTATTGAACTTAACCAAGTTTGTACCTCCCCATTCATAGATGCTGCACAGATCCGTGTTGATAGAAGTAATGATATTAGTTCTAGAAACAGATCTAGTTTGAGAGTCAGGAGGAAGGGGAAAATGTGAAGAAGAGGGAAGAGTAGAATCATCAGCGTAAGAATGGATGGAATTAGTTGTAGTGTGACGCAAATCATTGATAAAAAGAAGGAAGAGAGTTCGTGAAAGAACAGAACCCTGTGGAACGTCACTACTGGTAGAGAAAGAGCGAGAAATCGATCCCTCGACAGCAACTGCCATGGATCGGTTCTCAAGGATGCTAGAGATGAGAAAACAAAGTGGGGGAGAGAAACCAAAAGAGGGAAGTTTAGATAGCAAAGAGTTGTGCCATACCCTGTCAAATGCTTTGGAGATGTCGAGGGCCACGACAAAAGTGTCCCCATAATCTCTAAGAGAGGATGACCAAAGATGGGTGCAATAGGAGAGCAGATCACCAGTAGATCTCGCCTGGCGAAAGCCATACTGGTGATCCGACAAAAGAGAAAGGCGTTCAAGGTGACAGAGAAAATGGGAGTTCAAGATAGTTTCGAAAATCTTAGAGAGGGATGAAGTTAGGGCAATGGGGCGATAGTTAAGAGGGATTAGAATGGTCACCCTTCTTCAGGATGGGCTAAACCAAGGCATGCTTCCAAGCAGAAGGAAAAGTTTAGGTTTTGAGGCAAAGGCGAAAGAGGTGAGCAAGCACAGGGGCCAGGGCTTCAGCACACTCCCTCAGAACAAGAGGGGGTATTCCATTCGGTCCATGCGCCTTACTCACATCCAACCTGGATAACACACCGGCAACCCTGCGAGTGGAGATTATAGGAAAGTGCATAGGTTCAGTAGGAGGTGCAGGGGTAGGAGGGATAGAGTAAGAATCGTCTAAGATGGAATGAGAGGAGAATAAGGTGCCAAAGAGGTTGGCTTTGTCAGGGGGTGAGTCGGCTATAGAGTTATTGGGATGGAAGAGGGGAGGAAAAGAAGGTGTGCAGAAGTTGTTACAGATGTTTTTAGTTAAGGACCAGAAGGATATACTAGAGTAAGAATTAGTCAGGACAACGGTCTTTCTTTTAATAAAATTCCGCTTGGCCCTACGAAGAATAGCCTTACAACGATTCCTAGAACTAATGAAAGAGGTGTGGGTAATAGGAGAAGGAGATAGTTTCATAGCTTGATATGCCCTATCTCTCACCCTGCAAGCAAGAGAGCTTGAGCGATCAAACCATGATTGTAATGTGAAAGTTTTGGTAGAAGATGGGATAAATGCACTCATACCGCCCTGTATAACCCCAGCAATGCTGTCAACACATACCGAGGCATCCCGAGTGGAAAAGCAACATTCATCCCAAGGAAAGTTGGTGAAGAATTCTCGCAAGGATTGCCAGCTTGTCCTCCGATAGTGCCATAGTTGACGTTTAGTGCGGGGTGGGGGAGGTGGTCGTGCGCAGTTTGATTTAATAGAAATAAGGTTGTGATCAGAAGACCCTAAGGGGGTAAAAATTGAGTATGAATAGTGTGAGGGGTGAGAGGTAAAACAAAGATCAAGAATGTTAGCAAGTTAATCGTGTCGATGAGGAACGCGTGTAGGGTGTTTGATTATTTGTTCCAAATCATTAAGTAAGGAAAAAGAGAGTGCCTCAGCTCCACCTGGGTCATCCTTTGCAGAGTCAAGCCACTCTCTGTGATGTACCATTTATTAAATGGTGATAAACACACTGCAATAGTATAATATTAAGTGATGATAAATACAAGACTACTAATTTACTAAGTGTTGAAGACAGACATTGTGGTAAGCCAATCAGCTGCTTGCTCTTTGTAAACAAATGACTCGGTTCAGTGTGGGATGCTTTTTTTCAGTAAAGCTGATTACTTTAGGATAATATTTTATCAACCTGGCACCAAATGATCATAAATTATATGAGGATTTTGGTGAAATTGCCTAAAGAAGTATTAACGGAATCTTGTTGGAGGGAGTACCCACCCATGCTACGCCCCCCCCCCCCCCCCACCTGCCAGCTGCTCCCAGATAAACATTCGTCTTTCTTATACAATATACTCCTACACTTATTTGTTCTTATTTTTGTCTTTTAATACTGTACAGTATACAGCTTTCTCTTTATTCATAAGACAAATTCTGTGATTGCTTACATATAACACTTTATAGTAAATAAACAATCATCTCAGTGACAACAGTTGTTGATAACCAGACTTGTATGTCTGATTTTCAACCCAGAGAGTTGTTTCATATTTTTTTCTATTATTGATGCAATGTTCTGTAAATAACCTAGTTATACACTTAAAGGCCTTAGTTGTTGAAGTGCAGTAGTAACATAACATCAACTAATTTTCTTTAAGCATTTCAGATAAGCAGTGTTATCTCCCAACCCCCCCCCCCCATATATTTGCATATTTCGGCCTTGACCTTTGCCCCAGGCTAGGGTGCCGCTGGCCGCATCTCCAATTTGGGATAAATCGAGAAATATCAACTTTTCCCAAAATAATTTTTAACCTTTTTAAATGATAAAACAATAAAAAAAAGCAGTAAGAAAAACTATATATTGACCCTCTAGAAACTTCCCTGTGGCAGCAGTGGCGAGGGAGATAAGGGGACAGTGTTGTTTTGATGGCTAACGCTCGTGGTCACTACGCACTTAGCGGCCATTTTCTGCTTGCCTTTGTGTCCGGGATGCCCAGTAATACATATATTTACTGATTGTAATACTTACCGTACTTGTTATAAATAATTCATTTAGAAAATTTTATTTGCATTATTTTTCATGAAAAGTGCTCGGCAACACACACGCAGTCGGTCGCCAGGCTGTCTGGCTGTCTTTATGTTTGGTAGAGCAAGTACTGCATAAAATAATAATTCCACAAATACGGTGGTCCCCTCGATTAACAAGCACAATTGGTTCCACAGAGTCAGCCGTTAACTGAATATATTATTTCAATGGGATATTGGGTAATTGGTTTTAACTCATAGAGAAAGTACATACAAAGTGCTGTATACCAGTACAGTAATAGAATTAACAAAACATTAAATATAAACTAAATACAGTACTGTACTGTACAGTATACTGTACAATAATAAATAAAAAACAATAGAATACTGTATTTTAACTAACTTTGAGGTGTGCAGGTCATATTACTGGCAGCTTTGTTTATATATCAAATAGTTGATTGTAGAGGCAGTCGATGATGACATGCCGTATTCTTTACAGAGTGCATTGGTTCTTGGTATTTTTTATTGATTTCTGCACTGTATATTATCATTATGTTAACAATTTCAGAATGACTAATAATTTTAATTTAAAAATGCAAAAAAATATTCAAGAGACCAACAAACTCGATGTTCACTCCACTGTAAACAAAGTTAAACTGAGAAGCGTTGGTGGGAGATTCGATCAGCTGAAGGGCGCACAAAAACTGTTCCCTGTACTGTATATATTATCGATATGCTAACTAAATTTCAGAATGACCAATAATTATAATATAAAAAAATGCAAAAATATTCAAGAACACAACTTTCTTGATATTTACCGCACTGGAAACGAATGTAAACATAGAACCAATTACTGTATTGGCAGACTAACCGATCAGCTGATGCACACAACAAAGCGTGTTTCTCGTAAGGCTGTCATTAATAGAACTGAAAATCCTTTTAGGGTGTAATTCGTTAACTGAAATTTCGTAAATTGAACCGCTCGTTAATGGAGGGTCCACTGTAAATACATTTACAACATAATCATACCATTATTTTCCAATAATACTACAATACAACTACACTACTTTTAGCAATATTACTTTGATAAAACATTATAAAATGGACAAACAATGAAAATGAAACAAACAAAAGTTGGTAATTATGTTCAGGAAGCTTCCCTGTGGCCGAGGTGTGGTGTGAGAGGCAAGTAGTCACACTGGAACCTGATAAACTGTGCTGGGCATTTAAACAGTGGCGGGAAAAGGCGTGAGTTTTGGAACGTCATCCGGGGCGCGTCTGTCGGGCGTTCTGGTTCTGGAACGTCACCCGGAGTGTAAGGGTTAAGCATTTTTCGGACTTAGGTCTGCCCCAATTAGTCCATTTTATCGAGGTTCTACTGTACGTGCATTACCGCTGTACAAATCAATACAGGCAGTCCCTGAGTTATGAATGCCTGACTTATGAACATCCGTAGTTACGAATGGGATCCCAATATATATTCTTCACAAAAATCTGTAAATAAAATCTCATTTTTTACATTACTTTCATTATTCTATATTGTTTAACATGACAGCACTGTACTGTATTTATAGTACAGGGGGCCCCCCCAAATTCGCAGGGGTTAGGTTCTCAAAATGGCCGCGAATCACCAAATCCACAAATAACATTTGCTGAACGGGGGGGGGGGGGGGGGTTACATTTTTACTTGTGTACAAAGAAATGTATTTTTTTACTTGTGTACAAAGAAATGTATTTTCCTTTTATGTGCTTGCCTTTAGAACAATTATTTATTTTACCTGTACAGTATATATATATATATATATATATATATACACACACACACACAGTCATGCGCCGGTTATGTGATGATCGGACAACATAAGCTTTTTATTTATACTTACGTGTATGTGGAATACTATATACGTACATATACACTTTTACTCTTAAATCACTACTGTAATGTGATACAGGTGATTAATTTTTATCTCTTGTGCAAAATACATGACGTTTATATTAAAATTATTCACTGTTTTACAAGGATTCCAGCAACGCCAAGCAGATGGGGGAGAGAGAGGGTGAGAGCGAGCAAGGGGGCGTGGGGGGAGGGGAGGTAGTACGTTTGACAGTTGGCCCAGGTCTAACGCTTGTATATTTATCTGTTCTTAGGTGACTAAGCTTCTCTCTCTTATAAAAAGCCAGTGAAATGACCTGGGTGAATATAATTTACATAGCTGGGTTTCTTGTAACATACACTGATTAATTTGAATATAAACATGCTATAATTTGCACTAGACAAAACAATTTTCGTACCGTAATCAAATTAGTACATGTGCACTCCAGCTTTGCACTAACGTCATTTATTTCTATTACGTTTCTTTTAGTATGGTGTGTGCATGTAAATGGATGAAAATAAATGAAGAAATCTATGTAAATCTACCCAAAAATACAGTTGAAAAACTTTTTTATAAAATGTACTACAGTACTGTACACAAATGTACAACACTTTTTATCTCTTGAGCAAAATATATGACGTTTATATTCAAATTATTGGCTGTCTTGCAAGGATTCCAGCAATGCAAATTATAATGTCCTAACTTTAATCTGAGATATTATATAAGATAAAAACTGTAAGCCTAAAAGCCTGGCTGGGGGGGGGGGACTGACGGAGCCAGCTACGCCACCCAGCGAGGGGTTGGGGGGGGGGGGGGTTTGAGGTGATAAGTTTGAGCCAAAGTTCTGTGTGTTTATTTAACAGTCCTACTAAGCTTCTCTCATTTTAAAATGCCAGTGATATGACCTAGGAGAATATAATTAACATGGCTGGGATTCTTGTAAGATACTGATTTATTTGAATATAAACATGTTGTAATTCGCACTAGACATAACAATTTTAGTACTGTAATCAAATTAGTACATGTGCACTCCAGCTTTGCACTAAGGTCATTTATTCATTTTGCATTTCTTTTAGTATGGTGTGTGCATGTAAATGGATGAAAATAAAAGAAGAAATTTATGTAAATCTACCCAAAAATACAGTTGAAAAACTTTTTATGAAATGTACTACAGTACTGTACACTAATGTACTAACTTTTTTATATCTTGAGCAAAATATATGACGTTTATATTCAAATTAATCTCTGTCTTGCAAGGATTTCAGCAATGCAAATTATATTATCCTAACTTTAGTCTGAGATATATAAAATAAACAAAGAAATCACCAATCTTTTATCTTGGAACACTAGGGCGGTGGGAAGAGGGGGAGGTGAGGTGACAGAATGTCTGGCGTTTGTTTGTTTATTTATTTGAGATAAGATTTGACAGTTGGCGCTGAAGGCCTGCCTGCATGTTTATTTATCATTACTTAGGAGTGACTAAGCTCTTCTTATAATTTGCTACCCAAACGACCTGGGTGAATATAACTTACATTGGAGGGATTCTTGTATGATAGTAATTTATTTGAATACCTGTATAAACAATACAGGTTTGCACTTAGGTCCATTGTTACAGTACAATATTGACTAAATTCACTAGATAGCGTATGCCTGGCCGCACAATCTATAAGAATACGCGATGCATACGTGACTGTGCCCGCTCTAGGTCCATTTCGGTTCGCTTGGTCCCATTATTTGAATGTTTTTTTTTTTCAATTTAAATTTTAATTGTTTATTCCTTGATAGAGGAAGCGGGATCCTAGTGCTGTCACTTGGTACCCCTGTACCATAACACCAGAAGCAACTGGCCAGTGTCACAAGTATATACAGTACAGTACAGTCATCCCTTGGTTATTGCGCCTAATTGGGACCCCGCCGATAACGAAAATACAGAACCTATGGGATTTATTCTAATTGGTTCATTTACCCAAGACCCAACCCCTAGTTTCCCATTTTACAACCATTTAGACCCACTAAATATATATATATAATGTTATGGTAAATATCATAAACACACATAGGCATGGCTAGGTTTATTACAAAGTGATGAAAAGGGTACGCTTACTACTGTAGTCCACAAAACATGTAGCTATGCTTTTTTTATTTGGTCCCCCGTCATACGAGTCCGTTTTCTCTCACATCAGGACGCCTGAGTCCTCCGTTTTCTCTCTTAATCTTAGAGTGCACCAGAGACTTATTATTTTTAGTAATGCCACAGAATTTGAAATTGCAACCCCAATTGCAACTGGGGTTGCAATTGTTGAGGCAACTAGATTTGTCTGATTACAGCAAATGTGTTATTGTCAATTTGTAGGTGAAAGATTTTATCCTCAATAGATGTAGGTTAACATTTCACCTGTAGGCAAATGCTTAAAAAAGCCTAAGTAAGGAAGCATATTACTTTAACACATAATATCTGACCAGTATAGGATCATCATGTCTCCGTCAGGGGGTCATGGAGTGGTGGTCCAGGAGGCGTCACGTGTTTTTTTTTTGGGGGGGGGGGGGGTGGGCACGGACGTATATGCTATCGGACATTGTTCGGTCGGACATTAACCGGTGCATGACTGTATATCTAAGAAAAATTTTTGAATGGTCTGAAAAATAGCAGATGAAATTCAATGTGGACAAATGTAAAGTTCTTAGTCTAGGAGATATAAACAGAGAAACCAGATATCAGATGAACATCGATGTTATAGAGAAGTCCGAATGTGAGAAAGATTTAGGAGTACCTGTATTGATAAGTAGAAATCTGAAGACAAGTAAACAATGTGTATTTGCTCGAAACAAGGCTAATAAAGTACACCTAGACCCTGACTTACGACGAGGTTAGGGACCCAAATCCAGGTCGTAAGTCCGACATCGAAAAAAAAAAAAAAAATTAATAAAAAATCTACAATGAAATAGAGTACAGTAAAATTAATGAATAATGATGAATGGATACAGTACAGTGAAAGTAATAAATAATAAGGAATGGATACAGTGTGACTGAGCACTTAACCTTTAATGTACTGTAGTCAGCTGAATGCACATGGGGCCCCCATAATTTTCTAATTATACATGGAGACTACATTAACTGGAAACGTTTCGGTATAGAAAATGCGTGTCATTTAAAATTTTTTTTTTTTTTTTTTTTTTTTTTTTTTTTTTTTAATATCTATATCTGAGGCGGTCGTAAGTCCACGTAGTCGTAAGTCGGGGTCTAGGTGTACTTGGGTTCATACAAAGGAGTGTTAGTTGCAAGACTAGAGAGGTCATCCTGAAACTATATCTTGCGCTTGTGAGAACTTACTTGGATTACGCAGTTCAATACTGGCCACCGTATTACAGAATGGATATAGAATCCCTAGAAAGAATTCAGAGGAGAATTACAAGACTAATCCCGGGCATTAGGAACCTCGAGTACAGAGACAAGTTAAAGCATCTTAATTTGCACTCCTTCGAGAGACGTAGAGTGAGGGGCGATATTATATGAGGTGTATAAATTGAAGTCGGGGCTAAACAAAGGGGGGACATAACATAGGTACTCAAACTATCCAACCACGAGCGAACTCGTAACAATGGTTTTAAATTAGATAAATTTGGATTTGGGCATGAAATAGGTAAACACTGGTTTAGAATAGAGTAGTGGATGAATGGAACAAGTTACCAAACATCATCATTAACTCAAATATGCTGGATAGCTTCAAACATAGGTTGGATGGATATATGAGCAATAGGGGTTGGGTGTAAATGGAACTGCCCAGTATGGGCCAATAGGGCCGCTGCAGTTTCCCCCATTCTTATGTTCTTATGTGTCTAGCTGGGACTGCACCTGTGTTTCGTGCGAATCTGATGAATCTATTTCTTCAGTAGTGACATTAATACCATCAGCAGTATCTGAATCGTTTTAATAACGTTCCACCAATTTCGTAATACAGTAAAGCCTCGAATAATGACGGTAATGTGTCTCCAATATTGCAGTGTAAGGTGAATCATCGTATGGCGAATCATTAATTACCATTAAAATAAAGCAATAATAATGAGATGCGTTCCCAAGTGTGACCTTTTCATATCTTTTGTGTGGCTTTTTACCCTCTTTTCCCCCAAAACAATACAATTAATGAAAATTGCAAACTATATTCTTTAAATAATGTTTCTGAATGCACCTTATACAATATAAATGAAGGAGATGAGACGCCATTGTTTTCATTGGTGTTTACAGCCGGGAGTCCGGGACGCTAGTTCTACACAAGAAAATTAAGAAAATAAGACCCTGGTTGTAGCTGTAGTAAAATTAATGCAAAAAATGAATATATTTGTTTTAAGTAATGTTATTTAGTGTTAATAAATGGAACAATAGAAATAGCTAACCACTAATGGCAAAGAAAAACAAGTGAGATGGATTGGGAATGCCAACATATACGTGAGCACTCAAGGAAACAGTGTCATTTATCTTAGAATATGCACAAAAGATTCATTACTGAATATGTATTTGATTTAATTAATGTTTATATATGTGAAATGAACAATGCAATTCATTAATAATTTGTAGAATATTAAAACACACACAGGGAGACAAGACGGCATTGTTTTCATGAGTGACGATGGTTCTACATAAGAAACTGAAGAAAATAAGACTGGTTGTAGCTGTAGTGAACTTAATGTAAAAAAAAAATTGAATACCTGTATGTATATTTTAAGTAATGTTATTTAATGTTAATGAATGGAACACTAGAATTAGCTAACCACTAATGGTAAAGAAACAAAGCGAAACGATTGGGAACGCCAACGTATGTACAGTAAGTGCGTACATGTGAAAACATAGCGTCCTTTCTCTACATATGAATATGAAAGCAACACTTATTTACTGTTCATATATGTTTTAAATAATACTTACGAATGTAAAACTAAAATTCTACTCACCAATAGTGGTAAAGTGTAAAACATAAGGACAGCCAATGATGTGCGAGTTGTTACTCAGATGACGAAGTCATCAGGTTCAACTCTGGCTGAAGCTGTAGGTTCAACTCTGGCTGAAGCTGTAGGTTCAACTCTGGCTAAAGCTGTAGGTTCAACTCTGGCTGAAGCTGTAACTTTCCATTAAGCTGTTGCTGAAACTTTTACTGAACCTGCAGTTGTTATTGAAGCTGCTTATGATGCTGAATTTGATGGTGTAGCTGAAGTTGATGGTTTAGGCCTTCGAATAATAAAGCTGTCTAAAGAACCTTGCACAGCTACTTTCTTTGCTCATTATACAGGTTGTACCTCTCTAGTCCGGCATTCTGTGGTCCGGAAACTCCCGTGGTCCGAAACGATTTTAGTTGGTCCAATAGGTAGATAGGCAGCTTTTTTTTTTTTTTTTTTTTTTTCTGAATTATTATTATTATTATTACAGGAGTATTAAATTTTTGCCCCTCATGCCTTAATGTGGGTCAGTGACCTATTCCCGAGTGGGCTAATCCCCTTTAAAAAAAAAAAAGCCGCGGGAAATTAAGGTTTGTTTACATCCGGCAGTTTGGCTGCTCTCTCTCTCTCTCTCTCTCTCTCTCTCTCTCTCTCTCTCTCTCTCTCTCTCTCTCTCTCTCTCTCTCTCTCTCTCTCTCTCTCTCTCTCTCTCTCTCTCTCTCTCTCTCTCTCTCTCTCTCTCTCTCTCTCTCTCTCTCTCTCTCTCCCCTTGTCTATACAGAGTACAACATTCAACCCTTCAATATATATGAGCAGTAAATAAGTGTTCCTTTCATATTCTTATGTAGAGTAATGACGATATATTTTCACATGTGCGCACTTACATACGAGCAGTCTCACTTTTTTTTTTTACCATTAATGGTTAGCTACTTATATTGTTCCATTTATTAACATTAAGTAACATTACAGGTACTTCAAGCAACCATATTCATTTTTTTACATTAATTTTACTACAGCTAAACTCAGGGTCTTATTTTCTTCAGTTTTATATGTAGAACCAATCAGTCACTGGTTTCGTAAGCTTTAACATGAACAATGCCGGCAGCCGTCTCGTCTCCTCTAATATTCCACGTATTATTAATAAATTGTATTGTTAATTTTGCACACACGTACATTAATTCAATAAAAACAAATTCAGAAACATTAATTAAAATATATATGAACAGTAAATAAGTGTTGCTTTCATATTCTTATGTAAAGTAATGACGATATGTTTTCACGTGTGCGCATGCGCACTTACATATGCGATCTCTCTTTTTTCTTTACCATTATCGTTAGCTACTTCTATTGTTCCATTTATTAACATTAAATAATCATTACTTAAAACAACCATATTAATTTTACTACAGCTACAGCCAAGGTCTTATTTTCTTCAGTTTTATATGTAGAACCAGTCAGTCACTGGTTTTGTATTCAACGAATACAATACTGTCATTTCCTCGTGTGTTTTAATATTCTACGTATTATTAATGAATTGTATTGCTCATTTTGCACACATAAACATTAATTCAATAAAAAAGACATTCAGTAATAGACAATAATGAATCTTTTGTACATAAGAGAAATGATGCTATTTACACGATTATGCACGTCGTCTGCACGTTGGCGGGCCGTTCAAACCAGTCGAAATTCAAGTTTCCGCCGTCAAAATTTTTATTTATTTATTATTTTGTGTGTTCCAATAAAATACGTTAAGAATTAAAAACTCGCGAAATTTGAGAAGCTACTATACGATATTTAACCCTTCAATATGTCTTCAAAGAGACCATGATGCAGAGAAAGTGGTACTAGTGCTTCCAGGCATAAGTACAAGTCACTATCTATCCAGGAAAAGGGTGAATTTCCATGGTCCGGCAATTTCCATGGTCTGGCACCGGTCAGGTCCCGAGGTTGCCGGACTAGAGAGGTACAACCTGTACATCTTTATGTAAAGGTTATTTCCATTTATTTAAATTTTAAGGCTTTGTTCTGTTAATGGATCCACTTCAGAATATATGCTCATTGCTTGCTCCATATAATATCCACAGACCTCTCACCTTTTTCATATCGGTTTAACACATCTAGTTTCTCGGCTAAGCTTATACACTTTCTTTTAGTTTTTTAAACAACACTACCAGTACTTGCTCTCTGGCTCATATTGAATAGGGATGCAAAAATGCTGTAAGATACCAGAGAAAGTTTTTCTCCTTTTCCTATTCAGATGCGTGAAAACAAAGGGCCAGCCAGCTGCGATGTTTTATGCTAGTGAAGCTGGCGTCACCACTAACAAGCCCGGCAGCCTCCGTGCACAAGGCGTGTTTTTTGTTTTTTTAATATCGGGATTTAGTTATTATTTATACGAAAATGGAATATAAATTTTTAATTTCGTCTTAAATACGAAGAAAATAATGTCGTAAATTGAATTGTGTCCTAAATTAACCAGAGTCTTAGATATGAATCTTCGTTAGTTGAACCGTCGTTATCGGAGGTTTTACTGTATCTGAACATGATAATTTAAAAAAGATCATCCATTAATACTTAAATGGATAGCATCAAAATTTATATCATAAAAATACTCTTGCCTTCCATTTACATTAAATAAATTTACTTGTAAAACAAATAAATTATCAATAAATGAACACGAGAAAATTAATACTGAAAAGTAATTACTTCATTATCTACAGTATATACAGGTAGTCGTCGACTTACGACCTATGCGACTTACGTCCGTTCGACTTTACGACCGGCGGTACGACAGTTTTGGCCCCAGCCTCCTCACGCTGCCGGGAGCTGGAGCCGCGCGCATCCCCGCGCTCAATTACAAACACGCTCGCTGGTACAGCACACTTCCCTCCGTGTCTGTTTGCCTTGTGCCTTTCTTTTGTCTCGGAAATCTTTCTTGAACCACCACCCCCCCCAAGATGTCTACCAAGAGGAAACTGTCTTCATCTACTCCTCAACCTGCCAAGAAGCAAAGAAAGGCCATTGATTTAAACACTAAAATGATGGTGATTAAACAGCACGAAGGGGGTAAGAAAGTGAATGAGATTGCACGTGATCTGACGCTATCACACTCTACTGTGTCGACGATTTTGAAGGATAAAGAAAGGATTCGTGAAGCTGTGAAAGGTTCTGCACCCATGCAAGCGACAGTTATAACGAAGCAACGGACTGGGCCTCTCCACGAAATGGAGAAATTACTTTACATGTGGATGGAAGATCAGATCCAGAAACGGACACCGTTAAGCCTTTTTACTGTGCAGACGAAGGCTAGAAGTCTATTTCAGACTTTGAAGGAGCGCGCCGGAGAAGACTACAGTCAAGAATTTGCAGCAAGTACTGGCTGGTTCAAGAGATTCAAGAAAAGATTTCAATTTCATAATGTTCGAGTGACTGGGGAAGCAGCGAGTGCAGACGAGGAAGGAGCACGCAAGTTTGTTGACAGTCTGGATGAATTGATTACGGATGAGGGATATCTAGCAGAGCAGATATTTAATGTGGATGAAACGGGATTGTATTGGAAACGGATGCCAGAACGCACTTACATCCAAAAAGAAGCCAAAAGCATGTCTGGATTTAAAGCATTTAAGGATAGGCTTACTCTGCTGCTTGGCGGGAACATCGCGGGGTTTAAGCTGAAACCTTTCCTAATCTTCCATTCAGAAAACCCGCGGGCGTTGAAAAATGTAAACAAGCACACGCTGCCCGTTTACTTTCGGTCTAACCGTAAAGCATGGATGACACAGGCACTGTTTGAAGACTGGTTTGTAAATTGTTTTATTCCTCAAGCTCGTGAATATTGTGTGACGAAAGAAATTCCTTTCAAGATTTTATTGCTACTGGACAATGCGCCTGGACATCCACCTCATCTATCAGATATTCATCCGGACGTGAAAGTGATTTTTATGCCGCCAAACACGACTTCAATATTGCAGCCTATGGACCAAGGTTCAATTGCTACTTTCAAGGCTATCTATCTCCGAACCACCTTTGCCCAAGCCATAGCCGCTATAGATGCCGACCCAGAACTATCGTTGCGTGACTTTTGGAAACAGTACAACATTCTTATGGGTATCAAGAATCTGGCAAACGCCTGGGAGGCTGTGACGGAGAAGTGCATGAATGGCATCTGGAAACAGTGTGTTAAGCGCTATGTTCATACTTTTGCAGGATTTGACAGTGAAAATGAGCTTGAAGTTATTCGGGAAAAAATAGTAAAACTGGCAAAAGATCTTTCTTTGGAATGTGAAGTGGAAGATGTTGAGGAGTTGCTAGACCAAGAATCAGAGGAACTTACAAATGAAGAGCTAATCGAATTGGAGGAAGAAAATGTAGCAGAAGAGGAAAGGAGAGAAGCAGCGGATAACGAAGAGGAGGAGGAGCCACAAAGGACGTTCACCACTAAGGGATTATCAGAAGGTTTATCTCTACTAAATAAACTTCTTGCCCATTTTGAAGGAATGGACCCAAACATTGAACGATTTGCAAGGATTGAGCGGATGGCACGCAATTCGTTTCGTCCATATCAAGAAATTTACGAGGAGAAGAAGAAACGAACAATTCAGACAAAGCTCACCATGTTCATGAAAAAAACAACTCCTCCGGCTACCCCAAAGGCTGCCCCAGCTGACGACCCCGACGATCCACAGCCAAGCACCAGCGGCCAATAAGATGTTTTTTGTATGTTTGTATGTTTTGCAACTAAAATGTTTTATATGTTTTGCACCTGTATTTTTTCTTTTTTGTATGTTGTGTAAATAATAAACCAATTGTACTGTAATATGCAGTGATTTACTTAAACCTGACGACCGTAACAATAATGAACAAAGAAAATGTTGATAAAATATGACTTAAAGATGATTACACATTATAATATACGTAAGGTAATTATAACATAGGCCGACTTACGACCAGATCAACTTACGACCGGTTGGCCGTAACCAATCTCGGTCGTAAGTCGACGACTACCTGTACACAGGTATTTATATAAAAGGTAAGTAAGACACCTATAAAAAGAATATAACCTACACGATGACTAACGTGTGAAGCTATGCAGTAGAAAATATCAATGTAGGTATAAATGTAATGTATACCTAAGAAATACCTATAAATGTGGTCTTGAGTTGATGCAGAAAAACTGTAGCCGTCAGTTGGAGTAGTCCCTCAAGCAGTCACAGCTGATGCCAAGGTCTCGGTTAGTGGGTCAATGTCCTCCGTGTTGATAGCATATCAGATGATGTCTCCGTTGTGTAGCAACTGATTGTAGCTTCAAAATGGCGACGGTCGAGTCCACTTTGACGACGGGGAGTCCACTATCTGTCAAGATGCTGACTAATCACTGGCGAATCGCTGGGTTCACTGGGAACGTCTACCATGGATGAGAGTCAGTTTGCTTCTGTGTGATACAGACCTAAGGTTGCCCTGTATATAAGGAGCTTGTTTAAACAACTTGTGATGTCTGAATGGTGTAAGGTCTGAAATATGCAAGTATGTGTCAACACTGTAAGAACCAATGGGGCTGTCAGTGGAGGTATGTTCCTTCCACTTACAGGATGTTGAATGCTGATCCCACAAATTCTTCTGTCACACCACGACTGGTTGCAGCTTGTCATACAGAGGTGTTGCCGTAATATGCAAAACTTATCAATAATTCATTTAATACTTGTTATTGAGAAGATTTTTTTTTTAAAATCTCCTTGGATGACAAAATGAAAATCACTCATCATATAACGTCTCACTACGGGATATTTTAATGAACTTTGGAAGACTATAGCACGTCATGGAATTCTCTCCTTTTTTTGTGTAAAACACTTATGACTTGTCCTTTAGAATGTATATGTATATATAAACTGGATTCTTGTTATTCGTTTCCACTTTGCTGGTACCTTATGAACCGTTGATTCTTGATGAGTTAATGGGGCTGGAACATGTACAGTAAAAGTATATAGGGTTTTTAGTAGCATAAACTCAGCTGTCTTTTCTTCATTTATTAGGAAAATATATTACAGCTCCTCCGACTTACGACGAGGTTAGGAATCCAAATCCAGGTCGTAAGTCGAAATGGTCGTAAGTCGAAAATGCTTAAATATTACAGTGGTCCCTCGGTTAATGAACACAATTCGTTCCAGAAGGTCGTTCGTTAACCAAAAATTTTGTTAACCGAAACCATTGTTTCAATGGGATTTTGGGTAATTGGTTCCAGCTCACCGAAAATTACATACAAACTAAAAATAAATGCAGTAAAGTACACTTACTTTGAGGTGTGCATGTAGAAGGCTCCTGGTTGATGATGATGGGAATTAGAAGTTGAGGTGGAGGAGAAGGGAGAAGAGAAGGCACTGGGGGTGGAAGAGAAGTCACCCCATGCTTCATGTTGCCATTTCACCCATAAAATTTTAAGTTCCCTTGGTGTAATTCAAGATTATTTTCTTTAAGTCAACACTGCACTGCACTATGTATTGTCAATATGTAAAATAAATTTCAGAATGACCAATAATTGTACTGTAAAAATGTAAAAATAGTTTATGTTCAAGAGAGTCTCAAGCAAGATGCTATCTACACTGAGCAGAGACACAAACTGTTGCCAGTCTGGGTGAGTCAAGTGGCTGTTTGGCACGCTAAAAACTAGTTCCCTGTACTTCAATTATGTTAAATAATTGTTAAAATTACTAAAAATTTTAATATAAGACTTAAAATTATTGAATAGTACAACCTTCTTGATATTTACTCAAATGGTAACAAATTTAAGCCCTAAAACCGATTACTGTATTGGCAGACTAATTCTCCAGCTGGTGAGCAGGCGAAAACATGTTGACACGATTTCGTAAGGATTTCGTTAACCAAATTTTTGTTTGTTAATCGAGTTGAAGATTCTTTTGGAAGGTAATTCGTTAACCGAAATTTTGTTAACCGAAGCGCTTGTTAACCGAGGGATCACTGTACATAGAAAATCTAAAAGGGGTGTCTCTTTTCCTTCTCAGCACTACAAAATTCACACTTTTAAGCTTGTCAGCAATTTTCAAGTGAATTACAAACAAAAATTTTCTGTGTGTGTTGACGTTGGGATTCGAAAATACGTAATTTGACAAAATTTTGGTACGACTGAAGCAGGTCGTAAGTGGGAGTGGTCGTAATTCGAGTAGGTCATAAGTCGGGGAGGAACTGTATATACAGTTAGAAGTGTATATCACTGTAACTTAACGACTGTAGCTATGAGTGTTAAATGAGGACAGATTCTATGTTAAATAGCTCTGCTAAACACGTCCTGTTGATTTGAGGTGAGAATGCCCCGGTGTAGCCGGCTTTTATTACCTGACCTACCATTTTAGGGTCCCGCCTCAAGGGTAGAACTTACCCATCATGTGATGTGACCATGTCACCTCAAAGCTAGTGGAAAGTTACAGGGGGTGATATGATTATATAAGCTGAATGCACTGCCCAACATTTATATACAAACTAAAGGCTGATAACCTCCTGTAAGCAACCAGTGTGAAGGTGTCTAACTCTATGGTAGGAAATTATGAAACACATACATGTATCCATTCCCATAATTCTGTGACACTGTAGTGGGGCAGTAACTCCCTCACAGATGGTGTTATGAAGGACCTCATATGATGTGGCAACTCTTTCACTATGTGGTGTTGTAGTGGTGGTCATGGGAGTGTTGTGGTGATTTGGTGGTGGTGATTGTTGGGAGTGGTGATTGTTGGGAGTGGCGATTTTTGGGGGTGGTGAGTGTTGGGGCGGTGAATTCTGGTGGTGGTGGTGTAGTGACCCATGTGCATATGTGCTGGGATTTGGCTATTGTTATTTTTAACCCCTAGTCCCCGGGTGCCGTTCCAGTCGATTTTTCTCGATTTATCCTCGGGGGGGGGGTCCTGCCAGCAGCACCCTAGGCCGTGGCTTAAGGGTTAAACTCGCATTATTGCGTACTTATTCGTAATTTTCTTAATTTATTTATTTTTTTACTTAGTTACAGGCACACAAAATCTAAATAGAGAATGTGCAAAATATATTAAAGAAATGATTTTCATAAGGTCTAAACATAAAGCTAATGAATGTTTCTTTTGACCGTGGGAGTCGCCTGGATTGTAGGAGGATGGCGTGGCATTGAAGATCTCAGCCGCTCCAGTCTTCTGCATGTACTGAAATTATTGTCAACTGGCAATGTAGTATTTTTTCTTTTATTTTATTTATTGGTATAATTTTTATTTATTCCTCACATTTACTGGTACTACAGTATACAGTCGGCCCTTAACATACGCGGGGGTTACGTAACACAGATACCCGTGGATGTTAACCCCCCCCCCCCCCCCCCCGAAAAAAAAACCCTGCCCCCCCCCCCCCCCCATGTCCTTATTTACCGTATATACCTGAGTGTAGTTCGAGTTTTTAAGACCAAATTATTTGGCAAAAAAGTGGGGGTCGACCTCTAAACGGGTAATAGTTTCGTTAGGTTGAAAAATATTTACCAGTAACGACCAGTAAACGATGCACCAACGCACCACCAGCTGTGAGTGTCGGTACAGTTGCCAGGGCAGATCTCTTGTATCATCATAGCAAGCCCAAAGTAGCCAAATCCATGGTATGGTAGCACAGGACGATGTAAAACAAAGTATTCATTTATTAAAGTTTATTTATAGTTACTGGACATAAATTTTTTTCATTACATTTGAAACATCAATCTTTGTTAATTAAATTTGAAACAAAAGAAAACTACGATACTGTATTTTCATTAAAATATTACATCACAAGTATATTTTACCTTAACTGTGACTGAATGAATATACGTATTCTCAGAAATATATTTGGAAATATAATATTTTTGCTGGAATGACGTACATATTACAGTGGAAAGCGGGATAAAATCATGACGAAAACAATGACTTTCACTTTCTTTCGTTATTCAAAAGATTTTACCGTCATCGCTCTTCGAATGGTTTTCAGTTTAAAAACTTTTGTACTCATACTGTATTACAATAATATGCTATCCTATCATTAGCCTTATAATCCCACAACTGAAAACCATTCGAAAAGCGATTACGGTAACATCTTTTGAACGAAAGAAAGAGAAAGTCATTGCTTTCGTCACAATTTTATCCCACTTTCCACTGTAATACGTACTGTACATCATTTCAGCAAAATATTACATTTCCATGTTCTCAGAAATAAATGGTAGTTTTGTTGAAACGTAATGTACAGTATTTAATATTAAAATGCAAAAATAGCTATAAACACAATTAATACACCTGTAATGTACTGGCTGGCATCTCCACTCGTCCCTGCTCCCGCGTCCAAGGTCACCACTCCTCCCAACTCGCTCCCTCCACTCCCTCCTCCGCCTCCTCACCGTCACTACTGCCGACAACAAACACAAATGTTTTGTGAATAACTGCACCTCCACTTCCTATGTACAGTACTGAACTGTACTGTGCTGTGCATTTTTACAAACAATAAACATGGCAAGAAAAGTTATTAAAAAAAAGAGATAAAAATTTCACTTTACTGTACAGTACCTATCCTCGGCGACAGGACGGGGGTCATCGGGCTCATCGTCACTCAATTCCATAACGGGTGGTGAAGTGGGGGCGAAGGTGGATTCAGCTGCTTCCTCACTGCCGCCAGTGATTGATGGTGTTAAATCTCTCCTTCGGTGATCAAAGAACATGGTGATGGGGAGTTGTCGTCTCTTTCTTTTCATCTCTTCCATGATATTTTTGTATGGAGCAAAAACGTCATCCATCCCTCGCATGAATTTCAGGGCATGCACCATGGAGGGGTCCATACTATAGGCCAGGTTTTTCAGTGCCTCAATATTCCTGGTCATCTCCCCCAACTTCTCCAACATTATTTCTTGGTGCTCTTCCTCATCCTCTTTCCCTTTCGCTTCCTCTTCCGAGTCTACTAACTCCTGTAGATCCTCCTCGGTCAGCTCAGTGTCGTGCTCTTCAATTAGCTCCCTAATCTCGTCCTCTGCCATGTCCTGGAAGCCTTCAGCAGCCACTTTCCTTGACAGTGCCAGGGTCTTTCCGAATATTTTCATTAAAATCCATCAAAATCATTTTCCTTGTCATCGTCTTAAGCACCAAACAGCTCCTTCCAGTCTTCTCCTTGAACAGGGCTAGAGGGTACGTGTTTTTCGAATCGTTTTCAATTAAAAAAATGTTACAGCACATGTATATTTTACCTAAACTGTGCCTGAATGAATATATTCTCAGAAATAAATAGTAATTTTGCTGAAACGTGATGTATTTCAATGTAAAATAGGATAAAATACATGACGAAAACAAGAGACTTTACCTAACCTTCCGATGTTCAAGAAATGTTACTCGGTTTTTTAATAGTTTTCGGTTAAAATACGTACTGTTATATTACAATGATATTCTATTCATACTGTGCTTGATATAATGCATTCACGGAAATGTAATATTTTTGCTGAAATGACGTACGTATTACAGTGGAAAGTGGGATAAAATCGTGACGAAAACAATGACTTTCGCTTTCTTTCGTTCAAAAGATGTTACCGTAATCGCTTTTCGAATGGTTTTCAGTTAAAAAAACTGTTGCATCACAAGTGAATTAGGATAGAATATTATTGTAATAACAGTTTTTTAACTGAAAACCATTCGAAAAGCGATTACGGTAACATCTTTTGAACGAAAGAAAGCGAGTCATTGCCTTCGTCACTTTTCACTGTAATACGTACGTCATTTCAGCAAAATATTACATTTCCATATTCTCAGAAATAAATAGTAGTTTTGCTGAAACGTAATGCATTTCAATGTAAATTAGGATAAACTACATGAAAACAAAAGACTTTACCTAACCTTCCGATGTTCAAGATATATTAATCGTTTTTTTAGTAGTTTTCGGTTAAAATACTCATATATTAGAGATATTCTATTCATACTGTGCTTGATATAATACATTCACGGAAATGTAATATTTTTGCAACTACAATGCTGATGTCAACACAAGCGTGGTTACAGCGAGACTGACTGAGTGAGAGGGAGAGCTATGCGTGTGTGTGTGAGGTTGCGGGAGCGGGCGGTGTCCCGTGTTCGAGTTGAATGGCGTGCGATTTGAATGTACTTCAATTACTTCAATGTACAGAATATTCCTCCGGCGGGGCAATCCGCGTACACCTAGACCCCGACTTACGACGGGGTTAGGGACCCAAATCCAGGTCGTAAGTCCGACATAGATAAAAAAAAAAAAAAAAAAAAAAAAAAATTTTTTTTTTTTTTTTTTTTTTTTTTTTTTTTTTTTTTAATAATAAATCTACAATGAAATACAGTACAGTAAAAGTAATGAATAATGATGAATGGATACAGTACAGTGAAAGTAATAAATAATAAGGAATGGATACAGTGTGACTGAGCACTTAACCTTTAATGTAGTCAGCTGAATGCACATGGGGCCCCCATAATTTTCTAATTATACATGGAGACTACATTAACTGGAAACGTTTCGGTATAGAAAATGCGTGTCATTTAAAATTTTTTTTTTTTTTTTTTTTTTTTTTTTTTTTTTTTTTTAATATCTATATCTGAGGCGGTCGTAAGTCCCGACGGTCGTAAGTCCACGTAGTCGTAAGTCGGGGTCTAGGTGTATTTGCAATTCCGTGTATGCTAAACCCGCGTAAGTTAAGGGCCGACTGTACAGTGAGTTCTGCTATAACGCGTGTTTTGACAACGCGAATTTGCTCTAACGCCATTTATGAATTGAGGAACGATATTTGTAAAACGCGAACTCGTTTGCTCTAACGCGATTCCACTCGAACGGTTGTTATGGCTTCAGTTCACGTTCGACATCACATGTTCAATTGAGTTATGTGTTTTGTTTGTATGTATGCAGTATACCTATATATTACTGTATAAGTAAATTGTAAAATTTTTCATAAAAGAGAAAATCAAATTACATAGCGTTTTAGACCCGCGCTCTCTTTACATCACACACAGTGTTTACAGTTCACGTTCGACATCACATATTCATTTGATTTGTGTGTTTTGTTTGTGAAGAATGCAGAAATAATTTATGTAATATTTATATATACAGTAAACCACTCACAAGGTCCTACAGTACCACTAATTATTTTATACTGAAACTTACATTTGGGAAGCTGGATTAAAATGAAGATTACCGGTATATTAAAATAATAAAAATGTATTATAAACCAGTCTAACATACCGTAAAAGAACAATATACCCCGGTAATAAACACAGCTGCTATCATCACCACCCTCCCCCCCATTTGCCAGTGACAAGAAAGGGAAAGTGACCTTGACTGTGACCGCCTGTGGCTATTTTTAGCCGTCCTTGTGTTCAGAGGTGGTCAGTAATGCATATCTGTATATTTACTGATCATAATACTTATCTCCTATAAATAATTCATTTAAAATTTATTTTTTTTGCAAAGAATATTCAGTAAATGACTGCGTTAATTCCTGAATCTACCGACAGTGGTAAATTTAGGATATAAATGATGAACAGAAGTCACGTCATGGATTCGGAGTTTGGTCCTTAACGATCACCATAAATGTACATTACCAGGTATAATGGTAGCCTCCCTTTTTCGAGAAAAAAGTATATAAAATAAAGAAAATACTTGCAGTATACAGTTAACCCTCACTTTACGCGGTTAATGTAACCCGGAGGGTACTGCGGAAAGCGAGAAACGCGTAAAGTGAATAACATAACATATGGGATTAATTGAAATGGAGTCCGGGCCGATCCCCAAACTCCACTTTTTGACGACACACAACTATGTTGTAGTAAAAACTTTATCTTAACTTTATGATGGTATGAAAAAACAAGTAATATAGAAGAGGTTAGGTTAGGAAAGATAAAGGTTAACATAGGAAAAATAAAGGTTAGGTTAGAAAACTAAAAATTTGGTGTAACACTTACGGTAGTAGAAGAGATGGGTCGGCATACAGGGATGGAGGCTGGTTCCGAGGCAGAGGGCAGATTACTGGCCCTCAGGTGAATCACCATTACTAGGTGAATCACCATCACTGTCACTTACAGTTGTCAGGGCTTCCCTGACAAATCCCTCAAAGTCATCTTCACTGCCACTATCACTGGCTTGGGCTGGCTGTGGTGGGTTGCGGGCGAAGAAATCTGTTATGCTTTGCTGACGGCTGGCGTTGATGTTGTCGTGATACGCCTTGATGTAGGGCTCCATAGCCTCCACCTCGTAGCTTAAGGAACGTTGTGTCTTCTTTGGTTTAGTGCCGCTGGGTCCAGGTAAGGAAAGGTTTCTCTCTGGGGGTGGTGGTCCGGTGGAAGCCATTTTACGGAACAATGGATGCGCGTTTACACGGAGTGGCCTTGAGGGATGAAACTGCCGCGGCTAGGTCAAGCGTCGTCTTTCCTCCCTCCCTCCCCCGGGTGGACACGTCATAATACTTTAAGCCAATTACAGCTAGCAGCAGAGGGGGGTAGGGATGCATGGCCAATCACAGGTCTGATACGTCATATGACGTCAGTGATAACGCAACAATGACACACACTGAGCAACCTTACTGCGCCGCTTGCCCAAGCGGAAGGAGGAGGAGGGAGAGGCAGGTGGGGCGAATCTAAAAATAGCGTCGCGCCGGACACACTCCGCCTAATGGGGTTCACGTACCGCGTAATGTGAGCACGTGAGGTTCTGGCAAGGCACCGCGTTAACGTGGAAACGCGGAATGCGGGACCGAGTAAAGTGAGGGTTAACTGTATTTAATATATTACAGTATATTATAAATAAATAAATAAACAAATATATTCAAATTCCCTTATCATCCTGTGTTATATACAGAAATACTTGAGTCCCTGAGCGAGTACACAAAAAGAAAATGCATGACTAAGACATCCTAAAGTGGATAGAGAACGGATATCTCTACTGGGGGACTCGAATGTTTCTTATGTTTTGTGGGCGCTCTAGCATAATGTGAATAATATGTAAATTACAATTTACTTATATATATATATATATATATATATATATATATATATATATATATATATATATATATATATATATATATATATATATATATATATATATATATATATATATATATATATATATATACTTCATTTTTAGTCCATTTAACACGCGGACTTTGAACATATAATCAACGACCTCACCAGCAAGGAATCAAACCCTCGACCTACTGGGTGGCCCTAGGGAACGCTTACCGGCTAGCCCACAAGGACACTAAAAGCAGTTCTAGACTCTGGTATATTTCACACAAAGCCTGTTCACGGCGCCATCAGCTCGATGAACAGGCTTTGTGTGAAATATAACAGAGTCTAGAACTGCTTTTAGTGTCCTTGTGGGCTAGCCGGTAAGCGTTCCCTAGGGCCACCCAGTAGGTCGAGGGTTCGATTCCTTGCTGGTGAGGTCGTTGATTATATATATATATATATATATGTAAATTGTAAAAATTTAAATAAAAGAGAAAAACTAAATACGTAGCGTTTAAAGTGTTAAAGTGTACTGTACAGTGTTGTGGCTTGGCTCAATGTTTACAGTTCACGTTTGACATCACTTGTTCAATTGATTTATGTGTTTTATTTGTGAAGAAATACCTGTATAGTAGATGTAAATTGTAAAATTTTAAATAAGAGAGAAAAACAAAATAAGTGGCGTTTAAAGTGTACTGTACATTGTGGCTTGGCGCGGGGTTATGCAGTGTTTACAGTTCACGTTCGACATCACATGTTCAATTGATTTATGTGTTTTGTTTGTGAAGAATTGCTGAAATAATTAATGTAATATTTATGTATACAGTATACCTGTACAGTATATGTAAAATGTAAAATTTTAAATAAGAGAAAAACAAAACACATAGCGTTTTAGACCCGCGCACTCTGTTTACTCCACACTTTCAGTTTGAAACACGTGTGAAGTTTTTAAGTGTCCTCAGTGAATTCTGATTACTGTTTCTCCAATTTTGTGACTATGGAAAAGAAGAATATCTCTGGGAAGCACTCTGGTGATCGCATTTCTGGTGGTGATCGTAAAAGAAAGGCTATAACACTTGAAGAAAAGCTTGATGTTTCATGACTCCTCAGCCTCAACATCAACCTTCTCCCCCATCAAGTTATATTCATATTTTTTCAAGGTTAAGTGTAACATTTACTGTATGATTTCATTATTAGATGTGAATGTAACATTTATTTAGACTGTGCTATCCTTTGTGTTAGGGTAACTACGAAATTTTTTTTCGATTTGGAGTAATCTGCACCTAACCCTATTTTCTCCGTAAGCCCTGTTATTTCTATTACACGAATTTCTATAACACGATGTTTTACAAGAACACAACTATCGCGTTATAGCAGAACTACCTGTACAGTGGTCCCTCGGTTAACGAACACAATTCGTTCCACAGAGTCGTTCGTTAACCGAATCCATTATTTCAATGGGATATTTGGTAATTGGTTCCAGCTCACAGAAAAGTACATACAAAGTAAAGCCAAAAAAATGCACAAAATCAGAAACACTCCTAAAGTTTCCCTAAATCGCCCTTAAATCACTTTATATATATGCATACATATACACTAGAACTCTTAAATCACTACTGTAATGTGATACAGGTGATTAATTTTTATCTCTTGTGCAAAATATATGATGTTTATATTCAAATTATTCACTGTTTTGCAAGGATTCCAGCAATGCAAATTATATTCTCTTAACTTTAGTCTGTAATATTATATAAGATAAAAACTGTAAGCCTAAAACCCTGGCTGGGCAGATGGGGGAGAGGAAGGGAGGGAGGGAGTGTGGGAGGTGGAGGTGATATGTTTGACAATTGGTGCCGAAGGTCTAACATGTGTTTATTTATCAGTCCATAAGAGTGACTAAGCTTCTCTCTTATAAAATGCCAGTGAAATGACCTGGGAGAATATAATTTACATTGCTGGGATTCTTGTAAGATAGTGATTAATTTGAATATAAACAAGCTATAATTTGCACTAGACATAAAAATTTTAGTACCGTAATCATTTAGTACATGTACAGTACAGGTTTGCACTTAGGTCATTTATTTCTTGTATGTTTCTTTTAGTATGGTGTGTGCATGTAAGTGAATAAAAATAAAGGAAGAAATTTCTGTGAATCTATCCAAAAATACAGTTGAAAACTAATTATTAAAATGTAATAGACTAATGTACAGTTCGTCCCCGAGTTACGTACATCCGAATTACGTACAAACGGCTGATACGTACATCGTTTCTGAAGTCTTTAATTGCAAAAATATTGTCTTAAAAGGGCGAGCAATTTTTAAATTTGGCGGGCGAGCCAGCCGCACCGCGCCGCCACTATCACTGACCATGCAGACGACACGCTAGACGCACCAAAACAACAAGTGTGGTCATTGTGCATACAGTACTTCTCCTGTGAATTTCTGCCCTATTTTGTACACTTTACTCTGTGTGCAATGACTGGTGTAAAGCGTAAGAGTGGTGAAGCCAGTGGGAGTGCTACGAAACGTCAAGCAATCTCACTAGAGGTAAAAATGGACATAATAAAACTGCTTGAAAGTGGTGAAAAGTTGACCAATGTTGCCCGCAAATTTAACCTGAGTCGGTCAACTGTTAATACAATTGATAAGGGCAAAGAAAAGATCAAGGAACATGTGAAATCTGCAGTGCCAATGCAATCTACGATTATAACTAAAAGAAGAGGGAAGGTTCTGGAAGAAATGGAAAAATATCTTGCGCTGTGGATCGAGGACTGCACACAAAAACGTAAGCCTCTGTGTCTCAGTATGATTCAGGAGAAAGTCCTAAGTCTTTTCAACGACCTAAAGAAAGATCACCCTGATGATACTGTGACATTCAATGCTAGCCATGGGTGGTTTAACCGATTCAAGGTGCGAAATAAGCTGCATAATGTTCGAGTGACTGGTGAGGCGGCGAGTGCTGATTGGAAAACAGCACAGGATTTTCCAGATAACATTATAGGGTTGGGAGATTTTCGAGTTACGTACATTTCGAGTTAAGTACAACCTTTTGGTCCCCATTATGTACGTAACTTGGGGACTTAGTGTACTAAAATTTTTATCTTTTGTACACAAATATATGATGTTTATATTCAAATTATTCACTGTCTTGCAAGGATTCCAGCAATGCAAATTATATTCTCTTAACTATAGTCTGTGATATTATACAAGATAAAAAACTTAAGCCTACTGTATAACCACTAAACCCTGGCTGGGAGGGAGGGAGGGTGTGGGTGGTTTGGCTCACACTCAGGATGGGATGGAGGAAGGAAACTCACAATGTGCTCTCTGTATACATGTTGTATTGGATGTACAATGCAGCTTGGTGCTGGGAAGTGGCAGCGTGGTTACAAGCGTGATGTAGAGAGAGCTGGTTGGTGAGGATGCTCAGAGGAGGACAACTTTTGGGTCGCCATGCTCGCCGGCGGGAGCGAGGGCTGCCAGGCAGCAGCGGAGGAGGAGGTGTAGCTTGCTGCGGCTGTAGCTAGAAGAAGAGAGAGGTCACCACGAGGTCAGGTCTTAAATAGCGGGGGTAGGCGTGGCTTAGTAGTTGACCTCCTTGATGTATGGCGGCGTTGGTTGACCTAGACCACGAGGCATACACTGGGGAATTCGCGGTGTTACGAGTTGGGGATTTAGAATATAGTTAAAAGTCTACCCAGATCCCAACAGGCAACAACAAAAAACAAAACAAAGACAATCGGACTATAAAAGGGTAGACAAAGGATGAGAGTTTGTGTTGTGTATAATAAAGTACCATAAATTCCTTAACAAAATATTCAGCTTTCTATAATTTACCCTTAACCATACTTAACCTAAACATTAACAGTACTGTATATACATATTTATACAACATACAATAATTTGAAGCAAGGTGGAGGGGGGGGGGAGGCAATATAAGATTACAAATACTTAAGTGCAGAGCTGAGATGGCTGACGAGTAAGGCTGAGTATTGTAGAAGACGGTAGGTAGTCACTGTGCCGTAGGTTTCCAGGATAGGTGATCCTGTGGTCACTTCCCAGAGTGAACTCAACTCTCCTCGAACTGGAGCTGACAAAGAAGACTTTGAGGAGGTGACACAACAACCAGGATATGGAGAAGGGAAACCCCGGAGTGGTAACTAAGAGTAGTCATACTCGGGTTTCGTCCTTAGATGGCGTTGCTTGTGGTGCTGGGTAGGTAGATCAGGACAATTGATGGCGTGGTTCGTAGTGCTGGGTAGGTAGATCATGACAATTGGTGGCGTGGTTCGTAACAGCGGGGTCGGCTACTCAGCGACAAACAGCGTTTGTAGGGGAGAAATCCACTATAATACCACCCCCTTCCCTCCAGGCAGTGTAGGAGACTTGTTGTCTGCAGGGTTGCATGGCACATGTGAGGCAGAACGGGCGGTGCATGCCACATGTGAGACAACGGCGATGGCGTGGATGAGCCGGCCGCTAGAGGAGACAACTGTCTAGTTACACAATATCTGTGGGAGTAGAGAGGGAGAAAAAGGGTGTGTGGAGGCGATGAATGTTGTGCTTCCCTCACGGCAGGTACAGAGTCGTCAGATGCGCCTGCTGGGGTGTGTGGGCCTGGGTCAGGAGCAGGGGCTGCGTCAGCAGAAGCGGATGAGGGCTCGTGACAGCAGCTGGGTCCACGACAGCAGCAGGGTGCAGGACAGTAGCAGGGAGTACCTAAGGGAGAAAAGAGGGGTGTGTGGGTCCTCACTCAGGCGCATGGGCCGTGTCGGGAGCAGGGGCTGCATCAGGAGGAGCGGCAGGGGTTACTGCTGGGCCGGGGTCGGCGTCTGAGGCAGGACGGGTGTGCTGGGGTCGGTAGGACGTGGTGCTTGGGGCAGGAAGAGGAGCTGGTGTCTGCTTAGAGAAGCAGTGCTGCTCTGGGGTGTCTAACCTGTGGTGTAGAGACAGTAGCTGTAGAGCCGATGAGAGCTGCCTCTGCTTGGGTAAGCCAGTCTTCCATGTTGCGTGAAGACTGGGAGCGTGATCTGTTTCTCCTCCATCCTGTGTGAGTACGAATCTCCGGGGGTCACTGTGGGAGACTCAGGTGGCCCTTACACTCAGGGGTAAAGGAAACACACTGATCTCAAGTCCGTAAGTTCTATTTCTGGTACAAACACAAAAAGGAGTTAAGACGGGTAAACAGCGTCCAGTCTTGGAATCTCTCTGGGTATCTCTATCTGCGCATGTGCCCAAAGCCTGAACTAACACTTGGTGACAAAAGGGAGTATGATTATAAAACATATAATACAGAGACCTGAATCAATAATGGTAAATAGTACAGAGTTACATATTACAGCCATATTTGTCTCATATATCTACACCTCCCTCCCCCCTCACGCTCGTAGTGCAATCTCGAGCGGACTCTTTTTCCAGTAGCCTTTGAGAGTGACGTGGGAAAACTGGGGGGTCAATGAATGAGGACTTACTTTTCTCGTCCAAGCAAGGGTTCACAGGGATGTGGGGGAGGGGTTCACCACTAGGGGACGGTACTGAACGAAGAAAGCGGCGATTCCGCCACCATACCCGACCACTAGGGAGACGGACCTCGTAATCCCTGGTCTTGCCGCAGCCCATGACAACCCCGACCTTGTCCCAGCGGTGAGACATCGCGTCTTGAACCCGAACTGTTTGCCCGATACTCAACCTGGGAAGGGGTCGGGCGTGCTGATCGTACTGTGCCTTTACCTGGTCAGCACGGGCGGCTGCACGACGATCGCAGTCCTCGGTCTTGGCCTGCCACTCCCTCGAGAAGGACTCAGGATGGGCAGGGACACATGACCGTAGTGGGTGGCCGTATAACATCTGTGCTGGGGAGGGACCTGTGAAGTTGGGGGTATTCCGCAATTCCAATAAAACCCGGTCAAACTTCTCACAGTCAATGTTGCTTGAGGGTGCCGTCTTGAGGATGAGATGCTTGACGGACTTTACGGCAGCCTCGGCATGTCCATTGGACTGGGGATAATGTGGCGAGGACACCACATGATGAACTCCCCATCGCTCCATGCAGTCCCGGAAGTCGTTGCTGGTGAACTGGGGCCCACCGTCAGTCCTCAGGCGGAGAGGGACACCAACTTCCCGGAAGTAGCGACAGAACATACGTACTGTATGAGAGGCAGTAGTGTTGCCTCCGCAGGGAACGACAACAGGCCACCCTGAGAGCCGGTCGGCGATGACGAGAAAGGACTTTCCCGCCACAACGAAGAAATCCGCAGAGACGGTCTCAAAGAGCCTCGTAGGGTTGTCGTTGTTCATGAGGGGTTCCTGCTGCTGACTAGGCTGCAGCCCCTGGCATGGCTCGCAGACTTGAACGGAACTAGCGATGTCGGAGTCGATGCCTGGCCAAAAAACAGCTTGTCTTGCCCGGCGCTTCGTAGCTTCCACACCCCTGTGGCTGTCATGCAGGTGGGCTAGGGTGTGGCGGCGGAGGGCGGCAGGAACCACAACTCTTGCTCCATACAAGACGAGGTCACCATCAGCATAGAGGTCGTCCCGCATCTTCCAGTATGGGAGTAAAGAGCTGTGTAAGTTGTACCGGTTGGAGGGAAATCCCGAGGTCACGCAGTTCAGTAGACGGATGTACGAAGGGTCCGCTATTGCCGCGGCTCAGAGTTCCTGAAGAGTCCTGTCGGCGTCCTGCGGTGGAGACTCTTCTGAGATGGCGGCGTTCACGGTCACTCCAGTCCTGAGGTGTGCAGTAGCATCAGCACATGCGATCTCGTCCTCTGGTGTGGGGTGGCTGACTGGGGCTCGTGACAAAGCATCAGGGATGCAGAGCAGCTTGCCAGCACGCCACACAGCTGTGAAGAGGTAGGGCGAGATCTTCTCCTTAAGGCATTGGAGGCGGGGATTCTCGACCGCATCCAAGGAGTAGTGGTTCAGGATCGGGATGAGTGGCCGATGATCCGTCATGAGGTTGAAGTGTTGTAGGCCGATCAGATACAACCTACATTTGGACATGGCTCAGACGGCGGCTAACAGCTCCAGTTCGATGGTGGCGTAGCGAGTCTCGGCGTCAGTGAGAAACCGAGAGCCACACTGAACCAGACGAAGGCGTCCATTGCCGTGGTCCTGTAGCAGAGCGTATCCAATCCCGTAGAGGCGAGAGGCATCAGTCTGGAGGACAACTGGCAGGGCCGGGTCGAAGGAAGCGAGAACAGGTGGGCTAAAGAGAGCTGTCTTGAAGCTACGGAATGCCTCATCGTGGTCAGCTGTCCAGGTGAATGTTCTCTTGGGGCTCATCAGGGGGCGTAGGGGCTGTGCTGCAGCGGCGATGTCGGGGTGAACTCAGCCAACTGGTTTACCAGGCCCATGAATGAGCGGAGGTCGGTCAGGTTGGCAGGAGTTGGGAATTCCCGGATCGCGCTGACCTTTCCAGGATCAGCTGAGAGGGTGTACCCACAGAAGTTCACACTAGGTACGGCGACCACAAACTTATCCTTGTTGAGGGTGATCCCGTACTTGCGGCACCTGGTGAGCATCTGGTGAATACGCTCAAGATGCGTGGAGTAATCCTCGTCATATAGGAGCACGTCGTCGATGACCTTGACACAGTTCGCCACACCCTGAAGGGTCATGTCACCACGGAGGCAGAAAGCATCGCCAGTAGCCGCGAAACCCATAGATCCTCTGCAGTGCTGAAATCGGCCGTACGGTGTGATGAACGTCGTGAGGTGCTGATCTTCTTCCGCAAGTTCCATCTGCCAGTACCCACATAAGGCATCTGCTGTAGTAAAGTACCTTGCCTTCGGGTCCACACTGCGTATAGCGGCGAAGGGTGGGTCGGGCGGGAAACTTGGCTATTCAGCTTGGTGAGGTCGACGGTGATACGAACTCCAGTAATGTTCTTGGCGACTGTTACCATGGGGTGACACCAATCCGAGGGGTCGTCACCAGCAGGCTTAATGATCCCCTGGGCTACCATAGAGTCGAGTTCCTTCTTAACTTGGCTCTGAAAAGCGAAGGGTATCTGTCTCGGTGTGTGGATGGCGAAAGGTACTGCGTCATCCTTCAGGTGAATTCTCATGGGGGAGCCAGCCATTGACTTGAGTGGAGCCGTCTTGAGGTCCTCCTTGGAAACCAGCACGTCCTTGAATTGCAGTAGGAAGAACTCCCTGGCTGCAGAAGGTGACGTATTGGGTGGGAGGGGCAGCTCCTTGCACCTGTTGACATGTTTTATTTCCAGAATTGGCTTAGGGAAGTCTGAAGATATTATGGCCAACTCTTGACAGTGGCCATAAGACAGTAGTGGCATCTGAACACCTTTGTGGACCTGAATCCTGGCAGAACATGACTGCTTACCTAGGGTGAGGGTAGCCTGAAATGTACCCAGAGCAGGTGCCATTGTAGAACCGTCTGCGGTGAGCGTTGTAGAAGTTGACGGTGGTTGCAAGCTGCTCCTAGGGATCCGCAGAATGTTGAGGTGTCTTGTGCCGATGACTGTGACGTCCGCATCTGTGTCAGGAAGCATCTGGATACGGGATGTAACGTCGCCGTATGACAGGTGAATACAGATGGGCTGAGGTGTCTTGCTGACTGGGGAAGAAGAGGATCCCACGCGACGACAGCGCTTGTTCTTCGCCGCCTGAGACTTGCAAGTAGTATTATTCTTCTTCTGTGACTGACAGCATTTGTCATAGTGTCCAATGCGGCTACAGGAGCGGCACTGAACGTTGTTGGCAGGGCACTTCAGTGTCCTAGCCCAATGACCACGACGGCCACAGTTATTGCAGGTGCTGTCAGAACCATGCCGACGAGCACAATACTGGCAGGAATGACCTGGCGTCGAAGTCTGAAGTGATGCTGAAGATTGATGCGAAGCTGAAGTCGGATGTGAAGCTGAAGTCCGGTCACGTCCTTTGTTCTTCTTATATGCGGAGATGGCACACAGCTGGTTAGATGGAGCACGAATGGCAGAAGTCGCACTTCTGGTGGCTTCGTAAGAGCGGCAGGTGGTGACAACATCCTGTAGAGAAGAGGCAGTGTCGAGGGAGATAAGCTTCTGAATTAGCTCTTCGTCCCGCACGCCCATGAGGATGATCATCTTCAGCTGTGTTTCCTCACAAGTCAACGAGTTCCCAGGACAAATGTCAACCTCCTCAGCGATGCGTCGGAGTCATATGTAAAAATCGGCAAACGACTCACCCTCCAGCTGCTTACAACTGAGAAGTTCTCTCCTACCGAGAGCTTCGTTACGGAGGCCCTTGATATGCGTCTGTAAAGCATCCAAGACGTCCTTCACACTCTTGTCTGTGTCGTGGGGAATTTGCAGGGTGTGCTCCAGGATACGTTGCGTCTCTAGGGTGAGACACATCCTCATCTGGATCAGCTGTTTCTCCCTAGGCAACCTTGATAAATCGACCATCATCGAATAATCGTCCCACCTCCGACGCCATTCACGGAATACCTGGAACGAGGCATCAGCTTGGAGTGGCGGTGGACTCTGAGCGAGTGCTTTCTGTGGGGGGGGGGGGGGGGGCAAAGAAGTTGAAGAGGACCCTGCAGGTGCACCTGTGGACGAAGAGGCAGGTGTAGTAGCTGCGTGAAGGTTAACAGGTGCCAACAACTCGATAATGGCACTGAGTCTGGCATTTTCTTGTTGACGTCTGTGATTCTCTTCACGCCTTCGTTCATCGTCTTCCTGTCGCCTCCTGATGTCGTCTTGTCGTCGGTTTTCTTCCAAAAACTGAATTAAATGAAGGAAGTCAACACCTGTGGCAGATTGCGGATGTGTGTAGTGGGGGCTAAGGGTGGGTGGGGCCGCTTGATCCACTTTCCGATCCACTTGGAGTCCACTTACTGCACCGACATCCGTCTGAAGTTTGGCTTGTTGGGTATCTGAAGAAAACCCAATAAATTCCTGATCTTCCATATGGCCTGGTTTATTTCTCTCACAATTACTGTAATTAATAAGTGAGCAGAAGAGCAATTGTCTTTAAATGGAAGATATCTGCGAGCGTCTGTGAGTGTGCGTGTGTGTGTGTGTGTGTGTGCGTTCGTCCGTGCGTGTACTCGGGGCGGGCTGGCTGGCTCACTCAGTGCCAGTCGAGACATGGACGGGGGTGGATGTCAAAACTTGAGCTCTCCCATAGGTCTTAAAAAGGCTCCCCTCTTTTGTAAAAAGTGCAGGAACACGGGGAAACACTTTAAAGACACTAAAGGGCACACACAACACTGAAAAAGCACTTCACAACACTGCACTGTAAATCCAGGAATATCGTGTTGAGGTACGCGCCGAGATCCACTCGACAAGGGAAGTTGACAAGATGGCGGCACCGAAAGAGATTCTGTGTCCACTCCAATTCTGAATAATGTGATGTCCCAGCTAAACACTGCGCCATGTGGGAGACTCAGGTGGTCCTTGCACTCAGGGGTAAAGGAAACACACTGATGTCAAGTCCGTAAGTTCTATTTCTGGTACAAACACAAAAAGGAGTTAAGACGGGTAAACAGCGTCCTGTCTTGGAATCTCTCTGGGTATCTCTATCTGCACATGCGCGTACAGCGCGCATGTGCCCAAAGCCTGAACTAACACTTGGTGACAAAAGGGAGTATGATTATAAAACATATAATACAGAGACCTGAATCAATAATGGTAAATAGTACAGAGTTACATATTACAGCCATATTTGTCTCATATATCTACAGTCACCATTATTGGGGTATGGATAGTTTGGGTTCTCACTCAGGATGGGGTGGAGAAAGGAAACTCACAATGTGCTCTCTGTATACATGTTGTATTGGATGTACAATGCAGCTTGGTGCTGGGAAGTGGCAGCGTGGTTACAAGCGTGATGTAGAGAGAGCTGGTTTGTGAGGATGCTCAGAGGAGGACAGCTTGTGGGTTGCCATGCTCGCCGGCGGGAGTGAGGGCCGCCACGCAGCGGCGGAGGAGGAGGTGTAGCTTGCTGCGGCTGTAGCTAGAAGAAGAGAGAGGTCACCACGAGGTCAGGTCTTAAATAGCGGGGGTAGGCGTGGCTTAGTAGTTGACCTCCTTGATGTATGGCGGCGCTGGTTGACCCAGACCACGAGGCATACACTGGGGAATTAGCGGGGTCGGCTACTCAACGACAAACAGCGTTTGTAGGGGAGAAATCCACTACAAGGGAAGGGGAGGTGACAGTGACATATTTGACAGTTAGCGCCGAAGGTCTAGTGAAGTATTTATTTGTTTATTTATGTCCTTTAGATTCAGTTTTTGTTTTTTGCTTATAAATTGTCATAGAAGTGACCGGGCACAATATAATTTACATTGCTGTAATTCTTATAAGATAGTGATTACCATTAATTTGAATGTAAACATGCTATCATTTGCACTAGACAAAATTTTTAGTAAACTTGGTTCTTAATAGCCTTGGATAATGAGGAGTTAAAATAAAAAAAAAAAGTAGTGAAAGTTGATAGCTGGTAATGTATCCCCCGCCCTTTTTACATATATTCTTATGGGGGAATTGCCATGATATTTGCAGTTTCATTAACCGCAATAACTTTTAGGAACACATCCCTTGCGATAACCTGGATATTCCAGTGCAGTACAGTACATTGATCCCTGCAAAAATTTAGGATTTAAGACTAGTAGAATCTTTCTTGAGCATTTCAACCACCTTAGAACCTCTTAAGTTTTAGTGACTGAAAGAACACCTACTAATCACTTCCAGAAGAATTTAATCTTTGGATAGGATATCTTTATTGTGTAAGCGAAGCAGGTGCTAACTATTTGCTTTGAAAAGCAAATGTGTTTGGATAAGGTGATACTAATCTCATGAACCATCCTAAAACTAATTAGTAGGAAGAAAGTAGAATAAAAACAAAATGCTGCTATGTGTAGAAATGGTTAAAAAAATTTACAGACTATCAGTTGATGCATCATAGATTGAATATAAACACAGAAAATAGTAGTCTGGGGAAGAAAACACATCCTGAGTTTAGCCTTTAAAAGTAAAATATGAAGAATTATCAGTACAGTGATCCCTCTGTTAACGAACGGTTCGATTAACAAAATTTTGATTAACGATTTACTTCCCATAAGGATTTTCAGTTCGATTAATGAACAAAAGTTCGATTAACAAAAGCCTTACGAGTAACAGGTTTTGTTGTGCGCATCAGCTGATCGGCTAGTCCGCCAATACAGTAATCGGTTCTATGTTTACATTCGTTTCCAGTGGAGTAAATATCAAGAAGGTTGTGCTCTTTAATTTTTTTATATTAAAATTATTAGTCATTCTAA
Organism: Homarus gammarus; assembly: GCA_958450375.1. Taxonomy (NCBI): domain Eukaryota; kingdom Metazoa; phylum Arthropoda; class Malacostraca; order Decapoda; family Nephropidae; genus Homarus; species Homarus gammarus. The sequence goes on along the minus strand of CAUDMG010002648.1, from coordinate 42,257 downwards.
AATTTAGTTAACATATTGATAATATACAGTGCAGAAATTATTGTGAAACACAAAGAAGGCATTATATCGAATGCACTCTGTAAAGAATATGGCATGTCATCATCGACTGCCTCTACAATCAGCTGTTTGATATGTAAACAAAGCTGCTGGGAATACGACATCCACACCTCAAAGTAAGTTAAAATACAGCAACTCCCCGACTTACGACCTACTCGACCTACGACCACCTGCACCTATGACCTGCCTCAGTCCGTAATGACCACCCACACATACGACCGCCGCATTTTCTATACCGAAACTTTTCCGTCCCATACGAGAGCGTCGCGTGGCTTGGGTCGCCTCGTGGCTACAGCACCCACACCATAGAGCGCTTAGTTGGTGTTTGGCTGTCGTTGTATCCGCAACTGATCGCGCTGTGTACCGACATTATTTTCGTATTTAATTGATTTTAGAATGACTGGAAAGCGTATAAGTGAGAGTGCTGGTAGTGCTCAGAAGAAAAGAAGACAGTCAATTACTTTTCAGACGAAAATGAAGATGATAATGCAGTATGAAAATGGAAAAACTGTAGCAACAATTTCACGCAACCTAGGCTTCTCCCACTCGACATTATCTGCTATTTTGAAGGACATGGAACGTATTCGTGAGGTAATGAAAGGATCAGCACCTATAAAGGGAACTATAATAACGAAGAAAAGACAAGGTCCCATTCATGAGATGGAAAATTACTTGTGATATGGATGGAAGACCAGATACAAAAGCCTTCTAACCCTACAGGCTAAGGCAAGAAGCCTTTTCGAAAGCCTGAAGGAGCAGGCAGGAGATGAGTGCGAGCAAACCTTCACAGCAAGTCATGGGTGGTTTAACAGATTTAAGAACTGCTACAGTTTACATAATTAAAGCTGAGTGGAGAGGCAGCTAGTGCTGATGTTGGTGCTGCCGAAGCTTTTAAGGAGGAGCTAGATCGTGTCATCGTGGAAGGAAATTATTTGCCTGAGCAAATATTCAATGTGGATGAAACTGGATTATTATGGGAGCGCATGCCAGAACGGACATACATCCACAAAGAGGCAAAAACAATGCCAGGATTCAAGGTATTCAAGGACCGAATTACACTTCTGTTGGGGGGGAATGTAGCTGGTTTCAAGATAAAGCCCTTCATGATCTATCATTCAGAGAACCCCAGGGCTTTTAAACATTTCAGCAAGCACACACTGCCAGTGTTTTATCGAAGTAACAAGAAAGCCTAGATGACCCTAGTACAGTTTGAGGATTGGTTCCTGACTTTTTTCATTCCTCGAGCCAAGGAGTATTGTCTGCAACAAGGGATTGCATTCAAGATTTTGTTAATTTTGGATAATGTTCCGGGACACCCACCACACCTGGATGACATGCACCCTGATGTTATGGTAGTCTACATTCCACCTAACATACCTCTGTCATCTAACCCATGGATCAAGGTGCTATTGCAGCTTTTAAAGCTAATTATTTACGTACGACCTTCACTCAGGCTGTTGCTGCTACTGAAGGAGAGAAAACGCTCAGAGAGTTTTGGAAGGACTACAACATTTTGACATGTATAAAGAACATTAGTGCAACATGGGATGAGGTTACAGAACAGTGCATGAATGGAATATGGAAGAAAGTCCTGAAAAGATATGTGAACGGTTTCAGAGGATTTACAGTAGGCTTTCGCCAATAATGTCTAATAGGTACCTGAAAAACGCCGTTATTAGGCAAAACGTTATTTGTGTGACATTGAAATACATGTAAAAAGGGTTTATTGGTGCTGCCGCCCCAAGAATTTCACCCATTTGTTCCCCTTTGAAGCCCTGCCTAACATGTTTTGTTAGCTGAAATAAAAAGATTTGTTATTCAATCATCAGAATAAAGAATTTGAGTAATATAACACTTACCCGTAGCTTGGGGGAGTTTTTGAGGTGCTTGGTGTGTTGATTGTTCCGAGGCTGGGCATGGATGCTACTGCGTCGAACCTCCGTCCCCGTGCTGGCCTCTCGCACCCGGTTCACCCACTTCCGCTAACACTTCATCAAACCCCGCAAAGTCAAAATCTTCAGGCATTTCCCCAATGTCATCAATGTCTTCATCAACTTCAACCTCTCTCTGTTGGTCTTCCTCGGCTGGCCGGCGTTGTGAAAGAAAGCGAGTGATGAGTGACTGCTGCCGGGCATTCACTCGCTCGTTGTACTGCGTCTGGTATTTCCTTGAAATAGATTCTATAACTCCAATCACTTGCTCCCTTTCACCTGATTCACTCTCAATGTCTTGGATCATCTCTTGAAGGCTGGAAAAGACACCCACTAAGAGTGACAGCTTCTGTGTCGTCACTTTCCTCTGCTCGGTCTCCCCTGCATCACTCGCTGCATTACCACTCTCACCACCTTCTTCATCCTCCAGGAGATCCTCGACGTCATTTGTGTTACCTTCTTGCATCATTTCTTCTAAATCTACCCGGGTCACTTCTTGAAATCCTGGGGCTGGGATACTACGGACGGTTTCCAATACTTGGTTCATTAGCTCTGCTGGCTGCTGTCTCTTCGTCTCGGCCGACTTGAGTTGTGGCAGGAGTGCCGACCAGGCATGCCTAACGGTTGCTTTTGTAGTATTTCCCCAGGCTTTTACAAAGAAATTGACTGCCTGGCGAATGTTATAATTTTTCCAGAAGGCAGTAACAGTCATTGTGCAGGTTGAAGGTACGCCAGGAGGAGGAGTGGAGGCGGAGGCTGTGAGTGAGCCAGACAGAGTAGCGGAGGCGGAGGGTGTTAGTGAGTCATGCGGAGCAGCGGAGGCAGTGTGAGAGCCAGGCGGAGTAGCGGAGGCGGCGAGGGGTGGACCCTCATTCTCCTCCTCCTCGCTACTGCTCGCAGTTTCAGCAATTTCCTTCACTTCTTCTTGCTTATCAGTTTCCTTCCTCATCTTGTCATGGACATGTTTGTAGTACAGCAACTTTACATTTGCTATAATTTCTTGGTCTAGTGGCTGTATTTTGGAGGTTGTATTTGGTGGTAGAAACACAACCTCAACGCTAGGGTGACGTCCTACTAGAAATCATGCATGACTGGGGGCATTGTCTAAAAAGAGCACCACTTTGAAGGCTACATTCTTCTTCCGGCAGTATTCTCTGGCATCCTTAACAAAACAATCATCAAACCACTTCTTTGATAACTCGTGGACATGTAGCCTTTATTTGTCTTTTCCCAGTAGACATTCAGTTTGGACATATCACATCCCTTGTAAGCTCTTGGTCTTTTATTATATTTGTAGATCACCAGAGGCTTCATGAGGCAGTCACCTGAAGCATTACAGGTTAGGAGGACACTAAAGTGATCCTTTGCCATTTTCACACCTTTAGCCTGTTTTTCTTTCTTAGAGATAAATGTTGCTTTAGGGGATTTTTTCCAAAACAACCCAGTCTCGTCACAGTTAAAAATCTAATGATTTGATTGGCAATTTCAGGGAAGGAATCTGCAGCCACTAAGTCAGCAGACGAAGCCTCACCCTGATACTGTGCATACTTTGTGCCACTTCTAATCTTAAACTTATGCAGCCACCCTACTGAGGCATTGAAAGGAGGGGGAGACTTAATGTTTTTCTTTCGAGCTACAGCAGCGTACAATACCCTTGCTTGATCTCGTATCTGAGGGTCGCTAACACTTACACTGTCTTTCATTCTACAAGCTAACCATTTCACAAGAAAATGCTCTGTTATCACTATCAACCTGTTTCTATCACTTTTATCATTCATAGCTCGCCTCGCATTTCCATCACTACCGAAATATTTCTTAGCCAGCGTAATACTCTTCTTGGTCTCCTCTAAGTTCCTCTTAATATTTCGCACTGTAGACTCAGGACAGTTCAATTTCCTCACAATATCAATATTCCTTGCACCACTTTCAATGAGCTCAACAATCTGTTCTTTATCCTTGACAGAGTAGGCACGCTTCTTGTGGCTTTGTCTCTTAGCTTTGGGGTCTTTTTTCTCATTCATTTTAAAAGTTCCCGGGTGTTCAGGCGGCAAATCACTCCCTCTACCACCTCCCCTAGCCCCCACAGGCAAAAACACGGAAGCCATTGTTGATCACCGACCCTCGCAACCACTGGTTATAGAGGTGAAAATCTCACACGTGGGCGCAACTCTGTATTCCACAGAGTGTGTGTGAGAGTGAGGCGGAGCGGACAACTACGTCATCAACATGGCGGCCAAACAAACGCTATCATTGATGCGCTCGGACTCTTCCCGCGAAATCTCCGTTATTCAAGAGAATCCAGACATTATTATTGAAAATGGGTATCTATTGTAACTTACCGTTAATGTCGAAAACGTTATTGTGGAAGTCGTTATTGGTGAGATCCTACTGTAATGAAGATGAAGTCATTTCTGAGATTAGTAACAAGATAGTGGAATTGGGTAAACAGCTTGAGTTAGAAATTGATAATGAAGATGTTGAACAGTTGGTTGAAAGTGTAGCAGAAGAGCTAAGTAACGAGGACCTTATCAAACTGGAAGCACAGAAAAATGCAGAGGAAGAAGAGAGTCTAAATGTAGAAGAAGAACCTGCACCTCCCCAAAATTTTTCAGTGAAGCAAATGGAAGAGGCACTTGCTACTATTAATAAGGGGTTGCAAATGTTTGACGGAATGGATCAAAATGTTGAGCGTTTTGCCAAAGTTGACAGAATGGTCCAAGAGTCACTTGCTTGCTACAGGGAGATTTATAATGAAAAGAAAAAGCAAACTGTGCGGTCTAAATTGGACATCTATTTTAAGAAGTCCCCCATTGCTGTCTCCTCATGCCCCACCAGTGCTGCCTCTTCACTCCCTAAAGATGATCCAATACCTTCAACCAGCAAGTTTCCCCTGTACATAAACCTGTCTGAAGAAAGTGACATTGATGACCCACCCAGCTCTATCTCCTCTGCTTCATCCAATTAATATAGTCTCCGTGTATACCTGTAAATAGAAAATTATGGGGGCCCCATGTGCATTCAGCTGACTACATTAAAGGTAAGTGCACAGTAACACTGTATTCTTCATTATTGATTACTTTTACTGTACTGTGTTTCATTTTAGATTTTATATGTATTATTTTTTGCATTTCCGATTTACGACCATTCCGACTTACGACCTGGATTTGGGTCCCTAACCCCGTCGTAAGTCGGGGAGCAGCTGTACAGTATTTTATTGTTTTTTATTTATTATTGTACAGTGTACTGTACAGTACTGTATTTAGTTTATATTTAATGTTTTGTTAATTCTATTACCGGTATACAGTACTTTGTATGGAACCAATTACCCAATATCCCATTGAAATAATAAATTCAGTTAACGAAATTTTCTGTTGACGGACGACTCTGTTGAACCAATTGCGTTTGTTAATCGAGGGACCACTGTACAGTACTGTACTGTACAGTACTTAACAAAAAGGAAGGAGGACAAGCCACATTTTAATTCACATTTGGTTAATTCATATGTGGAGTTGTAGCTGTCATGTGTCATCTATTATCACATACTATTTTATCCAATTTTAAAACTTTTCTAAACTATTCCTGTGCAGAATACAGGTAATCGTCGGATTTGGAACACCCGGCATACGGACCTCCACTCCTACAAGTATTATAGTGATATCTCCGTTAGCTGGAATAATTGGTGCAGAATACTTCGGGGAATGAGAAAGTTTCAGGTAACGAGACGAGTCTCTCAAAACCAGAAAAAATCCCTCATCCCTGGAATTTTCCACAACTTTCCGGGTAATGGAAAAATGTTCTTGGTAGTTTCAGAAATTGTGCATTACATCTTCGCTCAAAGCTGGAAAAAATCCTTCATCTGTGCAATTTTCCGGGTGATGGAAAAACTTTTTTTAGAGGTTCCAGAAATTGCACATTTCATCATCTCTTGAACCCAGAAAAATATCCCTCGTCCCCAGAATTTCCGGGTACTCGAAAATTTTTCTCGGAATTTCCAGAAATGCGCCTGATTTTCATCTCTCAAACCTGGAAAAAAAAATCTCCCCCATTCCATGAATTTTCCTCAATTTTCTGGTTACTGGGAAAATTTTCTTGTAATTTTCCGAAAAAATTTCAATTCCAGCTATCGGAGATTTTCGGTTAAGAGGGATTCCGGCTAACGGAGATATTAATGTACTTTTATGTCCATGTTCCGTGTTTTGCTCATATCGACAAACCTTTTTTACAATACCCGGTACTGCCACTGATTGGTAAAACAGTGGAATTCAGTCACTTGAATGCGGGAAAAGACACAGTAGGTGGGCGTACAGCACATCCCTTCTACTGTAACACATCTACTGTACTTTGTTTGAGTGGCTCCTACATGTTTAATACAGTGGTATGGTTTTACATTGATAATTTATTTGGTGAGCAAAATTTACATTTATTGTACAGTACTCCATCAACGGATAATGTGCATTATTTAATAAATTACAGAACTGTAATTCAATTGTTTTGTACAGTGCGTATTTATTTCATTGTACAGCTACTATATTATATTGTATTATTTATACTGTAGTACAGGTTGTACCTCTCTAGTCCGGCAACCTCGGGACCTGACCGGTGCCGGACCATGGAAATTCACCCTTTTCCTGGATAGGTAGTGACTTGTGCTTATGCCTGGAATCACTAGCACCACTTTCTCTGCGTCATGGTCTCTTTGAAGACATATTGAAGGGTTAAATGTCGTATAGTAGCTTCTCAAATTTCGCGAGTTTTTAATTCTTAACGTATTTTATTGGAACACACAAAAAAATAAATAAATAAAAATTTTGATGGCGTAAACTTGAATTTCAACGGGTTTGAACGGCCCGCCAACGTGCAGACGACGTGCATAATCGTGTAAACAGCGTCATTTCTCTTATGTACAAAAGATTCATTGTTGTTTATTACTGAATGTCTTTTTTATTGAATTAATGTTTATGTGTGCAAAATGAGCAATACAATTCATTAATAATACGTAGAATATTAAAACACACGAGGAAATGACACAGCATTGTTTTCGTTGATTACAAAACCAGTGACTGACTGGTTCTACATATAAAACTGAAGAAAATAAGACCTTGGTTGTAGCTGTAGTAAAATTAATATGGTTGTTTTAAGTAATGTTATTTAATGTTAATAAATGGAACAATAGAAGTAGCTAATGATAATGGTAAAGAAGAAGAGAGATCGCATATGTAAGTGCGCATGCGCACACGTGAAAACATATCGTCATTACTTTACATAAGAATATGAAAGCAACACTTATTTACTGTTCATATATATTTTAATTAATGTTTCTGAATTTGTTTTTATTGAATCAATGTACGTGTGTGCAAAATTAACAACACAATTTATTAATAATACGTGGAATATTAGAGGACACAAGACCGCTGCCGGCTTTGTTTATGTTAAAGCTTATGAAACCAGTGACTGATTGGTTCTACATATAAAACTGCAGAAAATAAGACCCTGAGTTTAGCTGTAGTAAAATTAATGTAAAAAATGAATATGGTTGCTTGAGGTACCTGTAATGTTATTTAATGTTAATAAATGGAACAATATAAGTAGCTAGCCATTAATGGTAAAAAAAAAAAGTGAGACTGCTCGTATGTAAGTGCGCACATGTGAAAATATATCGTCATTACTCTACATAAGAATATGAAAGCAACACTTATTTACTGCTCATATATATTGAAGGGTTAAATGTTGTACTCTGTATAGACAAGCAGAGAGAGACAGAGAGCAGCCGACCTGCCGGATGTAAACAAACCTTAATTTCCCGCGGCTTTTTTTTTTTTTTTTTTTTTTTTTTTTTAAGGGGATTAGCCCACCCGGACATAGGTCACTGACCCACATTGGGGCCTGAGGGGCAAAAATTTAATACTCCTGTAATAATAATAATAATTCAGATAAGTAAAAAATAAAAAAAATAAAATAAAATAAAAATAAAATAAAATAAAATAAAATGCTGCCTATCTACCTATTGGACAAACCAAAATCGTTCCGGACCACGGGAGTTTCCGCACCACAGAATGCCGGACTAGAGAGGTACAACCTGTATCAGTTTATGTATTTGTTTTGATAACTGTATTAATTTATTTTATTTATTTTATTTTATTTTTTTTATTAAAGATGTGGTTTTCACCTGCATACAGTACCTGTATCTGGGGACTAATTAATTATTTGTCATTATTTTAATGGAATTTTAGAAACACATTTTCAGGAACACATTAAGTTGGTAAACCAGGGATTGGCTGTACTGTATCTGACTCAATCATTATGTGGTAGATGTGTTCCAGTTCACTTATTTGACAAAATAAACATTGTAGTGAATAATAAATTTTCCTAAACCAAATATCTGCTGGAATATTTAATTATCTAGCTCATATATTATTTATAATGTGCAATAATTATACTTTCAGATAATGTTAGGTCAAGGAGTGTTGAGGGATGGTCGTTCCCTGCACGAAGCATATGGCTGTGACCTAGATAAGCTGGTTGAGGGAGACAGAGTTGGAGTGATGAGAACATCACAGGTAGGAACACCAGTTTGGTATATATCATATTTGTTTGCATGAGAGATGAATTTGTCTTGAGAAACATGCATGTACAGTATAATGATGTTTAAAATTAATAAAGTCACCATTTGACCATAAGGTTATAAAGTACAACACAGTATTGTCATGATAATACAGTGTATATGAAAGGTTACCTTGTTGAGGATCCTTTTAATGGTGTTGCCCTAATATCTGTTTTTGTTTTCCATGATTTTGTGTATCCTATTTTGGTTCTTCCTTTACCTGTCAAGAGTTCATTTCAGTTGTCAGGATAATGTCGTAGCTTCAGCATTGGGGATGAGGTAATGTAGAGCTGCAGGGTGCTATCCTGACTCTCAGATTAACCCATGGCCATACTGTACTGTATATGCTAAATATTGTGCCTTGAGCTTATGTCATATGTACAGTATTGACCTTCTCTGAGCTGCTTATAATGTATATATATGAGTTTGATTTTTAAAGTTCCTGCAGCGTCTGAAATGTCCCAGAGTGATTAATATACTGTAGGAAAAATATGACACATTGCAACCTCTCCAGATGTGGCATGGGTGTGAGGCCTCCCCTTTGTGTAGGTTTCAGTATCGTTTTCACCATGCTTCAGCGCTCGCCTTACAAAACCATTCCCAGATTCATAACATTCTTTTTCAACAATCACTTGAAAACAATCATTATGAATACATGTGCAGTGATAGTGATGACATATATCATGGCCCAGAAATATGTTACGAGCATTGGTAGCAGCACTCCTGGTGTTGATAGTGAGTGGGTGCAGCCACAGATAGTGCAACCATCACCCATACCTGCTACTCCATGCTCTCAAGATCCACCCTCTACTTCTGGCTTTCAAGATGCTGGTTCCTCTTGGCTGTTTACTCCTAGAGCAGCTAGTAGAAGGCAGAGTCTATCATGGAAAAGAGGTTACTTCAAGGAAACAACCAGCCCAAAATCCAAGGAAGTGAGTGAGGAGATGTGGTCCCTCTGTCCTAACCAGGCGCCACACCACCTCAACAATGTGGCCTTATGATTCGAAAGAACCAGACCCAAACGGCCTAGACATTCCTCCTCTTACACAAATGGTGCTGTTTCAGCAACCTCTGTTCCTCCAAAACGCTCTTCTAAATCAGTTGATGTTGTTAGGCACGGTGTGATAGGGAGATGGAGAGTGAAGCGAGATGGTCGTGTGGGAGGCGAAGAGGTTTGTTTACTGATCCTGGCACTACTAGGACCCCCCCCCCCCCCCACCCACACACACACACAGGCCAGGCCAAGCCTGCTCCATCCCAATTCCTTGCTAACTTCACCACTGGGAATTATCAGCAAAACATTCAAGTGATCAGTGCAATGATTGGTTGTCTAACAGTGAACCAATATGGGCACTTTGTCGGTGACCCTCAAAGTGCCAGAGATGAGAAACTCCCTCTCTGTTTATGACAAATATTGACAGATGTCTAGCAGTGTACTACGCCATGGAAATTCTGTTGGTGGCCGTCAAAGTGCTGCCATTGAGTTAAAGGCTACCGTGGACAAACCCATCCGTACGTCCACAACAACAGATATCAATAGATGTCCAACACTAAAGTATTCCAGGCGCACCTTGTACAGTTTAAAGCAAGGGAACGGATACTAAAATCATTGAACATAATCCATGCTTGTAGCCGCAAACAAGGACGTCATAAACAGAAGCCCATCAGGACCATCATCTCCAGTAGAAAACTAGAGAATCCTATTCTGACAGACCGTACCAATACACTGAAGTTCCCCGAATATGGTACAGTCTCACTTCCTCAACACTATACAGTGCAGCGTCACTTCCCCAGCCAACATATTCGAAGAGCTCGTTGCCACAGTCCAGTCAGTTGCTGCCAACGTCGTTGCCATCTGCAATGCGTGTCAAATTGTTCTTGAAACCTGCCACATTGAGGGATATCAACTCTTTCATCACCTTCGTACACATGGATGTGGAGGGTGCGTTGCCCTCTTCTATCAAGATGAACTATGTCTGTCACACCTGGATGTTTTAGTCTCAGCTGATGTGGAGGCATTATGGATATGTGTTCTGCCATGTACCCACCCTCGCCACACTGCCTATATCACATACTGTGTGGCATACCATCCGCCTCGCTCTTGCACCAGAGACCTTGCATCAATCACCTCATTACCACCTCAGAGTTAGGTACCCATGTGCCAAGCTAGTATTATGCTAGGATTATAACAAAATTGACACACTGATATCGAGAACCAGCTGCGACTATCACAAGCTGTGAACTTCCCTACACATGGTTAAAACACCATTGACCTTATGTAACTGACTTAGCGGACCAGTACCAACCAATGCCTCCTGTCGGGTGTAGCACACACCTGTCAGTGTTCTGGTCTCCAGCTCCCACTTCTGTAACAATGTCATGAGCGTTTCCCGCCTGAGGGTTCAAGCCAATCGCAGTGGGTATGAATGCCTTAGGCCTGAACCAATAAGAGAACCTGTGAGACGTGACATCATGAAGAGGTGGGCCACACCAGGTGGTGTCCCGTTGTGGGTGACACACTTTGAAAAAAGACAGTCTGGTTTTGGAGAGAGTTAACTGTGGGTGTCATCTCCTCACATGGCGGGGTATAATGTGAGTACTGTTTAGGTCTTATCCGCTTCACGAAATGTACTGTGATTCATGTGACCCCTGGTTAGAGAGCTAGGAAGATAGGCTATTGTTTTGAAGTGTAACTGTTCATTTTGAGTAATGTCGTTAATAAATGAAGAGCTGTTATGATAAGTTCTCATTTCCCTTGTGTTGAGTAAAACATTGTCATGCATGTCTTAGGTATTATGCAATGATACAATGACCCATAGGTAAAAACATAATTATTTCATATTTAAACATAACTATTTCATATTTCCCTTAGTGTCCCCTTGGTGTGTGAGGGCCAATTGTAGGCTTACATTCCTTAACACCCTTCACCGTTCCCCTCAAACATAAACAAGTCTCCCAGTCTCCCTCCAGTCTAACCACATCATCTCACAAAGAAAATACAGAAGAAAAGAGAATAAAAAAATATAAGAAGTAAATAAATAAAAAGAAATGAATAAGAAATAAAAGAAAAGAAAAGGTAAGCATAAAACCCTTTTTTTTTTTGTCAATTATTGTTACACTACCGGCCAAGTGCAGAGACCCTACATCAAGACCTACAGGCCGATTACTGACTACAGTGCATCTCTTCGGGCAGTGGATAGTTCACCATCCTTGGACTGAAGTACTTCGTGTGGATGACGTGGACACCAAATGGAGAAATTATACCAACACCACCACGGAAACTCACCACCACTTCCCCGATAAGTCTGTCGGATCACACCCAGCTGACTTGCCCTGGATCACACCTCGGATAAAAAGACTTATGCAACAGAGAGACTGTGCCTTTTATATCTCAATGACCACAACCGCTACAGGACCCTTCGCAACCAAATCATCCATGAACCATGCACTGCAAACAAGTCCCACTACCCAACCAACTTGCAACACCTGAAGCAGACCAAAATCAGTCTGTGGTATGGTCAGCTTAAAGAACTCTGTGGACTAAACAATAAGACACGTCCCCCCTCCCCTTTCTTAGCCATCTCACTAATGATGACAGCTGAGCAATCTAACAACCATTTCGCAACTATATGCCAGAAGCTCTCCCTGCTTAACACAACCAGTCTCCCTGCTTACCTACCATTTCCTTTTCCCTCTGATTTAGTAGAAGAATTTGAAGTGGCAAAACGTCCGGACAAACTGAAGTTAAAACACTCCACCACCCCCATTGACTTACTAATGAAACTACAAGCAAGATGCCCAGCTGACTGGAAGACCTAAAATGTGTCACCAGTGCCTATGTCAACCAGCCCACAATCCTTAAGTGAGCTATGTCCCATTGCAATCAGCCCATACCCAGCTTAATCTGTGAAAGTTACGTGTTTGACTGGGCTTATGTTGATATTGCAGGAACCATAGATCGTCAGCTATTTGGCAATATGAAAATTTCATCCACTACTCACTGTCTTGTCAGCTTTGTCGTCTACATATACCGCCATCTTGAAAAATGAAAGACGTCTGTGGCTGTCACCTTCATTGACTTCACCAAGGCATTTGACCTACTTGACCACAATTTAATCATCAACAAAGCTATCGACCTTGGGTTTCGAAGAAGTCTTATAACGTGGCTCACAGACTTCCACAGTGACCGACGCCAAGCCATACGCTTCTAAGGGACTGTCTCCACTTTTCAGTCGCTCAACTGTGGCGTCCCCCAAGGCACCAAGATGAGACCGCTCTGCTCCCTTATACTTATCAATGGTGCCCTAAGAGAAACCTATGCTTGCTGGAAATATGTTGATGACCCCACCATTGGGATCAGTCTCAACTACTCGGCTCCTGACTACACTGCCCTCCAGGATTCATTGAACAGTCTCCAAAATTGGGGCACCAATAACCACGTCTCCATCAACCATACCAAGACCATGGTCATGCACATCAACGTCTCCTCATTACTTTAGGCCCCTACACACTCCAGGTTGTAGACTCTGCTAAGCACCTCGGCATCACTATACAGTAGATAACAAACTAAATTGGAAAACACGTATCAGTGAAGTTGTCAAATCCTCCAGTTTTCGTCTCCACCTCCTGCGCCAACTCAAGTCCCTCGGAGTTCCTGTGCCTGAGCTCCTCAGTGTTTACTCAACATTCAAACTTCCCAAGCTCACCTTTGCCTCCACTGCCGGTTCTTCCTCTTTAAATGCCACACAACTTAAACATCTAGAAAAGTGCAAAAGAGGGTATGTGAGATTAATCTCTCCCTTTCCTACTCCACATATCAAGACGCACTCGGCACACTGACCCTCTCGGCCCTCTCTGACCATCACCATGATCTCATCTGCAAATTTGGTGAGAAGCTTCTGCACCATCCTTGACACTGGCTCCTACTTCCACCCGAGATCCCTCGTCCGCGAATTGCTGTTCGACACCACAAATGCATCCAGCCCATACGAGCATGTACTGATGGCTATAAGAACAACCCAGTCCCAACCGTCGTAAAAATTATCAACAACTCGTAATCAACCTGTGTATTCACTTCCAGTCAATGTTACCTTTTTAGTGCTGTCACTATGTTGAAATGTCTTGTAGTATGACCTTCTCCCCATCTAGTTATTATATATCATATGTGTATCACTTGTTACTTGTATATTATTTGTCAATCAAGAGATCCATTCCGCATTTACAGGTCACACACGCATGCACGCACGCACGCACACACACACACACACACACACACACACACACACACACACACACACACACACACACACACACACACACAGAGTACTACCCCGCTTAACGCGGTCAATAAAACCCACAGGGTACCGTGTTAAATGAAAACCACGATAAGTGAACAACAGAACATATGGGATTAATTCCAATAGAAACTGGCCCGACCCCCAAACTCCACTTTTTCCGACACAATACCTATGTTCTAGTAAAAATAACATCTTAATTTTATGATGGTACATGCACACAATTAATACTTAAAAGAAATACAGTTGCCAAGTTCATGTCCATTCAAATAATGGACTCCACTCCCTTCCCCTCTTCTCACACTACACTGCTGGCTCTTCCCACTCTGAGAAATTTTGGGGGAAAACCACTAAATTTTAATAAATAATACCTCAAACTAAAGTTAGGATAATACAAATGACATTGCTGGATTCCTTGTAAGACCAGGAATATTTTGAATATAAATGTCATATATTTTGCACAAAAGATAACATATTTACTCAGAGTAAAAATTACATCTAAGATTTGTATGTCTAATGCAAAATCTATGATGTTTATATTCAAAATGATCACCAAATTGTAAGAATTCCAGCAATGTAAATTATATTCTGGCCGGGTAATTTGTATGAATTTTATGAGCTAAAACAAATATCTTCAGTTAATAACAAAAAAAAAATATTCTTCACACGGTAACAGATGGTCGGTCAGTCCCCCCCACCCCCCACCAACCCTCCCTACTAGATGTGTGGGAAAACCAGAATATTTACCTTTTTAGTAATAAATAATACCTCAAACTAAAGTTAGGATAATATAATTGACATTGCTGGATTCCTTGTAAGACCAGGAATATTTTGAATATAAATGTCATATATTTTGCACAAAAAATAACATATTTACTCAAAGTAAACATTATATCTAAAATTTGTATGTCTAATGCAAAAACTATGATGTTTATATTCAAAATGATCATCATATTGTAAGAATTCCAGCAATGTAAATTATATTCTGGCCAGGTAATTTGTATGAATTTTATGAGCTAAAACAGGCAGGGTGGGGGGAATCTAAAAATAGCTCTCGAGCCGGACACTCTGCGCGTATATGTGGAAAAAACCCGCATTAAGTGAAAGTTAAGTGAAAGTTCAGCTCTGGCGAGGCACCGCGTATACTTTAGGCCCCCAACACTCTCCGGGTTGTAGATACCACTTTGCTCCTCGGAGTCACCATAGACAACAAACTAAATTGGAAACCACACGTCAGTGAAGTTGTCAAATCCTCCAGTTTCCGTCTCCACCTCCTCAGCTGACTCAAGTCCCACGGAGCTCCTGCGCCCGAGCTCCTCAGTGTTTACCCAACATTCATACTTGCCAAGCTCATCTATGCCTCCCCTACCTGGTCTTCCTCCCTAAATGCCACACAACGTAAACCCCCAGAAAAAGTGCAAAAGAGGGCATGCAAGATCATTCTCTTCCCTTCCTACTCCACATATCTCAACACACTGACCCTCTCGGCTCTCCCTGACTATCACCACGACCTCATCTGCAAATTATTTGGTGAGAAGCTTCTGCACCATCCTCAACACCGGCTCCTACTTCAGTAGAACGTCGATATAACATGAGATATGTTCCAAGACAGGTTGCTTTAAACCGAATTTGCACTAAATCAAAGTGTAGTTTCAATGGAATAATTTAGTTTGGTACTTGAGAGAAACACAAAATACTGAAAAGACTGAGAATCTACCCAGATGCACCTCAGCCCATCTCCTAGATTAAACAAAACATTGTTTTCTATAGTATTATGTTTAAACAAACACTCAAAAATCAACACAGCTGAAGTTATGGGACGTGAAATGGTCTGATTACTCGGGATCAGCCGATGGGAAGATTGGAGGTAGGGGGTGAGGTGATATGATATGTTTGACAGTTGATGCCAAGGTCTAGTGCGTATTGATTTATCTGTCTTCAAGGGTGACTAAGTTTTTCTCTTATAAAATGTCACTGAACTGACGTGTTCTAATTAATTTTATTACAAATGGCTAAAATTTTTATCTTGTGCAATATTAAAATTATTCGCTGTCTTGCAGGATTCTAGCAATGCAAATTATATTCTCCAAACTTTAGTCTGTGATATTATATAAGATAAAAACTGTAAGCCTATAACCACCCAACCCTGGGGGGGGGGAGGAGGTGAGGTGACAGTGACATGTTTGACAGTTGGCACCGAAGGTCCAGTGAAGTATTTATTTGTTTATTAATGTCCTTTAGATTGAGTTTTTGTTTTTTGTTCATAAAATGTCACAGAAGTGACCGGGGTGAATATAATTTACATTGCTGGAATTCTTATAAGATAGTTAATAATTTGAATATAAACATGCCATAGTTTGCACTAGACAAAAAAAATTAGTAATCATTTCGTACATTATCTTGAGTTCAGGTGCTCCTCTACTTAAGAACGTTCAAAGATACAAACATCATCACTGAGGGGAGTTACCTGCTAGACCAGGTGTTTAATGCGGATGAGACTGGATTATTTTGAAGAAAATTCCAGATAGAACAAACATTACCTAAGAGGAGAAGAGTGAGCCAGGTTTTAAGGCTGTATTAAAGATTATAGCTGTACTAAATATTCATAATCTTTTCATTTTTTACAATATGTTTGGTATCTTCAAGAGTAAAGTTGGACTTACAAACAAGCCTCAGGAACGTAACTCGTTCGTAAGTAGAGGAGCACCTGTACATGTACAGTACTGCTTTGCCCTTAAGACAGTGTAGCGTGCCCAGAGAAACATTAGACGCTAATTTTAAAATATGATGCGCCAGATTGACTCGCACAAAATAGGAAAGATTCGCTTTAAATTAAAACATTGTCCTATATTGTGGGTGTCGCTTTAAATCAATCTTAAATTGAATCGCTTTAAATCGACGTTCTACTTTACCACCCGAGATCCCTCGTCCGAGAATTGCTGTTCGACACCACAAATGCATCCAGCCCATACGAGAACGAACTGATGACTATAAGAACAGCCCAGTTCCAACCGTTGTAAAAATTTTCAATAACTTGTAATCAACCAGTGTATTCACTCCCAGTCAATCTTACTTTTTACACTGGCACTATGTTGAAATACCCTGTAGTTTGAGCTTCTCCCCACCTAGTTATTATATATCATATTTGTATCACTTTTGTTACTTGTATATTATTTGTCAATCAAGTGACCCAATCCTCAATTATGTAACTGCATATTTTCAGCCTTTTGGCTGCCATGCTCTTTCAATAAAGCGTTAATTATTATTATTACACACTGTTATGCCGTCTCTTAATTTACTTTAATATCCAGGTTTTAGGCATAAAAAAAAAGTGAAGTAAATCAAAAGGACATAAAAATAAATAAAGTAAACCTTTAAGAATTAAATTAAATTAAATACTAACACAATAAAGAGCCTCGTAGGCTGTCACAACAAATTGATTCACTATTGAAACTTTTAAGACACAAATGATACTAAAACATCGAAACATCTGCTTTAATATATAGAATAAAAATAAAACACTGAATTACGTTAACACTGCATAAACATATAGAATAACTAACACTGAAATTAACTATTGTGAAACAACACTGAATTACTTAAATGTAACTAAGCAAACACTGATGGACACATAAGAGACATGAATAGGTACTCACATAGATATATCACATTGGTGGTGACAAGAACAACACAGAAATAAAATAAAGCATAAGTAACAGGTGACGGGTGTCACTCAAAAGAATGTGAACTGAATGACAAGAGGACTAGACTGAACTCCGTCTGCTGGTGGGGTACTATATATATAGAGTCGGCTCCGGCTAGTGTGACACGCCGGTGAAACATGGGTTGTTTAACGATGCAGATGGTCGTTAGAGAAACAAAGAATGCTTGTTACTATACTAAATGAAGAAATAAGATGGGCTTGAACAAATAATAACAGTTAAAACCTTAACAGCACAGGTTAGGGTGACTAGAATATATAATAGTAAGTACTGTATAACACATCATTACAGGAATAATATGGAACAACATGGAAGCATGTTATAAAAAATAATAGAAAAATACGACACGGTTGTAACACTTCTCCCCATAAAATAAAATTTTGGCTTGCACAAATTTTGATATGACATAAGTGTTCATTCTGTGGGTCTAGATTACAGATGAGCCAGAACATTGTCTGAACCCTTAACATGTGTAACATGTAAATTATAGTTCTGAAGGTACAAACTCCAGCGAATTAATCTCTGGTTTTTTAACTTGAATGTTTTGAGAAACTGCAATGGTTTGTGATCTGTATAAATTACAATAGGCCTACTTGGTAATAAATAATAATTGAAATGTTGCAAAGCTAGGATAATTGACAGCAATTCTTTTTCCACTGTTGCCTAGCGGGTTTGAGCTGGATTGAATTTTTTACTATAAAATGCCACTGGGTGGTCTACACTGTCATCATCCTCTTCCAACAGGGCAGAACCTGCAGCAAGATCACTAGCATCACAGGCTAGCTTGAAAGGCTTAGAAAAATTAGGGGCTCTCAAAATAGGGTATGAGCATAATAAATTTTTCAAGCTTTGAAAAGAATCCTGACACCTTGAAGTCCAACAAAAAATATAACCCTTCAACACATCAGTAAGGGGTAGTGCCAACTCGGCAAAATTACAAATATATCTCCGGTAATAACCCACACAACCCAAAAATCTGCTGACTTGTCGTTTGTTACATGGAACAGGCATCTGAGAAATAGTGTCACACCTTGCTGTGGGAGGAGCAAGTTTCCCCAACCCAATTACATGTCCCAGATACAAAAGTTGAGCACAAACAAATTCTGACTTAGCAAAGTTTATAACAAGTCCTACATTTTCTAACTCCGTGAAGAGAGCGTCTAGCTGACATAAGTGGTCTGACCAAGTGTCAGAAAAAATTACATAATCATCTGAATATACTACACAACAATTGGCCGTGACTTGTGACATCAGCCTTTGAAAGGTGGCAGGGGCATTGCAAAGCCCGAAAGGCATAACATTAAATTTATAGGTCTAACCTAATGTCACAAAACTGGAGATGTCTTTAGCACAACAGGTCAATGGTACTTGCCAAAACCCTCGAAGGCAATCAATCTTAGAGAGGAACTTGGCGTTCCCGATTGCTTCGATGCAGTCGTTGACTCTTGGTAGAGGGAAGCTGTCCTTGCTGGTGACGGCGTTGACCTTGCGGAAGTCGATGCA
Organism: Homarus gammarus; assembly: GCA_958450375.1. Classification (NCBI taxonomy): domain Eukaryota; kingdom Metazoa; phylum Arthropoda; class Malacostraca; order Decapoda; family Nephropidae; genus Homarus; species Homarus gammarus. The sequence continues at coordinate 23,149 of CAUDMG010002648.1, read as the reverse complement.
GAATCGAAGAGTGCTGTCCTTCTTCGGTACTAGAGTGACTGGTGAGCACCACTCACTGGTCGCTGGTTCAGTGATGCCCATGGACTCCATGTTGGCCAACTCCTGCTTCACTTCCTCCACCTGGCTCGGATGGATACGGTAGGGAGCCTGCTTGATAGGCTGAGCAGAACCAACATCAATATCATGCACCACGGCAGTGGTACAGCCAGGCCTGTCTTGGAAGACAAGAGGATGTTGTTGGATGGCGGCCAGCACGTCAGCTCTCTGGTGTCCCAGTAGATACTGTAGCTTCTCCTGCAACTCCACGGAGTTGGACTGCCAAACCCTGACTGATGATAGGGCGAGTGGACTTGCCCCTTCTTCCTCTTCTTTCTCACCGTCTACCAAGAAAGTGTCAATAGATGGGAATGCTGGGCGTGTGTGGTACAGCTTGATGGTGTTGACGTGACATAAGTGCTGTAGTCGGCGCCTGTCAGGGGTAGAGATAATATAATTTGTGGGGCTTACCTTCTTCACCACTCTATATGGCCCACTGAACTTCGCATGGAGCGGCTGTCCATGTCTCGGCAAGAGAATGAGAACTTGATCTCCTATCTGGAACTCTCTGTGTCTGGCACGCTTGTCGTACCATGTCTTGGTCTTGGACTGCGATTGCTGTAAGTGGTCTGCGGCAAGGCCCCAACATCTTAGAAGCTTCTCTCTAACATCTCCTACTATACTTAATACGCTAATGCTCTCTTCACTACTACCTAACAATCTATCTCTAACTATGTGCAAAGGACCTCTTACTTGATGAGCGAAAACAAGCTCGTAAGAGGTGAAACCTGTGGTTTCATTCGGGGCATCCCGAAGAACAAACAAAATATAAGGTAAATCTATATCCCAAGAAGACTCATACTGCAAAGCATACTTGCGCAAAATAGTTTTTAAGGTTTGGTGTGAACGTTCTATTGCACCCTGAGTCTGGGGGTGGTAAGGAGAAGATACACAATGAACTATTCCCAACTCTGTTAGGGCTTCCTTGAAAACTTTTCCTACAAAATATGAAGCACCGTCCGTTTGAACACGGTACGGCAACCCAAAGTGGCTAAACAGGTCAAGCAAACATTTGACAAGGGCCTTAGCAGTAACGTTCCTTAGAGGTACAGTATGCAAGTACCTAGTGGAGGTATCAATGACTGTAAATAAATATTCAAACCCACGAGGAGTTTTAGGCAGAGGGCCTACAATGTCACACTGTACTGTTTTAAAGGGCTCAGGTACGTGAGGTACTCTTACAAGTGGAAAAGGTGGAATAGCCTGATTGGCTTTGCCTACCTTTTGACAAAAATGACAGTACTTACAATATTTAGTGACATCTCTCCTCATACCTGGGCAATAGAACTTTCTGGCCAGCCTGTTGAACGTCTTTCGGACACCTTGATGTCCAGAAAAGCGACTGTCATGGGCCAGAGTTAGAACATGTTGTCTGTAAGTGTGTGGGAGAACTATTTGAGTGACAGACGCCCAGTCCGTGTCTTCCTCTGACATAGTCGGTGGGAGCCAGCGGCGGCATTAAACACCGTCTTGACGGAAATATCTCGTGGTAGGGCCTGAATCATTGGCAGAATCGGACACCTGGTCAAACAAGAGCCGTAATGAATCGTCTTGCTCTTGCTCAGCTATTAAAGCAACTCTCCCGGTCACAGCATTAACTGCGGAAGAAATGTCTTGGGAAGCAATTGGGTTAGCAAAAAGTCCTTCTAAGGAAAGTGAATCATCTACATCAGGAGTTACATTATGATCATTAGTCATTGACAAAGAACGAATCACAGCACACAAAGGGAAAACACTGGGCATATCATCTTCAAGTTGTTGCAGCTCTGCGGTAGACTCTGGTCTTTCCCGCAGCACAGGAGGTGGGGTTACGTTCCCCATTTGACCTCCCGCCAAATCGTTAACGAGTATGAGGTCCACTTCAGCAACAGGCAGCTCGTGCATGCAGGCTACATAAGCTATCCCTGAAAACAAGAAGACTTGACACGTACTAAAACCAAAGGAGCTATACCTTGACCCCAAAGGGATCCCAAAACGACGTATTTGTCAGTCTTCCTCGCCGCAACAACACCCTCTTTGATGAGAGTTTGGAGACAACCCGAGTCTCTCAAAATAGTGACTGGTGTTTCGACACCATCAACTTCCACCGTGCCTTGTGACAAAAAGTACCAACGTCTGGGTCCTTCGCAAAGCTCTCCTGGGAAAGATCAAAGTCTCGTGAGGCGAGAACCGAAACTGCACTCTCTCGTGCTTCACCTTTTGTGGAAACTAACGCTGTCAGCCTTGCTCAAACCAGCCATCACTCTGACTGGTGACGTATTAGCCTCCTCAGTAACAATCATTGCTGGTTTGCCCGTATTTGGCTGCAGCCTTGTCCAACAAAACTCTGCCTTATGACCTGGCTTTCCACAGAAACTACAAGTGTATGTAGAAAATTTGGACACCCCATTAGGTTGCGAACGCGTCCAGCTCCTCCTGTCACGCACAAATCTGTTACGCACAAAATTACCATTGTTAGTATTCCCTTGTCTCGCTCTGTGGAGAGAGGGATTAAAAGTCCTTTGAACCTGTGGGGGCATAACATCATTGTTAGTCCTACCATGTCTCAAAACAAATCCATCAGCATGCTTAGCAGCCTCTTCAATAGTACTAAATTCCCTATCTAACAAGTATACTGCAACCTCTTTGTTTTTGGTTCTCAAAAATTCCTCTGTGAGCATTAACTCACACAGGGCTTCAAACTCACTCACTTCCTTGGAGTGTAACCACTTTGAGAATACCTCTCTTTTACTCCTAGCAAATTCAAGGTGGGTCTGCTCTGCCTTCTCACGGAGGCCACGAAAGCGTTGTCTGAACGCTTCAGGAACAAGGGCATAAGCCTTCAAAACTTCCTCCTTAATACATAAATAATCATTAGCGTCACTGTCTGTAAGAGACGAAAAAACGCACAGAGCCTTACCTGCAAACTCTTGTTGAAGCAAAATGGGTCAAAACTCTATAGGCCACTTTAAAGTGGTAGCAAGTCTCTTGAAAGCAATGAAAAACTCATCAACTGTTTCCTCTGAAAACGTGGGCATTAGCCTAGCAGCACGTGCTGGATCAAAATGAGAAAAACTAGATCTAGGGGTGAGGCCATCGGTGCTAGAAGGGTTACTCTGACCGAGCTGTATACGCAGTCGCAAGTTTTCTGAATCTGCTTCTTTCGCTTTAGCTTCAGCTTCTTTAGCTTCAACTTCCGCCTGACGTATCCCAACTCTTTTTGCTATAGCTTCAGCTTCCGCCTGACGTATTCCAACTTCTTTCAATTTTATTTGCGACTCGAGAAGGCGTAATTCATCATTCACTGAACGTGACTCATCTACGTTAACTTGACTAGCTTCACCGTGGTCTTCTCTTAAACCAACATCAACACTATCTTCAAACAGCTGACTTCTTACTGCGTTAAACAACTTTGCTTTACTGGTGCTGCTAGAAATTACTTCGCCATAATACTCGCAAATTTATCTTAACTCCTGCGCTTCACCTTGGGCAGGATGTAAGGGGGTGCCCAATAAACTAGCCCCCTCCGGGGCAATCTGAATCTTAACTCATGTGTATTTAACTCTGAAACTTCCTCAGTGGAGGGATTACTTGATGCAAATGCAGGCACATCATCTTGGTTAATGATAACCATGATGGCTAGTTAAGAAATAAAAAAAAAATAAACACAAAAAGAATATCACAAGTGTCAAAAGGTCGTTAGTGAATCCTGGCAAGGTTGCCAAAACTGTTACGCCGTCTCTTAATTTACTTTAATATCCAGGTTCTAGGCGTGACCAAACAAAAAAAAAATTGAAGTAAATCAAAAGGGAATAAAAATATATAAAGTAAACCTTTAAGAATTTAATTAAATTAAATACTACAGGTTGACAACCCTTTATCCGAAATTCCGAAAACCGAAAAGCTCTAAAAACCGATAGTTTTTTTTTTTTTTTTTCTTTTTTTTTTTTTTTTTTTTAATAAAAAAACAGGGATTTTTAGCCCACCCAGGCACAGATCACTGACCCACATCAGGGCCTGGGGGGGGGGGGGAATGTATTAGTAATAATAATTATAATAATAATAATTATTCATAGTAAATAGAATTTTTAATAAAAATGCACCAAAATAAAATAATAATGATTACAATAATAATAATAATAATAATAATAGTAATAATAAAATATAATCATAAAGTTAATAATAATAATAATAATAATAATAATAATAATAAAATTAATAATAATAATAATAAAATAATAATACAGTAAAGAAATACAGGTTGTACCTCTCTAGTCCGGCAACCTCGGGACCTGACCGGTGCCGGACCATGGAAATTCACCCTTTTCCTGGAAAGATAGTGACTTGTGCTTATGCCTGGAAGCACTAGCACCACTTTCTCTGCATCATGGTCTCTTTGAAGACATATTGAAGGGTTAAATATCGTATAGTAGCTTCTCAAATTTCGCGAGTTTTTAATTCTTAACGTATTTTATTGGAACACACAAAAAAATAAATAAATAAAAATTTTGACGGCGGAAACTTGAATTTCGACTGGTTTGAACGGCCCGCCAACGTGCAGACGACGTGCATAATCGTGTAAATAGCGTCATTTCTCTTATGTCCAAAAGATTCATTATTGTTTATTACTGAATGTCTTTTTTATTGAATTAATGTTTATGTGTGCAAAATGAGCAATACAATTCATTAATAATACGTAGAATATTAAAACACACAAGGAAATGACACAGTATTGTTTTCGTTGATTACAAAACCAGTGACTGACTGGTTCTACATATGAAACTGAAGAAAATAAGACCTTGGTTGTAGCTGTAGTAAAATTAATATGGTTGTTTTAAGTAATGTTATTTAATGTTAATGAATGGAACAATAGAAGTAGCTAATGATAATGGTAAAGAAAAAGAGATCGTATATGTAAGTGCGCATGCGCACACGTGAAAACATATCGTCATTACTTTACATAAGAATATGAAAGCAACACTTATTTACTGTTCATATATATTTTAATTAATGTTTCTGTATTTGTTTTTATTGAATTAATGTACGTGTGTGCAAAATTAACAATACACTTTATTAATAATATGTGGAATATTAGAGGAGACGAGACGGCTGCCGGCATTGTTTATGTTAAAGCTTACGAAACCAGTGACTGATTGGTTCTACATATAAAACTGCAGAAAATAAGACCCTGAGTTTAGCTGTAGTAAAATTAATGTAAAAAATGAATATGGTTGCTTGAGGTACCTGTAATGTTATTTAATGTTAATAAATGGAACAATATAAGTAGCTAACCATTAATGGTAAAAAAAAAAGTGAGACTGCTCGTATGTAAGTGCGCACATGTGAAAACATATCGTCATTACTCTACATAAGAATATGAAAGCAACACTTATTTACTGCTCATATATATTGAAGGGTTAAATGTTGTACTCTGCATAGACAAGCAGAGAGAGAGAGAGAGAGAGAGAGAGCAGCCGAACTGCCGGATGTAAACAAACCTTCATTTCCCGCGGCTTTTTTTTTTTTTTTTTTTTAAAGGGGATTAGCCCACCCGGGCATAGGTCACTGACCCACATTTGGGCCTGAGGGGCAAAAATTTAATACTCCTGTAATAATAATAATAATTCAGATAAAAAAAATAAAATAAAAAAAAACTGCCTAGCTACCTATTGGACAAACTAAAATCGTTTCGGACCACTGGAGTTTCCGGACCACAGAATGCCGGACTAGAGAGGTACAACCTGTACAAGAATGAAAAAAAGATCAAAAGTGAGAAACATGACCTAGACTTATGAATTATTATTATTATAATTTTTATAATATTTTCGACCCCCAGGCCCCAATGTGGGTCAGTGATCTATGCCCGGGTGGGCTAATACACATAAAAAAAAAAAAAAAAAAAGAAAAACCTAGCCATTCTGAAAACCGAAAAATTCCGAAAACCGAAATGCCTCTGGCCCCAAGGATTTCGGATAAAGGATTTTCAACCTGTAACACAATAAAGAGCCTCGTAGGCTGTCACAACAAATTGATTCACTATCGAAACTTTTAAGACACAAATGAGACTAAAACATCGAAACATCAAAAGAACTGCTTAAATATATGGAATAAAAATAAAACACTGGATTACGTTAACACTGCGTAAACATATAAAATAACTAACACTGAAATTTACTATTGTGAAACAACACTGAATTATTTAAATGTAACTAAGCAAACACTGATGGACACACATAAGAGACATGAATAGGTACTCACATAGATATACCACATTGGTGGCGACAGGAACAACACAGAAATAAAATAAAGCATAAGTAACAGGTGATGGGTGTCACTCAAAAGAACGTGAACTGAATGACAAGAGGACTGGACTGAACTCCGTCTGCTGGTGGGGTACTATATATAGGGTCGGCTCCCGCCAGTGCGACACGCCGGTGAAACATGGGTCGTTTAACGATGCAGATGGTCCTTAGAGAACAAAGAATGCTTGTTACAATACTATGAAGAAATAAGATGGGCTTGAACAAATAATAACAGTTAAAACCTTAACAGCACAGGGTAAGGTGACTAGATTATATAATAGTAAATATAACACATCATTACAGGAATAATATGGAACAACATGGAAGCAGGTTATAAAAAATAATAGAAAAAAATACGACACTGTCGTAACAACACACACACACACACACACACAGATCAGAGGGTCGAGACCTATTCAGGCGCTGCTCCTGCTGCGCAGCAGCTCCCTTTGGCCCTGTACAGCGCCATTCCTCAAGTCCCTCTCCCCGACCCATCGTCACCACCGGGATATCTACATAATCAAAAGTGGCAATTTCGTTTTAGAAAGAAGTTGGATCAGTGTTGAACAGTGATGAACAATGTTTAAGCCAGTGAACTCAGCACTAGACAGTAACAGTGAGAGCTATGACCCACCAGTGAGATAAGTACCCCTGGGAACCATCCTCTGACCGGTTTTACACCTGGCTATGAGATAACACCACCCCACATAGCGTCTCATGACCACGTGAGGTCCTTCATATGAACACCCGAGGACAAGTCACTACACCACGTGAACACCACACCACCTGGTGTCTCAGTGACCAGCCCAGGCCCCCAGACCATTAACTGTAAACTATAATAATTTGTATATTCAATCATTGTTCCTTCTTCTTTGAGTAATGAAAGCTTTTGTTAAACGACCCACCCACCCTATGTCTTTGTATGTAGTAAGTCATTTTTGTCCAATGAATAATTTCAGCCTTCGGACTGCAGAACTTTTTCAATAAACCGTTTATTATTATCTCACACACACGCACGCACACAGAGAGACAGAGAGTAAATGCCTAGAAAAAGTGCAAAAAAGGGCACGCAAGATTATTCTCTCCCCTTCCTACTGCACATATCAAGAAGCACTCAACACACTGACCCTCTCGGCTCTCACTGACCATCACTACGACTTCCTCTGCAAATTTGGTGAGAAGCTTGTGCACCATTCTCGACACCGGCTCCTACTTCCACCCGAGATCCCTCGTCCGAGAATTGCTGTTTGACACCACAACCGCATCCAGCCCATACGAGCACGAACTGATCGCTATAAGAACAGCCCAGTCCCATCCATTGTGAAAATTATCAATAACTTGTAATCAACCAGTGTATTCACTACCAGTAAATACTACTTCTTGCACTGTCACTATGTTGAAATGCCCTGTAGTTTGAACTTCTCCCCACCTAATTATTATACAGTGGTCCTTCGATTAACGAACTGTCCAATTAATGAAATTTCGGTTAACGAATTAGCTCCCATAAGGATTTTCAATTCCATTAACGAACAAAACTTCGATTAACGAAAGCCTTACGCTTTGTTGTGCGCATCAGCTGATCGGCTAGTCCGCCAATACTGTAATTGGTTCTATGTTTACATTCGTTTCCAGTGGAGTAAATATCAAGAAAGTTGTGCTCTTGAATATTTTTGCATTTTTTATATTAAAAGTATTGGTCATTCTAATTTAGTTACCATATTGATAATTTATACAGTACAGGGAACAGTTTTTGTGCGCCCATCAGCTGATCGAATCACCCACCAAAACTTCTCAGTTTAACTTTGTTTACAGTGGAGTGAACATCAAGTTTGTTGGTCTCTTGAATATTTTTGCATTTTTACTTTAAAATTATTGGTCATTCTGAAATTTAGTTCACATATTGATAATATACAGTGCAAAAATTATTCTGAAACATGAAGAAGGCATTAGAATCAATGCACTCTGTAAAGAATATGTCATGTCATCATCGGCTGCCTCTTCAATCAGCTGTTTGATATGTTAGCAAAGCTGCCAGGAATACGACATACACACCTCAAAGTAAGTTAAAATATAGTACAGGTACTCCCCGACTTACGACAGGGTTAGGGACCGACATCCAGGTCGTAAGTCGAAATGGTCGTAAGTCGGAAATGCTTAAATAACACATAGAAAATAATAAATTTGGGTCTCTTTTTCTTTTCAGCACCACAAAACACTCACTTTTAAGCTTGCCAGCCATTTTAAAGTGAATTACAGATGAAAATTTTGTCTGTGTACTGACTTTGGGACTCAAAAATATATAATTTGACCACATTTTGGTACGACTGGTGTGGGTGGACGTAAGTCGAGTCGGTCGTAAGTCGGGGACTACCTGTATTCTATTGTTTTTTATTTATTATTATACAGTATACTGTACAGTACAGTACTGTATTTAGTTTATATTTAATGATTTTTTAATTCTATTACTGTACTGGTATACAGCACTTTGTATGTACTTTTTCTGTGAGTTAAAACCAATTACCCAATATCCCATTGAATTAATAGATTCGGTTAATGAACTACTCTGTGGAACCAATTGTGTTCGTTAATTGAGGGACCACTGTATATCATATTTGTATCACTTATGTTACTTGTATATCATTTTTAAATTAAGAGACCTATTCCCCAATTATGTAATTGTATATTTTTAGCCTTCCGGCTGCCATGCTCTTTCAGTAACCATTAATTATTATTATTATTATTTTTATTATTGAATTAAGAAAAAATGACATCCGGTGAGGGTCTTGTTGTGTGACTGCCTGGTGGTGAGATAAACATCAGCTGTTGAGAAGCACTTGGCAACACTGGTGCATGTTACACTCCTTTCCACTCCAACTTTTTAATCACCACATCTTTCTGCTTTCTCCCTCCATATTTTAAAATGTTATGTCACATAATGTTGAAGGGATACAACTTTGCTCATTTATACTTATACTTATCACAATCTCCCTAAAAATACTTTAGGTTTTGTGTTTATTCAAGACATCTTCAGGTCATGAGACCCACTAATCCCCCATCCATGAAAGGGTGACCTGACATTTCATCCGAAGGTCAGTAATATGATTCCACTAATCCTCCACCCTATCTCCACCTGACATTGAGTCAGGTTAGGTCAGGTCCCCCCAAAATACTTTAGCTTCCATCTTTATTCAAGACATTTTCAGAAAATGCTCTCGATGTTCGACCTCCGAAATTTTTTTCCCAAAGCCGGAAATTTTTGGAAAATTCCGGCTTTGGGAATGAATTTCCGAGCACATTTCAATTCGGGCTAGCGGAGATTTCCGGGTTTGAGGGATTCTAGCTAACAGAGATATTACTGTATCTGGAAAGAGTGATCTGGAAATGTGAAAGTGTGTGTGAAACAAGAATTGGAGAATATTATATGAATGTAGGGTGTAAGTCTGGTTTTCTTGGATAGAAAGGAAGTGGACTTGATAATTAGCATATAACTGCTTGCATATAGGAGCACTAGAATGTTAATTATAGAATTCAAATTGAATAAGGTTATCTGGTGTGTGATAATCATATATACAGTCCTCTATGCTTGATAGGGAGGATTGGCATTGATAATTTGGGGGGTAAGTTGGGTTAAGAATCTGTTAATATAACAGTAGGAGGAGGCTGATAATGATGGTAGACCTAATTGGTTAAAAGATAATAGAGGGGAAGTTTGAGTGACTGGTGGTTTTGGAGTTATAGCAGAAATTGAGAATGGAAGGAGGATGCAGTAAACTTCTCAATGATTACAGGCTTCTGTTCCACGACAACACATGGCTGTTTGAGTATGTGACTAGGTCAGTGTACCATACAGGAAATACAGGTCAGGTTCCTAGCTACAGTTTGGTGAAAATAGTTACCTGTATTTAGAAAATTGTAAAATCATATACTTCTCTGGCTGGAGGTAAGAGTGGTGTTTGTTGTGTCTTATATTCAAGGGAGCTTTGATGAGGTTTTGGACTATCTTTCACTTTTGTATCGTTTTCTTTCTTCCTTTCCTACCATCGCAGAATAAGTACTAATCCCCTGTGATAACTAACTACTCAACCTAATCTTGTAATTTCGCAATCTGATTAAAAAATGGCATTGGATTTAAGGATGTTTAATATATATTTTTTTAATTCTAGGGGGACCTAAAGTTCTTTGTGAATGGAGAGTGCCAAGGTGTAGCTGCTGCCAATCTACCCCAGATGTTATATGCTGTAGTTGATATGTATGGCAAATGTGCACAAGTTACTGTTACCGCACCATCCACACCAGATTCTAGTGAGTTTATCACACGGTTAGAGTATTTTGAATTGTCATGATTTATTACTATACGTTAATTGCTTTTTGAGTTAATTGTTAAATTTTTCATAGGGTTTTAGGAGGATAAAAGTAGAAATGGATCACATTGTATGTGCTTTGAGGTTGTAATAATAATTTTAGAAAATATATGTGCTATTTATAATTTTCCAGACACACTGGATGAGGACTCCACAAGTGAGATGTCGTCCATGCGGGACTCCAACATCTTGGACTCCCAGCATGATCAAATCCCCTCTGGTCTTACCAGCATCAACAATCACACTTCTGCATCTGCACATGCTGCTGTTGCTAGTATTGCAAATTCAACTATCCCAGCCACAGTTGCCAGCCTCAATGCAGCTGCTGGTCATACATGTAGTGCACTTAACAATCATGTTGCAAACATTAGCATTGCCAACAGTCTTATGTCCAACAGTGACAGTAATGTTTTACATGATGAGAGAGATGGTAGAGAGAGTAGCTGTGAGGCGTCGCATAATCCTTCGCCACGAGTGTCTGACGCAGCTCCCCACCCTCCTGTCACAAGCTGTGGGCCAACTCAGATAGTCCCAGTAAATAATTGTAATAATGATGTAGGAATTGTTCCTTCTGGCTACACATGTGGTGGTGCTGTGGGAGGCAGTGGTGGGAACAATAATAATGGTGCTGGTAATAACAATGGTGGGGGAAACAACAACAGTAACACTAGTGGTGTAAATACAGTTGCCAATCAAGTTGGCAACAGTAATCCTGTCAGTGGAGACAATATGGTAAACTATTCCTCTTTATCTGATAGATTAAGGTTTCATGAAAAGTGTGGAACCCTTGTTAAACTGTCCAACAGTTCCAGAACAGCTGAACGAAGAAGACCTTTAGATGAATTCAACAATGGAGTGGTCATGAGCTGTAGAGCACTTCGAGAAAATGAGCTTTTTGAGGTAAATATTTTTGTTTATTATGCCATTTCTATTTGGATAGTGACTATAACTATTATAGAGAGTATAAATGATGCAATGAAACTATTAGTGGTTACTATGTATGTGTGTGTGTATATGCATGTCTGCACCTGATGTAGAGTTGAAACTTGGAAGGTTTATTATTTTTGTTTGTACTGTACTTCAAAAATCATTTCCAATATAGCTATACCCACCATAAGATATTAATGAAATACCTTTTTAGATTCGCATTGACCGGTTAGTGGACAAATGGTCTGGCAGCATAGAAGTTGGCATAACAACACACAATCCAGGACTCTTGGACTTCCCTGCTACCATGACCAACATGCGCTCAGGTACCACCATGATGAGTGGCACTGGGATTCTCACAAATGGAAAAGGAACACATCGAGAGTATGGGGAATTTAATCTCGATGAATTAAAGGTGAGAACCAAGTGTGTGTGTGTGTGTGTGTGTGCGTTCCATTAGCTGGAACAATTGGAATGAGAGATTTTCAGGTAACGAGACAACTCTCTCAAAGCCGGAAAAAAATCCCTCATCCTCGGAATCTTCTGGGAAACTGAAAATTTTTCCCAGAATTTTCAAAATTTGCAAATTACATCTCTTTCAAAATTGGAAAAAATCCCTCATCCCCGGAGTTTTCCGAGTAACGGAAAGTTTTTCTCGGAATTTCTGGAAAATGTGCCTGATTTTCGTAACAAACCCGGAAAAAAATCTCCCCATCCCTGTAATTTTACGCTTACTGAGAAAATTTTCTTGTTATTTTCCAGAAAATGTGCCCTTCTGAAAATCTTTCCCAGCTTTGGGAACGATTTTTCGAGAAAATTCCAATTTTGGCTATTGGTGAGTTCCGGTTAAGAGGGATTCCGGCTAATGGAGATATTTCTGATATACAGTAAAGGAGAGCGAAATCAACTCCTTAGCCTTGGGGGCAGCAGGTGTCCAGTGACTGTCCACCATATTAATCATTAAGTAGTTACCCAGCCCTTTTACCTGGTTATAAATCTTCTTAATGCCAACTTTATCCAATTTGTTCCTGCCATTACTCAAATTCATGTTTTTTATATATATATATATATATATATATATATATATATATATATATATATATATATATATATATATATATATATATATATATATATATATATATCCCTTTACGGGGATTAGTCCACCTGGGCACACGTCATCGACCCACATCGGGGCCTAGGGGGCAAAAAAATAATAATAAAAATAAATTAAAAATAGAAAAGGATAAGGTTATACTAATCTACACCACGAAAATGCCGGAAAACCAACTTTTTAAAGTGAGGCAGATTGTATGTGTGTGGAAACACAGAAGTAGGCAGAGCATTCCACAGTTTGGCTGTGTGAGTAAAGGAGAATGTACCATATTTTGCGGCGTAGAAGACGCTGCATTGTGGAAGATGCACCCTGATTTTGGAAATGTAATTCTAGGAAAATTCTTTTAATACTACCGACGGTAGTAGGCAGCTACCAAACAGGGAGGTACTGCCACCTGGGAAGTGGATGACTGCACTGTGTGGGTTTCAGTGGACAACACCGCACCAGACTACTCATTGCTACAAGGCACTCTGGACAGGCTACAGGCATGGACTACGGAGAACAAGGTCACCATCAACCAAACCAAAACGGTAGTCATGCACATCAGTACCGCCACCACTCCAGTGCAAGCTCCAGCAGTCACAGTGGGTGCTCATCCTCTCCACCTGGTGCAGTCTGCCAAACTCCTGGGTGTAACTATAGACAACAAACTGGACTGGAAGGCCCATGTAAATAACACAGTCAAGGCAGCCTCGTACCGTCTCTACATGCTATGACTACTTAGGACACTTGGGACACCCACGCCAGAGCTGAGGACTATCTACAACGCCTTTATTCTCCCCCAAATTAACGTATGCGTCACCAGCCTGGTCGTCTTCTCTCAACTCCACCCAACAACGTCGGCTAGAAAAGGTACAGAAAAGGGCCTGCAGAATCATGCTCGGCGCAGAATACTTTGGCTACATCAACGCTCTCTCCACCCTGGAAATGCCATCCCTCTGTGACCTCCACCACCAAGCACTGGAGAGGTTTGGCAGCCAACTAATGCACCACCCTCAACACCGCCACCTCCTGCCAATGGCAGCTCCCCACCCACCTCGCGCAGTCCGCCACTACAACAAAATTCAGCCCATAAGAGCCCGCACCGATAGATATAAGAATAGCACCATCCTATCTATTGTTAAAATAATAAACAACTCCTGATTTATGTACTGTACAGCCCTGTAAATGTATTTAGTGCATATTATATCATTATGCCTAAATCAAATGTAAGTCTGTATATTTTCAGCCACCGGCTGCAACTCTATTAATTAACCGTTTATTATTATTATTATTATTATTATTATTGCACACACACACACACACACACACACACACACACACACACACACACACACACACACACCCCAACACCACACACACACACCCCCAACACCACACACACACACCCCCAACACCACACACACACACCCACAACACCACACACACACACCCCACACACACACACACCCCCAACACACACACACACACACCCCCAACACCACACACACACCCCCAACACCACACACACACACACACCCCCAACACCACACACACACCCCCAACACCACACACACACCCCCAACACCACAAACACACACACCCCCAACACCACACACACACACACCCCCAACACCACACACACACCCCCAACACCACACACACACCCCCAACACCACACACACACCCCCAACACCACACACACACACACCCCCAACACCACACACACACACACCCCCAACACCACACACACACACACCCCCAACACCACACACACACCCCCCAACACCACACACACACCCCCCCAACACCACACACACACCCCCCCAACACCACACACACACCCCCCAACACCACACACACACCCCCCAACACCACACACACACACCCCCAACACCACACACACACCCCCCCAACACCACACACACCCCCCACAACACCACACACACCCCCCCCAACACCACACACACCACCCCCCAACACCACACACACACCCCCCCCAACACCACACACACACCCCACCCCCAACACCACACACACACCCACCCCCACACCACACACACACCCACCACCCCCCAACACCACACACACACCCCCCCAACACCACACACACACACCCCCCCCCCAACACCACACACACACACACACCCAACACCACACACACACACCCCCAACACCACACACACACACCCCCAACACCACACACACACACCCCCAACACCACACACACACACCCCCAACACCACACACACACACCCCCAACACCACACACACACACACACCCCCAACACCACACACACACCCCCAACACCACACACACACACACACCCCCAACACCACACACACACACACACCCAACACCACACACACACACCCCCAACACCACACACACACACCCCCAACACCACACACACACACACCCCCAACACCACACACACACACCCCCAACACCACACACACACACACCCCCACACCACACACACACACACCCCCAACACCACACACACACACACCCCCAACACCACACACACACACACCCCCAACACCACACACACACACACCCCCAACACCACACACACACACACACCCCCAACACCACACACACACAACCCCAACACCACACACACACCCAACACCACACACACCACACACACACACACACACCCAACACCACACACACACACCCCCAACACCACACACACACACCCCCAACACCACACACACACACCCCCACACCACACACACACACCCCCCAACACCACACACACACACACCCCCCAACACCACACACACACTCACCCCCAACACCACACACACACACACCCCCAACATCACACACACACACACCCCCAACACCACACACACACACAACCCCAACACCACACACACACACACCCCCAACACCACACACACACACACACCCCCAACACCACACACACACACACCCCCAACACCACACACACACACACACCCCCAACACCACACACACACACACCCCCAACACCACACACACACACCCCCAACACCACACACACCCAACACCACACCACACACACACCCCCAACACCACACACACCCCCAACACCACACACACCCCCAACACCACACACACCCCCAACACCACACACACACACACACCCCCAACACCACACACACACACACACCCCCAACCCACACACACACACACACCCCCAACACCACACACACACACACCCCCAACACCACACACACACACACCCCCAACACCACACACACACACACACACCCCCAACACCACACACACACACACACACCCCCAACACCACACACACACACACACCCCCAACACCACACACACACACACACACCCCCAACACCACACACACACACACACACACCCAACACCACACACACACACACCCCCAACACCACACACACACACACACCCCCAACACCACACACACACACACACCCCCAACACCACACACACACACCCCCAACACCACACACACACACCCCCAACACCACACACACACACCCCCCAACACCACACACACACACACACCCCCAACACCACACACACACCCCCAACACCACACACACCCCCAACACCACACACACACACCCCTAACACCACACACACACACACCCAACACCACACACATCCGTGACCACTGAAGGGTCAAGACGTGTCTGGCGCTGCTCTAACAGCTGCCAGGTCAACTGTTAAGTTGGCCCATACCAACTCCCTCCTCCCCACCGGAATATCAACAAGTTCTCTCCAGAAGTTACAATTTCATTTCGGAAAGGAATGGAACCAGTGTTGAACAGAGGTGAACTGTGGTGAACAGTGCTTAAGTCAGTGGGAGCAACTCAACAGTAACAGCCGAGTGGTACCCTTCACACAGTGAGGTCCCAGGGTACCCAGTGATAACTGCCCGTGAGACCCAACAACAACCAGCGATGTGTTAATCCGTCTACGATAGGAAGGCCTGGGACCACACCTCACTCATATAACACCATCTGTGAGGGAATTAGTACACCACGTCAGGTCCCTCATAACACCATCTGTGAGGGAGTTACTACACCACGTCAGGTCCCTCCTAACACCATCTGCGAGGGAATTACTACACCACGTCAGGTCTCTCATAACACCACCTGTGAGGGAGTTACTACACCACGTGAGGTCCCTCATAACACCATCTGTGAGGGAACTACTACACCACGTCAGGTCCCTCATAACACCATCTGTGAGGGAGTTACTACACCACGTGAGGTCCCCCATAACACCATCTGTGAGGGAATTACTACACCACGTGAGGTCCCTCATAACACCATCTGGGAGGGAATTACTACACCACGTCAGGTCCCTCATAACACCATCTGTGAGGGAGTTACTACACCACGTGAGGTCCCTCATAACACCATCTGTGAGGGAACTACTACACCACGTCAGGTCCCTCATAACACCATCTGTGAGGGAGTTACTACACCACGTGAGGTCCCCCATAACACCATCTGTGAGGGAATTACTACACCACGTGAGGTCCCTCATAACACCATCTGGGAGGGAATTACTACACCACGTCAGGTCCCTCATAACACCATCTGTGAGGGAGTTACTACACCACGTGAGGTCCCTCATAACACCATCTGTGAGGGAATTACTACACCACGTGAGGTCCCTCATAGCACCATCTGTGAGGGAATTACTACACCACGTCAGGTCCCTCATAATACCATCTGTGAGGGAGTTACTACACCACGTGAGGTCCCTCATAACACCATCTGTAAGGTAATTACTACACCACGTGAGGTCCCTCATAACACCATCTGGGAGGGAGTTACTACACTACGTGTTTGCTGTTCAACACCTACATTAATCTGTATGTTCACTGTATGTTCCTTTACCTTTCTCTAATGAAGGCTTTTGTTAAACCACCAATGTATGTAATAAGTCATTTATGTCCAATGTATATTTTCAGCCTTCGGGCTGCAGAACTTTTTTCAATAAACCGTTAATTATTATTATTATTATTATTATTACACACACACCCCAACACCACACACACACACACCCCAACACCACACACACACACACCCCAACACCACACACACACACACCCCAACACCACACACACACACACCCCCAACACCACACACACACACCCCAACACCACACACACACACACCCCCAACACCACACACACACACACCCAACACACACACACACACACACCCCCAACACCACACACACACACACCCCCACACCACACACACCCCCAACACCACACACACACACACACCCCCACACCACACACACACCCCCACACCACACACACACCCCCAACACCACACACACACACACCCCCAACACCACACACACACACACCCCCAACACCACACACACACACACCCCCAACACCACACACACACACACCCCCAACACCACACACACACACCCCCAACACCACACACACACACACACACCCCCAACACCACACACACACACACACCCCCAACACCACACACACACACACACCCCCAACACCACACACACACACACACACCCAACACCACACACACACACACACCCCCAACACCACACACACACACACCCAACACCACACACACACACACCCCCAACACCACACACACCCCCAACACCACACACACCCCCAACACCACACACACACACCCCCAACACCACACACACACACCCCCAACACCACACACACACACACCCCCAACACCACACACACACACACCCCCAACACCACACACACACACCCCCAACACCACACACACACCCCCAACACCACACACACCCCCAACACCACACACACACACACACACCCCCAACACCACACACACACACACACCCACACCACACACACACACACCCCCCAACACCACACACACACACACACCCCCACACCACACACACCCCCAACACCACACACACACCCCCCAACACCACACACACACCCCCAACACCACACACACACCCCCAACACCACACACACACCCCCCCAACACCACACACACACACCCCCAACACCACACACACCCCCCCAACACCACACACACCCCCCAACACCACACACACCCCCCAACACCACACACACCCCCCCCAACACCACACACACACCCCCCCCCAACACACAACACACACCCCCCCCCAACACCACACACACCCCCCCAACACCACACACACACCCCCCCAACACCACACACACACACCCCCCCAACACCACACACACACACCCCCCAACATCACACACACACACACACCCCCAACACCACACACACACACCCCCAACACCACACACACACACACCCCCAACAACACTCACTCACAACACACCCCACCCCACACACCACACACCCCCAACACCACACACCCAACACCACACACACACACAACCCCCAACACCACACACACACAACACCCCCAACACCACACACACACCCCCAACAACCACACACACACCCCCAACACCACACACACACCCCCAGCACCACCCACCCACACACCCACACACACACACACACACACCACACCCAACACACACACACACACCCAACACCACACACACACACACCCCCAACACCACACACACACACCCCAACACCACACACACACACACACACACCCCCCACACCACACACACAACACCCCCACACCACACACACACCCCCAACACCACACACACACAACCCCAACACCACACACACACCCCCAACCACCACACACACACCCCAAACACCACACAACACACCCCCCAACCCACACACACACCCCCCCCAACACCACACACACCACCCCCCACACCAACCACACCCCCCCAACACCCACACCACCCCCCACCAACACCCACACAACACACCCCCCCCCCCCAACACCACACACACACCCCCCCAACACCACACACACACCCCCCCAACACCACACACACACCCCCCCAACACCACACACACACCCCCCAACACCCACACACACCCCCCCCACACCACACACACACCCCCCCCAACACCACACACACACCCCCAACAACACACACACAAACACCCAACACCACACCACACACACCCCCAACACCACACACACCCACACCCCCAACACCACACACACACACCCCCAACACCATACGCACACACACACCACCCCAACACCATACACACACACACACCCCAACACCATACACACACACACACCCCCAACACCACACACACACACACACACCCCCAACACCACACACACACACACCCCAACACCACACACAACACACACCCCAACACCACACACACACACCACCCCCAACACCACACAACACACCCCCAACACCACAACACACACACCCCCAACACCACACACACACACCCCCCAACACCACACACACACACACACCCCCAACACCACACACACACAACCCCAACACCACACACACACCCAACCCACACCACCACACACCACACACCCAACCACCACACACACACACCCCCAACACCACACACACACACCCCCAACACCACACACACACACACACCCCCCCAACACCACATACACCCCCCCAACACCACACACACACCCCCAACACCACACACACACACCCACCCCCAACACCACACCACACACACACACCCAACACCACACACACACACACCCCCAACACCACACACCACCCACACCCCCAACACCCACACCCCACACACCACCCCCAACACCACACACACACACACCCCCAACACCACACACACACACCCCCCAACACCACACACACACACACCCCCAACACCACACACCCACACACCCCCAACACCACACCACACACACACCCCAACACCACACACACACACACACCACCACACCACACACACCCCCCAACACCACACACCCGCCAACACCACACAAACAACACAACACCCCCAACACCACACACACAACACACCCCCCACAACACACACACACACACACCCCCAACACCACACCACACACCCCCCAACACCCACCACACACACACACCCCCACACCACACACACACACACCCCCAACACCACACACACACCCACCCCCAACACCCACACACACACACACCCCCAACACCACACACACACACACACCCCCCAACACCACACACACACCACCACCCCCAACACCACACCACCCACACCCAACACCACACACACACACACACCCAACACCACACACACACACCCCCAACCACCAAACACACACCACACCCCAACACCACCACACACAACACCCCCAACACCACCACACACACACCACACCCAACACCACACACACACACCCACCCACCCACACACACCAACACACACCCCCAACACCAACACACCACACACACCCCCAACACCACACACCCACCCACCCCCAACAACCACACACACACCCACACCCCCAACACCACACACCACACACACACCCCCAACCCCCCACACACAACACCCAACCCACACACACACCACACCCACCACCCAACACCACACACACACCCACCCAACACCACACACCACACACCAACACCCACCACACACCCCCCAACACCACCACACACCACACCCCCAACCACACCACACCCCCACACACCCCCACACCACACCACACACCCCACACCCAACACCACCACACACACACACCACCCCCAAAACCACACACACACACCCCCACACCACACCCACCAACAACACAACACACCCAACACCACACAACACACCACACCCCCACACACACACACACAAAACACACCCCCAACACCACACACACACCCCCGACCACCACAACAACACCCCCCAACACCACACACACACCCCCAACACCCACCCACACCCCCCACCCACACCCACCCCCCCAACCCCACACACACACCCCCCACACACCCCACACCCCCCCCAACACCACACACACCCCCCCAACACCACACACACCCACCCCCCCCCCCCCACACCAACACACACACCCCCCCCCACACCACACACACCCACACCAACCACCCAAACCCACACCACCCCCAACACCACACACACACACCACCACACCACACACACACACCCCCAACACCCACACACACACCCCCAACACACCACACACACACCCCCACACCACACACACACACCCCCACACCACCACCCACACCCCCAACCCAACCACCCCACACACCCCCCACCCACACCACACCCCCCCCACCCCCACACCACCACACCCCCAACACCCCCCACCCCCACACCCACCCACAACACACCCCCACCCCCCCCACACCCCCCACACCACACACACCCACCACACACCCACCCCACAACCCACCCCCCACACCCCCACCCCACACACCCCCACACACCACAACCACACCACACAACCCCACACCCCACACACCACACCCACCCCCCCACACACACCCCACCACCCACCACACGCACACACACCCACACCCACACACCCCACCCCCACACCCACCCACCACCCCCACCCCACCCACCCCACCCACCACACCACCCACACACCCCCACCCACACCACCACCCACCCCCCCCAAAACCACCACAACCACCCCACACACCCACCACACACCCCCACACCCCCACACCCCCCACCCCCACACACCCAACCCCCCCCAACCACCCCCACACCCACACACCCACACACACCCCCCACCCACCACAAACACAACCCCCACACCCACACACCCACACCCCCCCACCACCCACAACACCCCACGCACACACCACACAACCCCACCCCAACACACACCCCACCCCCCCAACCCACCACAACCCACCCACCCACACACCCACCCCCCCCCCACAACCACACCACACCCCCCCCACCCCCACCCACACACCCAAACACCACCACCCCACACACCACCCCCCCAACACCACACACCCCCCCCCACCCACACACCCAACACACACACCCCCACACCACCCCCCACCCCCCCCCACACCCACACCAACACACCCCCCCAAACCACCACCACCCAAACCACACCCCCACACCACCACACCACCCCCACCACACCCCCCACCCACCACCACCACCACCCACACACCACCACCCCCCACCCACCACCCCCACACACCCCCACACCCACCACCCCACCCCCCCACCACCCACCCACCCCCCCCCACCCAACACCCCACCCACCCCCCACCCCCCCCACCACCCACACAACCCACCCCCCCACACCACCCACACCCACACCCCACCCCACACCCAACCACACCCCCCACACACCCACCCCCCACCACCCCCACCACCCCACACCCCCACCCACACCCCCACAACCACCACCCCACCCCACACCCCCCCACCACCCCACCACCCCCCCACCCCAACCCACCCCCCACCCAACCCCCCACCCCACCCCACCCACAACCACCCACACCCAC
>CAUDMG010002646.1:715000-867500 GCA_958450375.1 Homarus gammarus | reverse complement strand
CGTGTTTCCTGTTTTTAAAGAATATGATAACAAGGACAATTTGTTTGTTTATATATAAAAGTCACAATAACTACAAAATTGAATCAAAATTAAACTACTAAATATTTTAATTGTATTTTTGGTTCACTTACTTAAGGATGATCTGTTATTAAACAAATTCATACCTGTTAATTAGTTGTATTTTCACCATTGGTCGTAGTTGAAAATTAGATTACTATATTAAGCATTAATATGATAATTACTTTAAGAATTTTATTAATTATCTTTTCATTATTTTTGTATGTAGTTTATATAATATTCAACTTTATATAATAGGTATTTAATAAGATTTGGAAAATACATTAGAGTCGTGGCCATGTTCGTGGTCCATCACCAACATTGACCAATTTAAACGTCATCCAGTGTTTACCGTGTTGAGTGAGGTCTCGTGTGTGAGTCTGCCATATATTGTGTTATAACTCATCATAGCTCTACCTTGGGCTTATTATATTGTGTTTAGTTAATTAGTATTTATATGTAGAGTGTCTGGTGTGATTATTTCATGTGTGTTTGATGTTTAAGTTTATAATTACTGGAGTTATTGAGGGCTGCCAGTGGCTTCCATACTTAACCGGGATTCACGTAATTGTGTCTTTTATTGCTATTTGTTATCTATTTTCAGGTGTATTAAGACTTCTATTTTTCCTAATTAAGGTCATTTATCATATGGTATTATCAGGTGGAGGGAGAATCAATTTTATGATATGTATCGTTCAGTACTGAGTGACGGGGTCAATACAGTAAAATATTATAGGAATTTATTGGCGAGTTTAGTGACCTGTCTGGGTGAAATTTCTCATGGTAATACTTTAGATATTAGTTTCATGGTAATATTATGGTAATGTCTGAGAACACCGCTACCACCTGAATGAGTTTTTCGATTTCAGTCATATTTTTTCCCCCAACTGACTTAACCAACCAAACAAACCTACCTAACCTTAGCTAATTTCCTAACTGGGGGCGGACCATTCCGCTGTATTAAATAAAAGCTACTTATTTTGATACCTGGTACCAATGAAAGCAAATTTGTTGTTTAATTTTGCATTTTTTTGTGGATGTTAGAGTGCGCTCGGACCAAGCGGGTTGGTTGTATACAAACAGACCGGACAACAACACGTGATGATTCAGCAGATTTATCGGAGGAATATTTATAGCAAATAATTAAATTCTTCATGTAGAGACATCATTTTAGTGTTATATGATCAGTTTTTCACCATGTTTTACCCCACAATTCCCCTCATCCTTTATGCCCTGCCATCTACAGGTGATTTATAAAAGTAGATATAGAAAAATGAAAAAAAGAGACAAAGTGAAAATGTAAAGTTATCTCTCCTTCTAAACTTAACAATCACCAAGCACAACAAGTGAAAAACAACGGAAATCCATAACTGGGTTCTGGTGGTGGCGGCGTCCTCGTAAATGGCTAATATATTTGTTGACAGACTCATCTTAGTACTTTAGATGACAGACACATCTTACCATACTTGTTAATGAATGATGTACACTGTATATGGTCTAAAGAATCATACATATAGACTTGTATTAAACAGACAGGGGTTTAATCACATGTCTCTTAAACCAGTACAGTTGGAGAAAAGCTCCGAGTGTCACCTGTTTCCCACAGATGATGCCGAGAGCGTGACGACTTTCTCCCATTTTTCCTCAGTCGGTAAAGCCCTCTCGGCGGCGTCGGTCCATTTGTTGTCATTATCTGGTGGTTGGGTTAGGCAATAATACTGTTCTCGGACACACAGGATGAAGGTTTGTCGGGTGACGTAGCTTTTGTTAAGGATTGTGCGCCCAGCTGCTTCATAACCTTGTGTGTGAGATGTAAAATTTGGCTTAACTTACGATTATTATGATGTTGCTTTTAGACCTGAACCTGTTATACCTTAACACACACACACACACACACACACACACACACACCTACCTGCTGTCGAGAATTATTTACCATGTCACTGTTATATATTCGGTCTACAGTACATACCGCAAACACTGACATTGCTACATAATTTTATATAATCTACCTACTTGATGTTGATATAGTCTTTACCCTGGGTTATTTAATTAACTAATGTAAGTTCAAGTTTACCATTAAATTAACAGGTGGGTGAATAATGAGGATTTTCTTCCAAGTTCTAAATAAATGACTTTTTCTTCCAGCAGTTTTGTCGTGAATGAATAGTTAACCAGATCTTCTCTTGTTTTTTATGTAATGTCTTTCATCCCCTTGCGATTATGAGCACAGTTGAACCTGGTAATGTTGAGCTTATCTGGAGTCAAAGTTTTAGCTTTAACTTATGGTCAAAGCTTAATTTACCCTTATTTGATCAAAGTTTAATCTGCCTGTGTTTAACTTTTTATCAATGTTTAATCTACCCCTGTTTAGCTTGTTTGATCAAAGTTTAATCTGACCATTTAGCTTGTTGTTAAGATCTAAGCTTAAATACACACTTAAGTTTACTTAAAAGAGTTTGTGGTGTGTGTGTGTGTGTGTGTGTGTGTGTGTGTTAGTTATAATGGTCAGCATCCTCGCCTTGCAAGCGAGTGGATCCAGGTTCGATCCCCGAGTAGTGTGAAACTATGGGCAAAGTTTCTTTACACTATTTGCCTCTGTCTACCCAGCAGTAACTGGAAACCTGGATGTTAACCGATTTGTGGATCGTGTTCTGGGGTAATGCTTAGCCAGTGCAGTTAGCGAGTTGTCCGTTTTTCTCGGACTATTCCTTGAAACTGGGTCATGCAGTTCGTTAACTCAGGGTGTGGTTGTTGTGTTAACGACAGCTTCTACGCCTTAAACCAGGGGTGGGCATTTATTTTTGATGGGGGTCACCTCATGAATGGTGGCACACTTCGTGGGCCACAGGTTAACAGCGACGAGCCAGTATTGCTGCTATGTCCACCCAACTTCCAAAATTGTCCTTTCTGTAATTAATAAGATTTTTTTTTCTGATTGCCAAATGCAGTGGCGGGCCACAGAAATAATTTGGCGGGCCAAATGTGGCCCGCGGGCCGTACTTTGCCCACCCCTGCCTTAAACAAATTCATGTGTTGTGGGGGAGGAGGGGGGGGGGGGGGAATAAGACCTACAGTGTACCCAGAAATCATTTTCATGTCACTTGTGATCCTCTAACATAGACCCTGAACAAGAGGTGGTGTTCTGAGGATCATCATAAATTATCAACTCAGTTATATCCTAATTTGATTATTAAAATATAACCACATTGATAAGGTACAGATGACTCACTAAATTGTAACTAATCAAATATTTACCTCAATATATATAAATAGGGTTTTGTCTCAACATAAAGGGAACACTATGTAACCTTTCTTAACTCATAGTGTCATACAGGAAAACAAGTTAGACGCTACAGAACAGGAACACTGTACAGTCGTAGGTGTGGTGACAGCTTAAGGTCAGCTTCTTAGGAAGTTTGAGAGTAGTTACAACAAAGGATCGTGTAATTTATTGTGTTTTTTGTGATTTTCGTCGAGTGAAATGGCAGAGTTTTAAGTGGTGTTTACCCTAGCCTTCATCATCAGCACGCCATCATCTCACTAGAGGGCTTCGTTCACCTCTCTCAACAGTGTCCACCATAATCACCCTTAGGCAGTCTGATTTTTGCAGCTTTAATTTAATACTAAGAATATTTATTTACCACGATCTTGTACGGCTTGTGAGAGTTTGCTAGTTGTGAGCTGCCTGGTTGATTAAGGATACATTGTACTGGGCTATATGTAAAGTGATACGGTAGTCATCTTGTTTAGGGAACATTTGAGATGAAAAGTTGATTCGTTGGTGAGATTTTAAGTGGAGTTCATTTTAGATAATTCTCAACCTTATCATATTAACCATTAAAGCTGATTTTTTGTTTTTCCTCTTAGTTCCACTTTTATTATACAGTATTTGGGATATTTTAAACTATAATGGTTTAGTTTTCATCATCTGTTGCATTAATATTAGTGTGATTTATGTTTACGAATTTAAAACTAACGAGCGTTGATTCTCAGGTAAAAGCGTGCAAAATGTCCGGAGATATCAGCCTGGCGTGCTCCACACTCTCGAAGATGCTGCTCCACGCTGCCCGCTATCCCCAGTCTTCTGTGAGTGGGGTGGTGCTGGCCCAGGCAAGAGGGGGGGACACCTCCTCCAACACTGTGGTCCTGGTCGATGCCGTTCCTCTCTTCCACTTACAACTCAGTCTGGCCCCCATGCTAGAGGTGGCACTCACTCAGGTAACTCGCACTATTCTGGTAACTCACGCTACTCTGATAACTTACTCTGGTAATTCAACCTACTCTGGTAACTCACACTATTCAGGTAACTTAAACTACCCTGGTAACTCTCACTACTCCAGTAACTCGACCTACTCTGGTAAACTCACACTGTTCTGGTAACTAACGATGACAGGATGCTAACCTCTTTAACAATTACCTAAATCTCCTTTATATTTTTTCATGACCACAATATCATTATTTTATACATATTTTTTCCCTCTGATGAAGTATTCTTATTTAGCTTGGTTTAATACTTGTTTTAATATGACCCTGTGATGTGTCTTATGTGTTACAGATTGAACAGCGATATAAATCAGAAGGGTTAATAATAGCCGGTTACTACCAAGCCAATGAACATATAAGAGACAATGTGTAAGTATTGTGTGTGTATGTTTGTATATTGTTGTTGTTTCAGGTAGTTGAGATAAAGCAGTTGTGGTATTGGTCATGTGTTCAAATGTTGTCAGAATTATGCCAAGGTATTATTTTTCGCTCACCACTTTTGTTTACACGCACACACTACTACAACTACAACTACTACTACTACTAATAATAATAATGATAATACTTCTCATGCACACTACTACTACTACTACTTTTTTTTTTTTTACCGTGGCCTCCAACCTTCCCCAATAGTCACACCTTCGCCACCATTTAATTACCTTAATATTAAATATCATAATACATAAGTAGCTACTACAACTACTACTACTACTAATACTAATAATAATAATACTTTACACACAGAGCAAAACAATAGCCAAACATTGAAAAATTTACTCTGATGTTTTTCTTGCAGTCCAGACTTCGTGGCCTTGAAAATAGCGGAGAAGATCGCGGAAAACAACAACGACTCCTGCCTGATAATGGTGAGTCATCCAAGTGTGAAAAATGTCCTGTCTTAATTTTGATTATACCGAGTCTTTAGAATCTACAGAGAATCAGGTACAGAGTTATTAGAATCTACAGAGAAGTAGATACAAAAATGTGCTACAGGTACTGATTGATAGTTTGTCTTATAACTCTACAACCACACCGGAACACCCACTAGCAGTACAGTATCTCTCTGCTAGTTGTTAGTTTATTATAGTATTCCCTTCTGCCTCATTAATGACCTCCATACTAGCCCACGTCACCTCACACCATCCACATTTGCTGGCGGTAAATATTTTCTTCCTGTCATTTAACCCCTTGTGTATGGGGGCCGCCTCTAAGGTGAATAAAATCATTGGGTGTCGGCCAAATGAAGTGTCATAACTGGCATCCCTGTGGTGAAGGGGTTAACTGTTTAGTTTGGGGGGACTCTTTTTGTCTTAACGTTATGACAGTCAGGAGGATATACTCTTTGTCCTCCAAGGGTTGGGGTCATGTTTTCTTAGTGGTGATGAAAGGACTCAATGTTCACTAATATGTATGATTCACTAGATAAATTTATTCTCCAGCGTTGAATTTTGTTATTTATTCTTTTTTCTTAGTGTAGGAGGAAACATTCAGCCTTTCTTTACAACAGAGATTAAAAACAGACATGAGAAATAGAGAATATTATTTTGTGCAGACGTCAACTGTTACTTATCCTCTTGTTTGTTTATGGTGAGGGAGGAGAGATGTATGTGTGAACAGGGAGAGCTTAATAGGTTGTGAAAAATGCTACGGTTATATTTTGTGCTGGCGGCGTATTGTGAAGCCTGCCCATATCTCTGACTATCTTACCACTAAACACCCTACAGATCTCTCTGCTTCTACCTCAACAACCTGTCACCCACTATGTGCTGCCTTATATTATTTCTGTACCTGATGTGTGAATAAATAATATGAAGATTAATACTGTACTAATGTTGCTGTTTTTTGTTAATTTTCAGATTGACAACAAAAGAATGTGTCTGAACCTCATGTCAGCTCCAGTAATTGTTTCACAGTTGACATCAGAAGGAAAGTGGAAGAGCAAAGAGAAGGCGAGGTGAGTACTGTAGTGCTTATACCTGTACTGTACTGTTATACTTATGAGCAGGGGCTACTGTACTGTACTGTTACACTTACAAGCAGGAGCTACTGTACTGTACTGTACCATAATTACTGATGTATTTTGAAATTACATGCCATTGTGATCAGTTACAATCATCATTGCCTGTACAGTAAAACCACCATAACTCAGCATCCGATAAGTTTGCATGGCACCGGATAGCTGTTACATTATTAATTTCCTATTAGGTCTTTAGCCCAGATGCTTCACTGGTACACTAAGACATACAGTACAGTAACTAAACTAAGATTTTTAACTGCAGCCACGTTTTGAAGTAATTTGGTCAAACACTGCTGTAAGGGGTTACTCTTGAGGAGTTTTTACCTGTTGCATTGAGAGAGAGAGAGACAGACGAGGACTACAGTTAGTAGTGTCATGTAAGGTGATTTCACGGGTGTTATATTTGCCCTGGGAAGTAATCGATCCCAAATTAGGTTACATAACTTGTTTTACAGGTACGTTTAGGAAAATTTAATGTAGTCAAGGAGATGTGTGGTCTATGTGAGTTGAGGCTCTTTACAGAACACATTAATAACAGCACAACTTATTTCCCAGTGTACATGTGGAAGCTGGGTCACTGGAGGTTATATCACAGCTACTGCAGCGTAGAGTTCAGCACGACATAAATGACTTTGATAATCACCTGGACGACCTGACCTGCGACTGGTCCAACCCTCACATCAACAAGGTCCTGACCACTCTTACAGCAGCAGCCCAAGACTAGCATCACTGTAGGTGTTAATGAGGAAGTGTGTTTAATGGTCCAATCCCCGAGTTCTGTTCGGTCACCGTCTTCAATAGGTAATGTTAGTTCTGGCACTCGTTAAGTCATTAGGTTTGTTCTGCTGTCCAGTACTTCCATATTTACTGTACACAGATGTGAAGAAATGTGTGCAAGAGATGTACATGTCAGATGTCTAATTGAGAGTACAGTATAGTATTTGTTTGAGGAGTACAGTACAGTATGTAGTACTGTACCAGTTTCTCTTATGAGTGGCCCTTTTATTAACTTTATGCCAGCCATACAGGTCAGCATAATGATATTCAAGTGACTCCAAATGTATATACAGTACTAAGGCCAGCATTACTGTTTCTTATTTTATTTTATTTATTTTTTGTTATAGAATTACAAAATGAATGTACTTTTTTCATATTATTTAATTATATATCGTAATTAATTCTTCAGTTATTGTAGCAATTTATGTAATATATTTTTCCCCATATTATTTTTTACAATGTATACAGTAGAACCCTGTGTAAAGGCTGCTGTCTTATATATCATTAGGTGGACAGACAGTGTAGTGGAATAGCTCACATAACTTTCAGCAAGATATGAGAACCTTTTTCTCCTCCACAATATTATGAGACATACTGTACATTACTGTGTTACTCTTGATAAATAAACCTCACACACACACGCTCGTGCACACACACACACATCACATTATAACCCCTCTTGTACAGAGTTCCCTCTCTGCTGAATAAAATTGTCTGTTGTTCGGCAAATAAACTATTAAAAGTAGTCTCCCATAATGAAAGGGTGAAATGTAAGAGAAGAATATTCTATTTTTACCTTCTGAGGTAAATGTTGGTCGTGGAAACAACACTTGTCTTAACATCTCGGAGCAAAGTTCCTGTTGTGTTTAGTCCCCGGGGACACCATTGTTGGGGCACGCAGGCGAGTGGTTACAGCTCTCTCCTCCTGTTCCTGGGGTCATTCGTTCAATTCCCAGGCACTCCCAATTCATCCCGCTGTGAATTGGTACCTAAGTTTACAACTTGGGGAAGTGAAGACGGTCGAGTGCAGTACCGGCCATGCTGCCTCCTTGTGTACCGAAGGTTTAGCATACAGTGTGCTGTATCCACACTGTCCTTAATGGGCAGTCATGCCTATGGGACCCAGTTTCACTTTCCACACCATTGTTGAAGAGCAGCGGCTGTACCACCACCTCATTTTCACATCATAGTGCACAGTATGGTGGTGGACTCTGTCATCCACAAGGAACACATCTTTTGAAGCTGATTAGGGACTTATTTTTTAATTTTCCTAATTTTCTTGCTCGCTGCAGCATCACCATAATTCTACACTTGACCTTTCATAATACACAAACACAATATGGAAGTTGTAGTATTTGGTGGACAGAGAGAGAGAGAGATGATCCTGGTGGTGTAGCGACTAATGCTGCCTCCATCTTTTGGTGTCATCTGTGAAGTGACTGGAATAACCCAACCAGGCTATATAGGAACTGTCTTGTGCCGGACAAACTTGAGTCACATTACACTCGATGTGTTTAGCTGTGGGATGACATTATATGGGATTCTACTGTATACATAGTAAGTAATTTTATCCCAGTAAAGGTAATGAAAAATATGGATTATAGTGTTGCTAAGTTTACTGTATATATTTTGTTTATATATTATAATCATACAATTGGGGTAAAATAATACATTAAGACTTACCCAACCATTTTATCAGTAATCTTCTCCTTCAACTGATACTGCTGATTAAAATTTGTCCAAGAAAAAATAAATAAAATACAGTATGACGCTTTTTTATTTATTAGTTTAAGTCTCCTCTAATAAAGGTGCTGAGGGTAAACTACAGTACAGTAAAACCTCAATAAATCGAACTTAAATATATTGGAATTAGCTTTTTGGGGACTCTGAGATGCTCTGGTCACCAGGAATATTAAAAAAATACATACTTTATGAAATGGCGAGGGTTAAAAAAATGAAATGAACAACACTTACTCACTGAGTACTGTACAGTGGTATACAGTTCTCCTCGACTTACGACCCACTCGACTTACAACCACGCGGACCAAAATTTTTTCAAATTACGTACAGTATTTTCGTGTCCCGACGTTAGTGATTGCGCTGTGTACTGACAAAATTTTCATTTGTAATTCCATTTAAAATGGCTGACAAGCTTAAGACCTGGATTTGGGTCCCTAACCCCGTCGTAAGTTGAGAAGTGGCTGTAATCAGATTTACTATAGGCCTACTGAGAACTAAGACACCTGAAGATGTAAGCAGGCTGGGGCTGACCGGGTGTTGTCACATTCACCAGGTTTATTTATTTATTGATTCAGTATTATATTCTCATATGATTGGCCTCCTATAGTTTTTGGTTCATCATGATTAATATAACACCTTCAATAATAAAGAAAAAATACAATACTGTATGTAAGTTCTAATATGACTTGAAAATAAAAGGATAAGTTGTATCTGAAGGTATTACTTGGGATGCGTTCGTGTGAGAGCTTTCACCAATAAGCTTACACCAGAGTCGCTATAACACACTGTATAGTATTTGATATGAAGATATCTTCCTACAATGTTATTTATTACGTTTGAGTAATACATGATGGCTCAGTTTGGCTACTTGTACATTTAGACAACTGATTAATGAATAAACCAGAGTATAGGCAGATAAATAATACTTTACACTACAATATTACTTATTAAGTGATGATAAGTACATGACTGTACTGTACTAATTTACAAAGTGTTGAAGACATGTTGTGGTAAGCCTATCAGCTGTTTGGCCTTTGTAAACAAACCATTCATGGTGTTGAGTGTGGGATTCTTTTTTCAGGAAAGTTGATTCTTTTAGAATAATATTTTGTCAGCCTTGCACCAAATGATCCTAAATTATATGAGATTATGGTGAAATTGCATAAAGAAGTGTTAAAGGAATCCTGGAGGAGGTAGCTACCCCCCTCTGCCTACTGCTCCCAGGTAAACACTCGTCTTCCGTATACAATATACCCCTACACTTACTTGTTATTATTGTTATCTTTATAGTACTGTACAGTTCACAGTTTTCTCGTTATTCATAAGGCTAATTCTGTTGTTACTTACATTTACTGTAACACTTTACAGTAAATAATTTTTTATTAAAGTTTTACTTATCTGAATTATTATTATTATTATTATTATTATTATTATTGATTATTATGTTTATTATTACATTTTCGCCCCCCAGGCCCCGATGTGGGTCAGTGAACCTGTGCCCGGGTGGGCTAATCCCCGTCAAAAAAAAAAATTTTGACAACCAGAATATTGTCCTGATTTTCAACCGAGAGAGTTCTGTTTCTTATTTTTTATTGTTGATGTAATAGTGTTTTAATAACCTTGTTATGAACTTAAAGGCCTTAGTTGTTGATGTGCAGTAATAACATAACAACAACTGATTTGCTTTTAAACAGTTCAGATAAGCGGTGTTATCCCCACCACCAACCCAGCCCCATATATTCGCTTTTTTTCGGTTTTTTGCATTTTTCTGACTGGGGTCTGCCCCATTAATCCGATTTATCGTTGTTCTACTGTACAGTATTTTTTTTTTTATTATTATTATAGGTCATTTTATTAGTGATTAGATTTACTGTAATTCATTTATGAATGAACACAATAAGAAAAAACTGGAAGATATTTCTGATGTGCACAGTACGAGTGATTTGTTCCTGAAGATTATTACTACAGTACAGTATTATTATTTGGTACATTCTGTATGTAGGATGGTGTATGAATGTAACTAATTAAACAAAATTGAACATTATTTATATCTACTGTACCTAAGATTATGAGTTGAAAAATAACCATAACATAACATGCAGGTTATTGGATGACCAAAGTTCCTTCATCGGGAACTGAATGGTTGGAAATGTCCCGCTCGGCCTGGCAGTGAGAGGGTTAATGGTCATTAGAACAACTCTGGGACAAAGAGTTGAATGTTTGAAACAAAAATTAAAAGTTGGTCACAGTCTTTATTTGGTACACTAAAGTACTGTGAATACAAAACTTATATCAACATAAGTGTTCATATCTGCAGCTGGTGGATGCCTGCACCACTAGAGGTCACAGCTCAAGGTTGAAGAAGACACAAGTTAAGAAAACTGTGAGAGCAAACTTTTTCACAGTGAGAATTGTGAACTCTTGGAACAACTTACCAGAGTGTGTTGTGACGGCACCGAGTGTGAGCTCTTTCAAGACCAGATTTGACCAACGCTGGCACAGGTACAGATACATTAAGGAGCCAGTACATGCCCAGTACTTGCCAACAGTAGGAAACAGAGACGTGAACAATCGCCCAAGCAGCTAACAGGCCAGTCAGTAGCAAAGAGTATAAGGTTAAGAAAATAGTTAAGTGTGGTACAGGCAGTCCCCGAGTTATGACCTTCCGACTTGTGATCATGTGCACTTAAGAAAGGGATCCCAATACATTCATCACACAAATTTTTAATCAAAATCCCATCTTTTACATTATTTTCATTATTCTATATTGTTTAACATCACATTATTTACAGTATTTACATTATTTGTTGTGTTTGTAATATTATTGTTGTTTTGTATGGGCAGGGTTTTACTTTAACCTAACCTAAACTATGGAATTAACACTGTTCTGACTTGCCAACAAACCAACTTACAATCAGGGTCCAGGAATGTATCCCTGTCATAAGTCAGGGTCTGCCTATAATGTGTTAGTGCTGTAATAATGAGGAATACTCTGGCAAGGATATTAACTTCTTAAGATGGAAATTTATTACACATTATTATGATAAAGAAACCGCAACAATATGATCATGAGACAAATAAATGAGTTATTTTGTATTGTGAACATTTTAAAAACAATTAGAAGTCTTGTTTAGACGCACACATGGTTCACACTCATCGTAAATAATACTGGAAAAGTCATGGAATAAATAGTCATGTAAAATTGGAACAGATTTAAACAGTAACTTTCCAACAGTTATCATGAGTAAGACTTTTTTTTAATAATAAGCTGCATCATGAGTAAGACATTTATTTATAATAAGCTGCATCATGAGTAAGGTATTTTTTTATAATAAGCTGCATCATGAGTAAGACTTTTTTATAATAAGCTGCATTGTGCATAGTTTGCCTTTTACATATTTCCCTCCAGGGTTAAGTGTGTTCATATTTTGTGTATGAAGGCAAGAACCTGGGATAACATTATCTTATTGACTGATGGCATTTGTTGACAGTATTCCCAGTGTCATCAGTTCCCGGTCCAACTGTCTACAGTACAGTACCTTCAACAATATTTACTGTAGCAATTTACACTAGATTTATGCTGCTCATTCATAACCACATTAAGTGAATTTCTGTAGACTTAAAAACTACACTTGTTGTCATACCCATACAATTAAGTAGAGCAGGTGACAAAGACATTGATACACCACCTACATTAACCCCAACAGTCCAAGGGCCAGAGAAAATCCCCAAGTGTTATCATCACACTGAAGCATTAGCAGAGAGAGAACTAAAGTATATTACCATTACTGTAAACTGTAGAATTTCAATTAAAAGTGAGATTTTTGGCTACACTAACAAGTTCACCTAGAAGCCTTTTTAAGTCATCTGGTTATGGATAATAAGACTGTGATTTGTGTGAGAACCTGTTTACATCACATAGCATGGGCCAGTGTCCAGTGTTATATTTGGTCAGATCAGTTGATGGTGTTGATGCAGCTGAACCTTTTCTTTTCTTTTCAGCAAGTTGTTTCTCTATGTGTGTGAGCCAGAGCCGGTACATCCCCTTTAATGTCTTTTGTGTTTGATCAGATATTCTGCAGAGCTGGAACATAATGTAAGTACAAAAAGGCTTTAGTATTTTCACAGTTTGGAATAGGTTTGTCAGGTGCAAAAGAGAGTTAGTAGAGTACTCACATATGTACGGGTAAACCTCTATTTACGATATCCCAACCTACGATAATCTGCATTATCGATGCTGATATATTAAGACCACTTTCCTTTTGGTGATGTAAACAAACTTGCATTTATGATATTCATTGTCCCGCCAAGTCAGCATATGGAATGCATCATTCACTTCATTTGTCAGCTGAGGTGTCATCTACCTAAATGCCTCCTTGTGGCCATCTGGTGAACTATAGTCCAGGCATTGTTTCATCTTAATTATTTGTGTGTCAGATATGGAGCTCAGTGTTTATTAGACGTCATCGGTGTTTGATTTTTCATACCTTACAGTGAGAGGACATCACTAAAGTTCACATTGTATTCTGTTTTAGTGACTGAAATGCCTTTGCTCTGACTATGAAGTACTTTTGCTCTGATCCCCCATCCTGACAATGGGAGACCTGACGTTGCATCAGAAGGTCAGTAACATGAGACCACTAATCCCCCACTCCACCTCCATCACAAGTGTTAAGACATAAAAAGTGATCACAGTTAAGTATTACACTCAGGAGATTGGACAGTATACTCCTACTGTAGGCTCAAGACGACAGTAGTAATATACATTAATTATTTACTGTATTTATAATGCAGTATATTGTATGTGTACAATGGTGTTTGTGTAAATTTATACAGTTCTTGTGTCAGTCTGTGTGAGATGTGTCGCTTAGACACTGGAAAACAGTGGAGATCCACTGTTACACACACAGCTCCATTCATGAGTGTTTCTACCTTAATTAGAACTGATTTTATAGACTGGTATCAACATTTCATACGTTGTTTCATAAAATAATTGAGTCCCCATTATTATTATCATGTGTTTGTGAATGTGAAGTGAGCAGTATAACTTTGGCAAGCGTTTTGCTCACCATCTTTAAAGCCGGGACAAAAATTACACCGCCAGTCCCCACTCTTCACACTCCCCAAAGTCTGTGTGGGACTCAGGTTGATGTCTCCACTCCACCTTAAGAGTTGTCTTAGTCCTCAAGGAGACGTGTGATGATAACCAGACTTGTTCTTGATGTTGTGGTGACTGATGAGTGGCTGAGTGTTGTTTAATGTGTTGCAGTATTCGAGGAAATTTTTTCAGTGATACGTATGGGTACTGTATTTCGACCTGCAATGGGGTTTTCAGGAGCCTTATCCATTGCATATAGAGGTTTACCTGTATATATGAATTAGTACCACTGTTCCTCTCCCAAAAGAAACAGATTGAATGGTGATGTTTTTAGGTCTGGATGTCCCTTTGGGGTAAAACATTTGCTTGTTCATTGTCCAAAATGTATCAAATACTTTGTAAAGATATAACCTGAAAAAGTATCAGTGGGAACAGTAGAGTACATGTAGGTAATTAGGAATTACTGTACCAAGAAAAATAAGTTTTTCTTATGTTTTTTTATTGAGATTGAAGACGAGGGAAAATGTAGGGTTAAAACACTAAAAATACCACCAGTCAAACCTTTAGTAATCAGACCTAACCTTTCCGAACATTAAATAACTTCTAATTACCGTTATAAAAAAGTTTATTTTATTTAAGTGATGGAGGAGAATAAAATGATTCTCTTCTTGTTTTCGTACAAAACCAGGGTGACCATATTTAGCATTTTGGTGCTAAATCTAGTTCTTGTGGGGGATTTTCAATTGTATTTTAACTTGGTGTTGTTATGAAGGGAAACACATATCAGAAACTAAATAAAAATAACTGGAGAATTCATTATAATACCAATTGAGAAGTCAGCAAAGTTATTCTTTCTGAATGTAAAATTTAACATTTTCTTTTTCATGACTACCACTTTTCCTCTTGTTGCGGTCACCCTGACAATGACCACAACAAGATTCTGCATCAGACTTCCTGTCACCTGTGGCTCCACTTTATTCTCCTTCATCATTTAAATAAGGTTAGTTTCGGGTAAATTTAAGGCGAGGCAAAAATATCATGCCAAAGTAATTTTTTACCGAAATATACTTTTCTCTTGGAATTGGAATAACACACAAACCCCAAATCGCACCTTGGAAACCCATAGTTGGCGAGTAATTAGCAATGAAAACTGTTAAGATATTCCAAGCAACATTACAGCACTAATTACCCTGCAATCGAATCGTGGACCATATATTTGTAATCGCCAAGCTCTGGAGTACCTGTACAATATATGTAGTACTGCTGAACCTGGCTATTTAGGATATGTCTTCCCCAGTTTAATATCTGCAAATTACTCCTCCAAATGACTCAAAATTTTAATTACTTTTGCAACATTAATTACTCGTCATCTATGGTTCTCCAAGTTCACTTTTTGGTGTTTAAATGTTATTCTGGATGTACAGTACTGTAATTTATTTAAACATATTAAATCCCAATTGTGGATGAAACTACCAAAAAACTGAACTCTACTCAAGTTAAATAAAACAAATATTGTATTGTAAATGTTTATTATTTTATTTGCTTATTAGGCCTCAGAATATAAAAGAATTAAATTAATTGATAATATAAAGTTGTCAAGATGTTACAAATTTTTATGGAACATTGAAAATATGTTACACGAACAATATATCATGACTAAATACCTTAATTTATAGAGTGTATTCATCTTTTGATTATGTATTTACATCTAAACAACCTAATACATTATGACCTCACTCATATAGGGTGCTTCATTAACTGAGCACCAGTCACAGTATATGAAAGACTATGTATAGTAACATCCTCACACACACACATCACAACATCCATATTTAACCCTTAACTGGCAGCTATGGACTCCCTACTCTGCTCTCATATGCACAAAAATGGAATGTGAGGAACATGAAATGTCCTCTGATGACAGCAGCCATTTAAGGATTAAAACACGATTTTACATTACTGTCTCACAATTCCACTAAAATTCATCACATACAATAATAAAATTTCTCTAAATATCACCTATTAAACTTTTATCTATTCTCTCTATAGGAGTCAAAATACTTCAGATGTTTCCATTGTCTCGGCAAAGTGATTGGTTAGCTAGAGCAGTTTTAAGCAGACCAAAAAAATATTCTAGTTTTGTGATATATTGTTAAGTAGGAAAAAAGGGAATTCTAATATGCAAAATACATAACTTATACTCTCATTTGATTATGTTAGGTTGTGTTGGACAAGATGACATTGTATTTTGACCTCAGATCTACACTACATAGCAACCATATTCTGTCAACTACATCATCTGGTACAGGTTCACTTCCCTCAGGTAAAATGGACAAGTTGTAATTCACTTGATAAAAATCATACTCTCTTACATCTAGCTTCCATATAAGTAATGCATTCTCTTCAGTTTTACCTTTGCCACTTATTTTCAGAATCTGATATACTTTACATTCCATATACAGTAAACCCAATATAATAGACTAATTCGGGGGAAGACCGGTCCATTAAAGCTGAAAGTCTGTTATTTCTGGATACAGAATAATAAAGGACTCGGTCTGTTATATACCATCATAGTCCCCAGTGACTTTGATAATTTTACCATGCTTGAGAGGCAGGTCACTTGCACAGTTAAGCCCTTAAGTCTCTTATAGATGAACTGTTTACTGTATACACACACTTCCGTGCAAGTATTTGTAAAGATCACATAAATGCTGGTATTACAACAGCATCATCTGTCCTAACTTGTGGGAGACTTCACACATCAATAAGTGCAGACAATGTTTTCTCTTGTAATAAAAGCATTCATGGACTCTTCACAAAAGCTTGTAAGGAAGTGTACACAGTATATATTTTTCTGGGATAACTATAATATAAATTAATATAAACAGAGAAGAGGTGAAGGAGGCTTCTTTATTAAGCTTAAAACAATACAAATTACTTTGAGATCATTGCCACTGTGACTGTATCAACAGCCTAAAACCAAAGTTGCCTACACCCTTCTGCCACCTGATCATCTACTGCAACGCAATTATGCAGTCTTAACTTGAGTAACTGTCCATTGCCCCCTCCATGAAGCTGTTTACCTATTCTTGTTACACAAATCCACTCATTCACTTCACTTCTCCCTGTCTCTTAACAATTTTTACATTATACTGTACTATAACTCACAGAAAATGAGGATCCTTTTGTTGACATCTTTCCAGAGTGCTGCTGCAGCTCATAAACATCCATCCTGCTGTTCTCTGACTATGGTGATGACCTCGGAGAAGTTGGGGCGTCCACTTGGCTCTTCGTCCCAGCATGGACGGATCAGCATCAAGTATATGTTTGGTGGACAAGGAGGCTTCAGGTTCAAACGTTTCCCATTCTTCAGTAACTGTAATGAATTATAAGCTAATTCTAAACTGTATGTTTTCTAGTTTATCTTTCTTTGCTCAATACTATAAACCTTCCCAACAGCAGACTAATTTAAGCAAGCCCTGTCCCTTATTGCAAAGGATTACTGTACTGTGTAAAAGACTCATAAGAATGTTTCCACAGTTATAGAGCTGCCTCAAGTGAGGTCTTACACAGATGCTTATGGAAGGCAACAATACCTTCTGTACATTTAAATGTTATACATGCAACTATTTATCCCCATGTTAATACAGATAGTAACTAACTATATCTTGAAAAAAAAAATAAGAGCAGCAGAGAGGAAGGTAATGTGTTCTAACCTGCAGGAGAGTTTCTGGTTTCTGAGGAAGGTCTGGCTCCAACCCTCGGGTAAACATCTCCCAGCAGGTGACGCCGTATGACCAGACATCACTCTTGTGTGAGAACTTACCCTTCTCGATGCATTCTGGGGCGTACCTGTAAATCATAAGATGCTATAATACTGGATGCGCTATTTAACCCTTAAAGAATGGCGGAGGATTCCCCACTCTGATATCCATATATGTAAAAATTGGAACATACACCCCAACATTACACACACAGACATCCCCAACACCACCCACCCACACCATCCACACACCCAACATTACACACACAGACACCCCCAACACCACCCACCCACACCATCCACACACCCAACATTACACACACAGACACCCCCAACACCACCCACCCACACCATCCACACACCCAACATTACACACACAGCCACCCCCAACACCACCCACCCACACCATCCACACACCCAACATTACACACACAGCCACCCCCAACACCACCCACCCACACCATCCACACACCCAACATTACACACACAGACACCCCCAACACCACCCACCCACACCATCCACACACCCAACATTACACACACAGACACCCCCAACACCACCCACCCACACACCCAACATTACACACACAAACACCCCCAACACCACCCACCCACACCATCCACACACCCAACATTACACACACAGCCACCCCCAACACCACCCACCCACACACCCAACATTACACACACAGACACCCCCAACACCACCCACCCACACCATCCACACACCCAACATTACACACACAGACACCCCCAACACCACCCACCCACACCATCCACACACCCAACATTACACACACAAACACCCCCAACACCACCCACCCATACCATCCACAC
Source organism: Homarus gammarus (assembly GCA_958450375.1). NCBI lineage: Eukaryota > Metazoa > Arthropoda > Malacostraca > Decapoda > Nephropidae > Homarus > Homarus gammarus. Next base: position 848,945 of record CAUDMG010002646.1, on the reverse strand, counting down.
ACCCAACATTACACACACAAACACCCCCAACACCACCCACATACACACACCCACACCCCAACATTACACACACTTACACACCATACCCCAAAATCACACACACACACACACTTATGGCAACCTTTCCTTATTAAGTATCTAACAATATTCATATAATTAAAAGGAAACAAGTTAATGTTCAGAGGAGAAATATTTCATGATTTTTGCCAACTTCACATGAAAAGGTTAAACATCATCAAACATGAATACTGTATTTAGAAAAGAAAATTTGGTCTGTATGTTTAAATGAGTTTCACACAAAATGTTAATACAATTTATCAAGAGAAATTTATACCGTAACCAAAGAAAACATCTAACTCACTCAAATGGAAAACACTAACAAAATAAACATGAACTTCACACCTGTACACAACCCATCATTTACACAATACTAAAGGACTCGTAACACCCACCAAGGTAAGGGCAGGGCTCGCTGTGTCTGTCGGAAGTAATAGTTTCCTCTGTTGGGCTGCTGAGCCAAGCCGAAGTCTGTGATCTTGACGTTATGTTGGTCGGCCACCAGGATATTACGTGCTGCAAGATCTCGGTGGATGACACGGCGCTGCTCGAGGTAGTCCATCCCCTGAAAGAAAACACACAGTTACCTGACATATAAAGGGGACTGTCATTAGATCTACCCTTAACCCCTTATGTAAGGTGTCACCTTTGAGCTGGTGTGAAAGGGTTAGTGGAGACAGTCTGCTATCTCCACTGAATAAAATCGTCTACTGTTGCCCAAATAAAATATGAAAAGTGCACAAAAACTGAAGACAGAGAACATGACTAGAGGGAAAATTATGTACTATAATGGGTAATTTCAAGGAGGTATATTAAGTCCTATGGCCCAATCTACCAAATACATGAAAGACAAAGAAAAAATATCAATTTAATCAACAAATAAGAATTTTACATTAACATGGAAATACTTGAATCTTAGTAACATTTATAACGAGACAACAACTACACTGAATTAATCCATTTTTAGCGCAAATAAATATATATAAAAGAATGATCTGATAATGTACTCTAAACGAATTAATAAAAAAATTCTCGGGATCGTATTAAGACAATCCTCCCGCCACACACAGTACATAAGACAATCCTCACACACACACAGAGTACCTCAGCAATGTCCATGGCAAACTTCAAGAGAGAGCTGTCCTTCATGTGTTCCTTATTGGTCTTGATGTAGTCTTTGAGTGACCCCATAGGTAAGTACTCCATCACCATGTACATGTCTTCACCCTCAGACTCTACCAGGCCACACAACTTAACAATATTTCTATGTTTCAGTTTCTGCAAAAAAGGGAAGAAATGTCATTTATGAAACACCAAGGAAAAAAATAAGTGACTTCAATCAGTATCAACGGAAGTAATACTCTATTAAGTCTCCATAGTCTAATGATAGCTAGTTCACATCCATCACACACAGTGGTAGCAGGTATATGACTCACTACTGTGTCATGAGTTCAATCTCCAGCCTGGGATAGATGTGAGAAGGGTGTTATCCAGTGTGACCCAACCTAACATGGTAGGTTTTATTCTTCCTGTACTAACACTGGACAATAAAAGACGTAATAAAGAACAGACCTAATGACTAAAAAGCTCATAACTGCAGAAATAATCAATAACATACAATAACTACCAATGTATTGCTCTTGGAAAATATTGAAGTATGTATGTATGAATTTTACTCAAGATAAGATAGCGAACCAGTACCCACCTTCATGATGTCGACTTCTCTCTTAAAATCATCTACTTGGCCTACAGCCTTGAGTGTCTTGATGGCTACGGTCTTCGTCTGACCCTGGTCGTCCGTCATCAACCCTCGGTGCACCTCTCCGTAATTACCCTGTCGGAGATTATCAAAACATTACTTTACTAACGCCTTTCTTGACGTTTCTTCATTTCGTATAGTAAAACTTCTATCTAATGGACTGTATAGAGAGGAAAGTCCATTATTTTTATGGCCCATTAGACGTGCAACCTCCATCTAACGAACTATATAGCAATGAAAGGTCATTATATCATGGGTCCTTCAGATGTGAAACTCCCAATATAATGGATTATATGGAGAGAAGTCCATTATATAGAGATTTCATTATATATAAACACCTTTCTTAATTTTTCTGCTCCTCTCCGTTCACCCCAAAGACTAATTTGGGGAAGAGGAATAGTGATAGAAACAATAAGAAATAAACAATATGCCTTTCTTGAGTAATGACCTCAGATAAAGTGGAAGGCTGCCACTGTGATGGAGATACTGGTAACTTCTTAACACCCTCAAAGATAAACCAAGATAAGTCTTATCTCTCCTAAAAGATAAATAGAAACTCACTGTATAAGTCTTAACTCTCCTAAAAGATAAATAGAGACTCACTGTACTCTCCTAAATGATAAAGACAGACTCACTGTATATAAATCTCACCTCTCCGATCTTTATACCAAATCTGATGGCAGACTTGTCCAGCTGTAAGGGATGGGTAGGCAGGGGAGGAAGTTGGGGGATGCGTTCTGCTGCTAATGGGGGAAGCAACATCTCACTCAGTGTCTTGGTTTTGCTGGAAGGAATCAATTAACACAGGTGGTGGTAAATTTATAGGGATGTTTTAAGTTTTATTAAGTCTTGCATAATATTTTACTGGACATGATGTAGGATGGGTAGACTCAACAGTCATGAATATTTTATCTTGGTTAATAATGGGTCCTGGTACTAATAGAACCCAACTTAATCATTTAAATTAACACCCAAACGTATTGGGCCAAGTATTATTAGAACCCAACTTAACCATTTAAACTAACACCCAGCATTAATGGGTCACAATCCCATAAGTTCAATTGGGGCTTCTAAGAAATGGAATCCCTCTAACCAACAGCCAAACACACACACACACACCTTCCCTGATTCATTATAGGTGGGGAGAAGGCAGCACCAGTCTCATATATGTGTGGAGAGATTTCACCAGTAAAATACGCACTGCCGAATGAGATGAGGTCATCCACTAGACCATCCGGCAGCTGACTCAGTGTGACCTGTGATGGGGGTAAGGGAAGTATTGTATATAAGTGGTGTATTAAATAAAGTGTCTTAATTATCACAAACTTATATCTATCGAGGTAAATTCAATAAACTAATGAATAATAGTTCCATAAAATTCCTCTCTTTAACCTCCATGTTGGTGAAGCAGTCAAGATAATGAACACAATCTTTCCTTTATCACCTGAAGATTAGCTCCCCCAAATTTCTTACATGAAGAGTCACCTCCCCATAACTTAACCAACCTGAAGTTTAACCACCCCCTGAAACTCTCTGAGGGTGAGGGAGGGGGAGCTAATGTTCAGGTGATCAATAAAACCTAGAATTACAGAAGATCTCGGTTGTGTTATCACCCTTCGCTACATCTCTGTTCCATATCGCCGAGTCTAAACACACGATTCCTTCCCCAGTCAAAACTAACACATTAAGAGCGTCTCACCTGCGCCACCGAACCATCAGCGTATGTCAGGGTGGTCAGCTGGGTGGTAACTGAGGCATTTTCTTCATCCTCAGCATGTACTTCTCCATTCTGTTCTTCTGTGGCGTCTGTCTCGAGGGGATTGGCCGGTAAAATGGTCTGGTAGGCGTGGTTCTTCCGGGAGTTGAATACTGTGGCAAAATTAAATAAGTTTGTTGTTTGTCTCTTCCACATGTAACTCTGAGTACATTTCCCATGTCACTTGATACATTCATATGGTTAAATCACGATACTTTCTCACAAACTACAAGAGGTGATTTATTATACAACCTGCACAAACATGGAGGATGGCTGGAAAATAATAATGATGACAATAAGATTAATGATGATGATGATGGTGGTGATGATAGAAGAAGCATACAGTGACTCGCTCACCTTGGTAGAGAATCTGGTTCACATCTCGCATGATGGCCTGGGGCTGACGTCTGGCCTGTGGATCTGGCGACCAACACCGCAACATCACCTGAGAACAGCGATAAAAATAAAAAATACAAATCTGAGGTAACACAGAACTCCAGGAACTACAGAAGACATACAACTCTTCACTCCACCCCTGAACAGCAGCTCTTAACCCCTTCACTACTGGATGCCACTTTTAATATTCCATTTGGATGACACCGGATGATTTTATTCAGCATAGAGAGACCCCTTGCATGAATGTCTATACCTAAGATGACAAATGATCTTTGTTACTGTAAGAAACATTGAGTATAGAGACCTACAGGATAAATACTACCAGACTTTGCCTCTTATTTAGTGATGCTGTGGGTCTTAACAACACATGGAACATTTTCACAAGATATCTTTCAAGTTCTTTGCATACTAATTCAATGTAGAACTGTAATTAATAAATCATTCATGAAACAATCACCTCTCCAATACAGTATTATACACTATCTTAAGAGACACTGAGAATCATCTTTTAAAATCATAGTTACATATTTGCCACAGTACCTGTATTTTGGTTCCATTGTTCATGTGGGATCTGAGCTTTCCCTTCAACATATCACACAGAAAATAAGAGACAATCGGTACATGTTGGTGGTGAAGTGCTTGTCTCTCGCCAATGTGTCCCATATTCGATCCCCAGCAGGTCTACTTCAGGTGGTATTCCAGTACCCTCCTGTACTAACAATGAACAATGACGGTCACAACAAAGAACAACTTGACTGCCCAAATGGCTAGTAAACTGATAAATGTTGGTAATGATAACAAACCTTATACAGGTCCTGGGGGCATGGATCAGGTCGAGGCAGCAGGCGACCAGTGGCATACAGCTTGCGAACTTCCTCCATATCCGCACCTGTTCACAGAAACCTTCATGAGTTTCACTATTCCTCCACCACAGTAGTGTGGATCTTACCATTGAACTCAGAATGTGTTGAGCCCCCTGCTGGCCTTCAACCCTTTAACCCATTTCAGATTAGATTATTAAACAACAATTGTTTCTTCTTCTGACAGACAAGAATATCACTTTGTATTTCTCATTTCACAATCACAGCAGAGCATAATAAGTATTCATACCCTAACAGGATTTGGTTAATTTGGTACATGATACTCTGAGGTCAGGTCAGTCAATTAGATTTCAAAGCCAGTTTTAAGGGAGGATTCATGACCTCATAATTATCAGGGACTTAAAATGAATCTAGTTAGATTTAAAGTGTCATATTAGGCACTTAGAATGACTTTGGTGATACAGTTGAGTGATGTGTTTTGAAAAGTCTCTCTTGAACACTTAATCACACTGAAATATTATTGATTATATAGAAATAAATACATCACATATTCCAATTCTTTCTGTAGCTACCTGGTAATGGAATCTCCCCCATCGAGAATATCTGCCAGACAGTCGTACTGAACGCCCAGATGTCAGTAGTGGTGTCAGCGAGGGCCAGAGGAGGCTGGAAGTGGTGCTCGCGTGGGATCCAGTGTAAGTCACGTTGGTCGTACCTCACCAAGCCCGGGTCACCGAGCTTCACCTGCGAGTGCATCAAGGTGAGTCACTTCATTGAAAAATTGAGTGCATGATGCCGAGTGACTTGTTTGAAGAATTAAATCACAACTTTATACAGTGTGACATTTTATAAACAAGTCTCCCCTTCACCTTCTATTACTGCTCATTATTTTACCATAGAAGACAGTTGTGGTTCCTCACCTTGAATGTTTGGTCAGTGTGTTCGATGACAAATATATTATGGCAGCGGATGTTGTTGTGACAGATGCCTTCAACGTTGAGGTACCACAGTGCCCGGGCCAGGTAGGTCGCCGCTTCCACCAGCTCCACCTGCGGCACAAAGTCTGCTGAAGATGTGAGGGGGACTGACGCCCGATAGCCAGCCATTTACGTAGCGGAGGACTAGTGACTCGTGTTCCCTGGCCACGTCTCTCATGAGGAGCTTTACTACAGGTGTTACGGTGATATAAGGTACTGCTACAACACACCAGCTTATTCACTCGGCCACACCTCATCAACAGCAAAATTTTAAGTCATTTTCCACGGTGATCATATGATTGATGTTACTCATTCAATGTCTCTATCTAATTAATACCATAAAAATCATTTCTAAGCTTCTGTCTAAAATATTTATGTTCAGGAATAATTCTTCCTTTATAACACATATTTCAGTAACTATTTATTGCATGAGGACTTACCGTAATATATTATTTTTAAAGAACTCACTAACTGCACTATATGAGGGATACCTGTATATACTGTACGTTGATAAAATATTAATTAATATTCACTGCCCCTGACCATCTTAAATATATGGCTAACCTCTATATTATTACTATCTTTATTATTATTATTACTATTATCATCTTTATTATTAGAAGTAGTGTCAAATGATCAAACAAACCTTCACATTCATACTTGGAAAAAATTATCATTCCTACAACACTCAACATTCTCTTCCATTAACTCAAAAATGCATTCCAATTTACCTCCTTCATCACATTCTTATGGGTCTGTAGGTATTTATCCAGGGGACCCATTGGTAGGTACTCCATCACCAGGGACAAGGGGCTGAGAGTCACCCCCTGCACCTCCACGATACACTCACAATTCACAAAGGAGAATTCGTTGAGCACAGCCAGGAAACGTTCTGTGTCGCCGAGTTTGGTGAGTTTTGGCATCTGAGAAGAGTAAAGAGACTTGTATTAAAATTAATCTTGGGTACATATAAACCATAGGAGTATATACAGTTTTTTATATACCGAGATAGTGCAGGTATACAACAATAGTAAATAGTAAGGCAATTTGACCAAGGATAGCCGGCAAAGCTCTCAGATGCTTATTTCCAAGCAGATCCTTTACATAGCATCATAAAATTATAAAAAAATAACATCCCCAAATACATCTAACCTTCACAGCAACTTCCTTGTTACCCTGGATGGTCCACTTGGCTCGGACCAGATCAGAGTATCGGCCCCGGACGATGTTTTCCTCCACAGACGTTAAGTGCTTCATACTGATCACCTGCCAGGGAGGGAGAGTGAGTGTGTGTGTGTGAGAGAGAGAGAGAGAGAGAGAGAGAGAGAGAGAGAGAGAGAGAGAGAGAGAGAGAGAGAGAGAGAGAGAGAGAGAGAGAGAGAGAGAGAGAGACTAAAACAATTAAACACTTCTTATATATTTAGGTCAATAAAGCAATAATATACGGTTACAACTCACCCTGGGACCTGTATGGTTACCACTCTCAACCTGTCTGTCTCGGCTGGCACAGAGAAGCAGCAGCTCTGAGTCGTCGTAGTCAGAGGACGGTAATATCCGCACTAGTTTAATTGGAGGATTATCCGACTTGATAAATTCTTTCACCATACTAGATAGACTGTCATAGATTATGTCCGAGTCCTTCAGGTGGAACTGAAATATAAATGACGTAATGTTGGTAGAGATTTATTAACACATGGGCATTCTGGTCATAAATTCTCACACACAAGAAGTAAATATAACCAAGCCTCTGGAACACATTATCTCTGTCATTTAATCAAGATTTTACTAACTTTTCCATTTTTTTTGTAACTTTTGTGATAATTTAATTTAGACGGTATTCAAATTAAATTTCCTTGAACCCTTACATGGTGGTCATCATCTATGGAAGTTAGCTGTAGGGATGGTGACCATCATCTGCAGAAGCTAAATTTGTCACCTGTCCTCTTATTTCATGCACATGGTGGTGGGGGGGATCATTAACTAGTAATTAAGAATTAAAGTAAAAAAAAACTACTCATTCTAACTTGGACAACAATTCAGGTTCTTAATCTCCCATCCAAACTTCCAGAACAGTTAGTCTCCCATAGATGTGTCTGTTGTTGTGAGATGGCTTAGTAACTGTGCCTCCCTCAACCAGCCTCATCATGGGATTAAACTTACAATTAACATGTTGAAAATCTTTAATATTATTCACAGAATTAAGGCAGTCTTCCTGGCAGTTACCTACTTAATAAATTTACATATCGTCAAAAACCTCTTCAATGGCATCACAAAATGGGTTCCAGTTGGCAAGAGTCTGCAAAACAGTTGATTGTGGCCGTGACTCACTGAACAATCAAATTTCATGACTGACAGTTACTCAGGATACCAAACTATGCAGAGTTCGTTAACGAGGCAATCAACTAAACCTCATAATGGTGTACAGTATGATATATATCTTAAGACATCCAGTACTAACTTTGTTGCCTTCTTTAAGAATGATGTGTGAGACTGGTGGCTTGTTGACATCTGTGACGACGTCTAAATAGTAGGTGTCGTACTCTGTGGAGGATTCCCTCAGTAAGCCCACACCTGTGTCACCTCCTCCCTTCTCCTTAAGCTTCTTGGCAGAAAATGTACTCCTGTAAGACGCAAACAGATACAGCACATCGGTAAAACCAACTAGATGGTGATCACTTGTGAGAAAAAGTAGATTGATAACAAGAGCATTTATCATTGTGTCACCCCGTTACAGCACTAGACAGACCCTCCACAGTGTAGCCCGACTTACCCACCTCGTTTAGGGTCCGAGTCACTAAAAATAAACGTTACCTTCAAAGCTTACCCCACAGGTCCATGGCACTTGTTTCTGCGCAGGAAGACAAGGGAGGGCGTGGACAGTTCCCGGCACAGGTCAAACGTCCAGGTAGAAATCAACCGATAGTACCTGGACGCAGAGAGAAAACATTTTAATTATGGTGGAAAATGGCCGGAAAACATAGATAACCAACACTAAGCTAACCCACCCAACTCAACCTAACTTAACCTCTCCCATGTAGTATCAGGGTGGTTAATCTTCAGGTGAAATAAGCTGGAGGAGACAAATATTTAGTGATCCAGAAATTTGAATGACAATTTAGTCTCTGGACAACATCAAGCACAACACATGTCTAAATAACAGAAGAATATCTTTTATTCTTTTAACTCATAGCTTCTGTTTTAACTGTTTCATTACTGGAAGTTTACCTAAGCTAAGTAACATCATCTAGTGGCAGCCAGATTATACCTGTACTCCTAAAGTGTGACAATTGGTGTAAAAGGTTTAAGACAATAAAAAGGAAAGGCAAGTTAGATGAGGAAATGGTCACTGTGGTGGGGGCCAGGGTTGATGAATTCCAGAATGAACACTGTGACCTCTGTTATCTCGGGAGGGTTGTCAATACCCTTCGTCCGTTGTGTCAAAATTTGGTACGATAATTTTTTGAGCGACTGTATAAAAAAAATCCAAATATGAGAACTTGAGTGAGAGTAAGGAAACAAAATGGAGGACTTTGACAATTGACGGAACAAAAGTGCGAAGAAAAATGGCAGAAACGAAGGTGAGAGACGATAGGGACGACAGAATGTAACGAGGCCTAGGGTGAGGTCAATGAGGAGAGAGTACAGTACGTGCCCACTCAGGCAGCCAATGAATGACTCCAATTCGTCGATCGTCTGAAGCTTGAAGTAGCAGGGTACTCCGGTCTTTCTGGACACCTCCACTGTCAGATCCCGGGAGTGAGTTGATACAAATACCAACTCATCCAGGCGGCAGAGATGAGTCCACGCCTGCAACAACAAAAAACAGATAAATAAAAAAATTCTAGAAACTTTATATTTGTAATTCTCAGAGTTAAGTTTATTTTTCCTCCCAGTCTAACGAGTCTTATTTCACATGGCACTTGAGACTGGAATCAAGACCAACACACACACACACACACACACACACACACACACACACACACACACACACACACACACACACACACACACACCAGGCCAAGAACAAGACCATAAGCAATCTTAGTCTCTATGGATCACCACCTTAAGGGTTATGGAAGAAGATCATCATACAGACAAACTCACTCCTTTCTTCTGTGCAGCGTAGCAGTAGCGAAGGCCCGGCTGGTCAGCATGGTAAGGGTCAACACTCAGCTTAATGTGGAAGACTGTACCACCTTCATCTCTCTGCAGGATATATTCTTCAGTACAATACTTGCACTGACTCTCCTCAACCTGTGGGAGATTAAGTCATAAATTCCTCCCGTTTCTAAAAAAATATATCAACGCAACGACAGAAATATTAATAGAAGTAATGATAGAGTGAAACCTTTATTTAACGGACAATAAGGAGAGGGAAGTCCATTATGTTAAGGGTCCGTTAGATGTAAAACCTCTAACTAATGAATGGTATAGAGATGAGAGTCTGTTATATCGAGAGCCCATTAGACGTGAAACCTCCATCTAAAGAATTATATGAAGGTTCCACTGCACATAGTCAGAGAGATGTACAGCATTAAAAGATATAAGAAACCATTTAGTATTATAGGAATTAAGGTTTAAATTGGTTTTAAGGGAACATATATAGTTAAAGTAGAGTCTCAGTCCTGTGCCAACCTGATCATTAGCCTAAAACCCAATGATAAAATATTCAAGAGGCAGGAAGTGTTTCAGATTGGTACAAGAGATGTTATGAATTTGCCTTAAGCCATAGAAATGAGAATGGTGAAGGATATTAGAAATTACAGGGTGTTGATTAAAAGCATTACAGTCTTGATATATTTAAAAGATTACAGAAAATTATATGCACTGTATATATTTATAAAGGTTTAACCGAGAATGCTTATTGTGTCATCAACATAAGGCTATGAAGTTAGGTTAGGTTATGATATCTATCCAACCAACCTATTCCTGTTTAACTTAATACCATCACACTTCACACACTACACTACAAGACTCACTTTGCAGAGGTAACGTTCGCGCACGTAGCCGGCGTCCTTCTTCTGGCAGGCTTCGACCAGCTTCTCGGCGTTTCTCTTCACGTTTAGTCTGTTGGCCATACCGTTGAGTTCCTTTGGCATGAAACTCTTGAGGTCTATGTCCCCCACTTTCTTCCCTGAAGGACCACCAACACAATAATGATCCATGGAAATAACTCAAGTTTGATTTCTTAGTCAATACCTTAATTTTTTACTCTGAAACATCTAATCCTATTCCAGTCATTTACCTAAAGTGTTGAAGTAATGATTAAAGTCCTATATAGAGAAAATGCTATACTATATAATAAAAGTTACTGATCCAAACATATCATTATTTAGCAGAAATAAGACCTCAAATATACCAGTTCTGCTTCACAAATCACACATGCTAGCAGGGTCACCACTCACCAGGCAAATTCCTCTCTGGATCATGTGACTCAGAAACATAGTCATGAATTTGGTTCTCTAGCCTGATTTATTCCCTCAACCACACCTAAATCCATCCATTTGAGGTAAACATGAAGTTACATTAGAGATTATTATAGCCAATTATAGTGTTGGTTTAGGTGTTTTAGACAATTTAATCAAACACATAGAACATGGTGACAGTGGCAGAGGCAAACAATGTAGGTACTGTCATCCACATAAGTCCTGTCGTCTCTCCCGCTGCTCCATGAACCCCAAAATTCAGATTCATGAACCCGAAGCAGTAGGCTGATGCGTCATTCTGTCCATAAATGCTTCGGATTCACGAGTCTGAATCTCAGGGTTGGTGGTTCAAGAGGAGAGGCGATCAGACTTTTGTGGGTGATTGGACCTAAAGTAGAGTTGTTAGGGGATTGTTTCAACTTAATGAAGGAAGCTGCGTTGTACTACCTGGGTTATTCAGCAATGAGAGGAGGATGTCTGTCACCACGAGGCCCAGACCATCTTCAGGATTTTTGATCAGCTCTGAAATTTCACTCGCCAGGAAATCCGCTCGTACCTGATTACCAAATGAAGATTAACTGATTGATTATTATATTTAAATAGATAGTCCGGTCAGTTACCACTAAATGACTAAGCTGTCAGGTAATTATCATCATTCACATAGTTTATAATGTATGCATATGGGAAAAATACTTGTCACCACATCACCAACTTCCTTTAAATTATGCACCTCAGTTTATTTCACCAGATATTAAATACTTTGACTTAACCTAACCCCCAGGTAATGTTAAGGTTTTATTAATCATCAGGTGAAATAAGCTGGGAGGAACATGAACCAAACAATGTGTGTAAAGTAATAATAGTTGTTATATTAGAGACTCTTACTTGATGGAAGAAATATTCAAAAGCGCTGGGATCCAACGTCTTGAGTCTGTTGAGGGACGACGCTCTAAACCGGAGTCGGAACTGCAAGACGCTGTTCTCGGGGAGAGTCGAGATCTTCCTAGACAGTCCGATCCAGAGAGCATTGGCGGTGTTGCGGAGACCGAACAGGTGTCGACAGAGAGGACCGATCTGCATGACCCGAGCGGCAGCGACGACGACATCCTCCAAGGTCTCGTCCGAGTCTTGGGGGAGGATGAGGGCCGGTGACCCCCCGTACAGGTTGATGGTCAGCATGTTTGGTGTATCCAGCTTTACCTAACTACTCTGAAATATAAACCACAACGCGAGTTATTTTTCTCCAAGAGTAAAATCGTCGGGAAAGTTTTCGTTTCACACAACTATGGAGTCTGGGAGTTTTGACACATGCAGCAGATATAGGTCATCATTCTGACTAACTTTCATTGTAAACACTTCCGTCATGGTACTTATTTTGATATCCGGTACAAATAATAGTAACTTTGTTGAAGTGTCATGGTGTAATGCTACGTTTTTTGTGGACGCGAGTGTACGCTTGGATAGAGTGAGTCGGTTGTAAAAAGGGTGAGCAGGTGACAGGTGCTCCCGATATAATAACAAGAGAATAAAACACATCCAATATCTCCTTTATTTGATATTCACAAGGTAAGTGTCATAGAAGAAAAGAGTTAAAGAATTATTAGATCTATAGATTGCAGATGCCAAAATCCCCGAATGAGATGGTTGTACATAGCTAATGTATTACCAAATCGTCTGGATATATTTATTTTTATACGATTATGAACCCAATGGCTGTACAGTACAACTTAATTTAAGTCTTTATTAACATCTACACTTTCTTTACATCAAGAGACAACATTTATAGATTAAAAATACGAAGATAAGTTTTAATACAAGTAAGGCGAGGCAGCAGTCTCTCCACCACCTCTTGTCCCTACACCACCACACGTTGTAGCCACCACACAATATATTCAACCAACCATTCAGAAATTTTAAGTATTAACCAATGTCGCAATCACCTGACAATCCTTGAATATTAATTAATAGCATCATTGTGTTGTTCTCCCTTGTTCAGGTGTCTTCATCTGCCACAGACGGAGGCCCTTGTAGTCATTAGGAACAGTTACTTAATATTTTCCTTATCTTTATTATCACTTAATGTAAATTCCTATAACTATTAAATAGTTATTAAATTAATATCAATACTATATTCTTATATTTTTTTTAGATTTTAAAATACGTAATTAAATATATTCTTAAATCAAATGATACTGTAGCGACCTCTCGTGTGGAAATACAATTACATTAAATTTGAACTATATACTGAAATAAATATTGATATTTATTAAAATAAAAGTGAGTTAAAGATCAAATATGAAAAACAACATTGACGAAGAACACTTTATATAGAATTTTAATGATATAAACGACACAAGTTTCCTGACTTTATGTCCTGTGGTGAAGACAGTCAGCTGATAAGACGACAACAAGAGTCCTTCTGAACACCGTAAACAACTCCCACACACCGCCAGCTATAAAAATAATTCTTGTTAGTCCTTACTGACATTATCTTATTAAAAAAACTAGAATATTATTTAAGAAAATGGTTTAATATAAGGGCAATATATCAATATACCAATATACAAGCAACATTTATAGCAAATATGAACTTTAAAACTATTGCCTGAAGTTGAGTTAATATTTTGGTTAAATATGAATGACTAACTATTTCTTCATGAAATAATAAAATTTAAATTTCATATTACATCTATGTTTAAATATCTTCATAAAATATAAATATTAAGGTTATTTAAAAATTATTTAAGGTGATATTCGTGAATCGAGTGGAATATTAAGGTTTTCGGCGTTCAGGAGGAGCTCCACAACAACATTGCAGTCACGCACCTGGAGGCACTCACGCAACCAACGCACTCAATAACTGCAATCAACTGACTCACACCTCAACCTGCCACTTTGCAATAATCAACAGAAGTCCCCCATACCTGTGAAAGTAACAAGAGAGAAGAACGAGACACAATAAGGTTGAGGTGGCTTCCAGGACGCACCTCAGGGACCCCTTGGACCCCCTAACGCACCCAGGACGTATTGGAACCTCTCTAACGCACCCAGGAAGCTTTTAAAACTACAAACACCCAGGAAGTACTAACGTTCCCAGAATTCTATTGCACCCAACAACGCACCCAGAACTCCAGGACTCGGTAACGCACTCGGAGCCCACAAACACACTCAGGAACCCCCACATTGGATACGCTAACACACTCAGGACCCATTAATGCAATCAGAATACCAGGACTCAATAACACACTCAAGTCACCACAAGAACCAGAAACGCCCCTAGGATCCTTTTAACACACTCAGAACGCACTAAAGCACCCCACAACACCAGGATGGAGACCGAGGTAGCGTTACTGTGGGGTTTTCTCCTTTTGATGCTGTTGGCTGTGGCGACTGTTGTTGGTCTGTTGGTCCACTCTGGTCTGTTCATCCCTGTTGACGTGAAGACTTGCAAGTGAGTGATGGTGGACAGATGGATGGCCGGATCTGTCTATTTGTCTATGTACAGTCTATCTATCTGTCTATTTACAGTCTATCTATCTATCTACAATATCCATCTACAGTATCTATCTATCTATCTATTTACAGTGATAAATTTTTTAGCGAGAAAAGTAAAACAAATTTCTGTAATAAAGTTAAGCATTTGATTCAGATGTTATATTAACTACTGCATAAAGTCGACGCTATTTAACCATTTCCCTCATAGGCCAGACTTGGGGGAAGTCTACATCGCCTACAAGTTTGCCCGCGGTCCTTACAAAGAGTCCGGGACGCTGTTTACTCAAGTCCACACACTCCTCCCCGACTACCGTACCATTGGGGTCTATTACGACGATCCCAAGATGGTATGAGTGTTTATTTCTCTTGGTCGTACATTCGTCGATATATTAATAACGTTTGATCTTTATTAATGCTTATGGTATATAGTACGTAGTGATATATGAATGAGCTATACTATACTTGGAATATAATCATCACAATACTGTATTTAATTCCCCACTATACAGAAACAGTCACACAAGCTGCGTTACATCGTGGGCGTCGTCCTGTCTGAGAATGGCAGCCCCGTCGTACCGGAGCACCGCAACTTACTGGAGGAACACGGCTACCAGTTCACCACCTTCCCAGCCATCGATCATGCAGTCCAGGCCTCTTTTCCCTACAACAGCACCATCTCTATCATTGTTGCCATCATGAAGGTTTATCCTGCCCTGCGAGAATATGTCGGTGTGTATAGTTCGCTGAATTTATTACACTAATGTATATAAACTAAATATATTGATTTGACGCTAAATATATTATGCTAAGTACGATGAATATAAGCGATGGTATCTGTATTAGGTTCAGTGTATTATAATTCCTTTCCACGTAGGTTCAGTGTATCATAATTCCTTTCCATGTAGGTTCAGTGTATTATAATTCCTTTCCATGTAGGTTCAGTGTATTGTAATTCCTTTCCATGTAGGTTCAGTATATTGTAATTCCTTTCCACGTCCTGCCAACAGAGACTCGTAGCTTGTGTGCCCATCCATTCCTTGAGGTGTACGACAGCAAGAAGACTGAGATTCTCTTCGTGGGTCCTCTCGCTCGCCAGGACGACTTCTACGTGCCAGAGGTCCAGCAGGAGGAAGACAATGATCACCGGGTAACTCTTGTTTATTCACGACTCTGTTAAAACAAATGAGCATCACTGTTTTGGGGTCTATTGGGGATTTGGGTTGCTATTTATTTCTCTTGATGGTTTTTACACTTATGGGAAATTGGGTTAGGTTAAATTAAGACTTGGTTAGGTTAAGTTTGGTTAGATTAGTATTAGGACTTAGTTAGATTCAGTTAAGTTTGGTTTGGTTAGCATTAGGACTTGCTTAGATGAAGTTTAGACAGTTTAAGATCACTTTGATTAGGTTAGGCGAAGTTAAGTTTGGTTAAATTAAATCTGGTTAGTTTAAGTTTGGTTACATTGACATTATGACTTGGTTAGGTTAAATTTAGACAGTTTAGGATCTTTTTGGTTAGAGTGGGGCAGTTTTTGTATACATTGAGCCACTCATTAGGACATAGAGCTGACGTCATCGATAAACATTCGTATTCTCGCCATATTGTCATTAACAAAAGCCACCCATAGTTAGTCAGCACCTTGGTAATTATCTAAACAAGGTAATTTAAGGTCTACGATCTCTTCCAAGGATGACTACGAGGACGATGACCGCACAGAGAACTCCAGTCGTTCGTGGGACGAGTCAGCCTCGTTCATAAGAGGTAAGCAGTGGGCTCTCACTTACCCATAACCCCCACAGCTGAGTCGACCAACGGGATATTGATAAAGGAACTGTTGAGTGTTGACGTGTATGAGATAAATACGTTTTGAATTGGTGTTTATTTTCTTGTTTTATTTAAGTGCTTCTTGTATTTTTTTGCTTTCAGTAGTTATTGATTTCCTGTTTGTATGGATATTTTTACCCCTTTTAAAAATTATGGCATTGTGTGTACAGTTTGTGAAATTGGACTGACTTGATTAGAAAATATCTGAATGTATAAAATGAGTTGGCATGTATAGAAATTCTGAGTAATGTGTAGTGTGTATTGGTATACAGTACAGGGTGTGTCATAAGTTGCTTTAGTAAGAAGAATTATTTTTGTACTTGTTAACACTGGTATTATGAGGTTGGGTGTAGTAGTCAGTTGACCAGCTTGTGGTTTAGTAGAAAATTGACTCACTGCTACACCAGGCTTATTAAAATCAGTGTATTGTAATCAAATACTGTAGTGAAATAATTCTTCATGATACAGCGACTTATCCCCCACCAAGAGGAGATCAAAGGCCGGGGGGGGGGGGGACATGGTGAGCACAGCGAACTCACCCAGCTGCGGGTTTTTTGGCCCCCATAAATTTTTTTTAAATGTGACCAATATTATGGGCATTTTGAGGCCATTTTGAAACCATGTTCACTTGATATTAGGAGATATTCTGAGGTCAATAGTACATACTTTTTACTATACAAAAAGTGATGCATTGAATACCAACCCCCCCCCCCCCTGCAACTGCCCCTGCCCATCCTATTTATCCAGTCAGAGGTGATATATCAACTGGATCTTAACTGTATGATAACTGATAGTAGGGTAACGTGGTTCACTTAGCTGAGGTTTATTACTTGTGAGAAATATATGGTGTGTGTGTGTGTGTGTGTGAACAATCTCTCCCTCTCATTTACATAATACTAAGTTCCCTTTTAAATATACAGTGTTTATAGAAGTATTTTTCTCCTCTGTTCCTTGGATTACTGTGTTTGTATAGTATTAGTGATTCTCTCTCCCACATCTTGCTTCCACCTCCCTTATGTCTCTCTCTGCCAGGTCCCTCATGTTACCTCCTACCTCCCTCATCTCTCTCCTTTCTCCCTCATGCCATCTGTCTCCCACCTCCCTCATTTCACCTTCCACATCCCTCATTTGTCTCCCTCACATCCCTCATTTGTCTCCCTCACCTCCCTCATTTGTCTCCCTCACCTCCCTCATATGTCTCTCTCACCTCCCCCATCTGTCTCCCTCACCTCCCCCATTTGTCTCCCTCACCTCCCCCATTTGTCTCCCTCACCTCCCCCATTTGTCTCCCTCACCTCCCTCATATGTCTCCCTCACCTCCCCCATCTGTCTCCCTCACCTCCCCCATTTGTCTCCCTCACCTCCCTCATATGTCTCCCTCACCTCCCCCATTTGTATCCCTAACCTCCCTCATTTGTCTCCCTCACCTCCCCCATCTGTCTCCCTCACCTCCCTCATTTGTCTCCCTCACCTCCCTCATATGTCTCCCTCACCTCCCCCATCTGTCTCCCTCACCTCCCCCATTTGTCTCCCTCACCTCCCTCATATGTCTCCCTCACCTCCCCCATCTGTCTCCCTCACCTCCCTCATTTGTCTCCCTCACCTCCCTCATTTGTCTCCCTCACCTCCCTCATTTGTCTCCCTCACCTCCCTCATTTGTCTCCCTCACCTCCCCTATCTGTCTCCCTCACCTCCCTCATTTGTCTCCCTCACCTCCCTCATATGTCTCCCTCACCTCCCCCATCTGTCTCCCTCACCTCCCCATTTGTCTCCCTCACCTCCCCCATTTGTCTCCCTCACCTCCCCCATTTGTCTCCCTCACCTCCCTCATTTGTCTCCCTCACCTCCCTCATTTGTCTCCCTCACCTCCCCCATTTGTCTCCCTCACCTCCCCCATTTGTCTCCCTCACCTCCCTCATTTGTCTCCCTCACCTCCCTCATTTGTCTCCCTCACCTCCCTCATTTGTCTCCCTCACCTCCCCCATCTGTCTCCCTCACCTCCCCCATGTCTCCCTCACCTCCCTCATATGTCTCCCTCACCTCCCCCATCTGTCTCCCTCACCTCCCCCATCTGTCTCCCTCACCTCCCCCATTTGTCTCCCTCACCTCCCCCATTTGTCTCCCTCACCTCCCCCATTTGTCTCCCTCACCTCCCCCATTTGTATCCCTAACCTCCCTCATTTGTCTCCCTCACCTCCCCCATCTGTCTCCCTCACCTCCCCCATCTGTCTCCCTCACCTCCCCCATTTGTCTCCCTCACCTCCTTCATTTGTCTCCCTCACCTCCCCCATCTGTCTCCCTCACCTCCCCCATCTGTCTCCCTCACCTCCCCCATCTGTCTCCCTCACCTCCCCCATTTGTATCCCTAACCTCCCTCATTTGTCTCCCTCACCTCCCCCATTTGTATCCCTAACCTCCCTCATTTGTCTCCCTCACCTCCCCCATTTCACCTCACCATAATCAACACTTCCGAGACATTCTTCAGCTACATATTTATCAAGTAAATCTTTCAAAATCTGGGCTGAGGTTGTGTACAGAATCAGCATTTTAATTCTTGCTTAAATCTGTCAACTTTCCTGCATGCGGAGGAACTACAAACCTTATTTAGGTCTTAACGTTCAAGCAGGGTAAAGCAGGGAAGCAAATCTTGTTAATGGAATGATAATGCATTGTTTATTAGACAAATACTGTGATGAAATACTACAAAAATTACTGTATTTCACTATAATTTGTATTTGAAGTACAGGTACCTTGTATTTGCATTGTCATTTTTTAGCTTGACGGGTATTTTGCAGTTTGCTTGTACTTACGCTGTCAATAATGTGCTTACTGACCAAATTGCCTTGACCGAACGCTTCTTCTGGTTATTGGTCGTTGATCTCTCTCTCCATTTTTTTCCATGGAATAATTAAAACAGGCGGTGAGCTGAATGATTCTGAGTGTTCAGAAAGTGTGGGTGATGACAGTTGCAGTTACCCACCACCTCCTTGTGAAGCACCAACTGAATCATCCACACCCCCTTCACTACCTATCCCTTCACAGCCAGGTTAGTTACCCTTCACACCCCACTCTCTCACGACACTGGTGGTCAATTACACTTTGTTCCTCACCCCACAAGCCCACTAGAAATAAACTCACAGTATCTCAGTTACCTCATAATCCCACTGAAGAAACATTTACAGTTACTTAAGTTGTTTTCATCACTACATAAACACACCAGAAACAAAAAATCCTTTTCTTACATTGTCTTTATTATAATTTACAAGCCCATTGAAGAAAATATTCCCAGTCACTCAGATTGTCATCACCTCCACGGCAGGAAGGTCTCAGTGTTGTCTCCGTCACCGCACAAACCAACGAAAAAAATTAAATATAGACCTCCCTCACGTTTTGACCATACCAGCTACCTCAACATAAAGTCTCTCTAATTTCTTTCCTTGCCAATTTTACTCATTAACTTAATCCAATTCCAAGTGTTTAGTTCCATGATATTTATAGTAACTGCTTCTTAGGCCAAGATGTTCTGGGATCAGCTGTGAGGTGAGTTTAGTAACATACTGCCGAGTGCAAGGTGGATGGGTTATATTTACGGCAGTTTTGTGTAACTAAAGCGCTTCTGCATAGCATCTGCTGGTTGCTGTGTCACTCTTTCCTTACCCACACGATAATCACTACACACCTCAGTAACACTCAACAAAAAGCCCAGGTATTAGTTTAAGTATGCATGGTCTTGCTAGTTAAGCTGTGTGTAACATGGGAAGGTCTTTTTAATGTACTATATATGATAAAAGGTCTTAATATGTGTATATAATTCACCACAATGGCATCAATCTTGGAAAATCTGTAAGGCAGTGTGTTAAAGCATTTTATTTTACACACCCTGTGTATGGAGGCTGTATGCATGTGTAAGGTGCAATCATATCATCTATGGTTTATGACATGACTCACAGACACAGCATCATCAGAACCATCCAGTGATTTTATGGTCACTTCCCCCAGTCCAACCAGCTGTGAATGGTAACCTAATTTTACAGTTGGGGAAAGTGAGGTCAATCAAGTGCAGTGCCGGCCATATTGCCTCCCTGTGTCTCAGAGGTTTATTAGTCAGGTGTGATGTATATTACTTGAGTATGAGGCCAACTTATCACAGTGACTTAGATGTTTCTTCCAATTAGTACCATATAAATATTGACTCATCACCTCATTACAGTGGATCACAGTCCTGTTTTACCCACAAAGGTCCTTCTGAAAGCATTTAGAGCGAATATACAGTTTGTGTGATTTAAGAGAAACAACATTGTATAGTATTGTAGTGTGTTAAGTATTTGCACAGTATGTGTGTATAGGTGTATTAAATTAAAAGTATTATTTGAGTAGTATATTTGGTATCTTGGTAAAAATGCTAGGCTAACAGTGTGGTATTTGTGTATATGTACGGGTATTTCTAATGTATATATATGGTGGGGCTCTGAAGTCATGTTTGAAATAAGAGTTAAAATGCCACAGGTGATAAGACGTATTTAAGAGCAGTAGAGTTGTTATATGTGTTTTGAACATTGTGGTTATATTAGTAAGGTTCTTTAATCGTGTTAGTTACCGTGTGTGACCAGAATTATGTCGTTATATTGGATAGTTCTATAGTTTGGTGTAAGATGTAAACTGATTATGTGTCTTGATTTTTTGGATGAAACAGATGAGGTTGTTGAGACTCCAGCTGCTCTACCACCACCTCCACCACCACCTGCTGACACTGCTGACCCTACTGAAGCTACTGTTGATGTGGCTGACACCGCTGAGTCAGCATCTCTGGGTGGGGAGGAGAGCGATGCCAACACTGGTTCGTCGTTTGAGGAAATTGATGAGAAAGAGGCAGCAGCCATTCCTGACATGAGTGCTCCAGCAGAGAGTCGGGAGACGAACCTTAAAAAGGACGAGGATGAGGGGGAGCGGTAAGTTACCGGCTGAGGGGGGGATGAGGTTCCAGCTGATGAGGGGTGAGGTGCCGGTTGAGGGGGATGAGTTGCCGGCTGAGGGGGGGGGGGATGAGGTACCAGCTGTTGTGGTTTTCAGTTCCTGCAAAAAAAAAAAAGATTGAAAGCAACACAACTGAAATTCAAGAGGCTGCCTCAATCTTGTGGGGGTGTGATAGTTTTAACAAAATGCACTTAAAGTTAACACAATCACCAAAGTTAACACGGGATCATTTGAGTTAACCCAAGCCTACCAAAGTTAAGGTAGGTTCAGTAACGTTAACACAGGATCAGCATTAAGTTTGGGTATTGAAAGTGAAGGCTGTACTGTACTGCTGTCATTGGAATAACCTCTCCAATAGTGATAGAATGTGAGGAATTTTGATATAATAAATTTAATGTGAATATAAATGGTAAGATAGATATTGTAATTTATGTTATGTTTTATATTTGTAGTCACACCGGCCCACAGATGTACCAATAGTACTGTACTAACTTATAACTAACTCTCAACATAGGGGCCCAGTTCAGCTCCCTGTGTTATCTTTATATCACCTCAATAGTTTCATTATCAGATGTACAAAGCACGTTTTCTGATATTATTCAAATATTTTTAGCAAATTGTTGAATATTGTACCAGAAATGATGACTATAAACATTCTATAACATTCCAAGAGTGTGAGAGAATTGGTCATTTTTGCAGGAATGTTCATTGATGTTGACTCACGATGTTTAGACACAGATAAATGAACAAATATTCTAGTACACCATTTACGTCCATTCGGCTTAACTCGTGGTGGTCAAGCTTTGTGATGCCTAAGCTTGAGCTGAAGATTTTATGATTAGTAAAGCACAAAGAAGCCACACTTGCTGGTCGGTGGTTCGGTAGTGAGCGCGGCGAGGAGTACATAACGATTTGGGTTGTCCATTCTGCTCATAACCCCATTCTCAAAAAAGTTCCGAGGCATCGCCAACGTCTTTCTAAAAACTGAACGGGAATTGTTAAACCGTTAAATTGGAAGTCGACCACCTCTCATGTTGATTGTCTGCCTAGTGTGGGGTATAGGTAGTAGTGTTCTCGCAGATAGCAATAAAATAAACGTAGACAGGATACACATCTCAGTCTAGGGGTTACCTCGGCTATACTACTCGACTACTAGACTAGACTAGGGGTAACCTCAGCACTATTTTGGCATTTAGAACTAATTTAGGTAGGCAGTATCCTAGTACGTATTGTACCATTGTGGATTGATTTATATAGGAGAGCTATTTAATGCTAGCTATTGGAAGAGTGATTTACTTAGGTAAACATTGTCCGATATTTAGGATAGAGTGTTTTGTTTGTCGTGTTGCGTGTTTAGGTCTTAATTTACACTAAACATGTGAACATATTTATTGAATATCTCATAAGGAAAGTGAAATAATGTCTCCAAGCTCTTGTCTGTTTGTCATAATCTAACCAAACCTTATCCTAACTTAACCTAACCAAACCTTATCCAAACTTAACCTAACCAAACCTTAACCTAACTTAACCTAACCTAACCTTATCCAAACTTAACCTAACCTTGGCTATTTTATTTTGTATTTTCATATGAGAATCGTAAATAAATTATCCTTCACATGTTACTGACTCTCCACTAATTAGGTTTCTGTACCCCGGGAAAAGCTCGAGTTGCAGGTATTCGTAATTTAGCGAACGTGTAGAAAACCTTACAGTGCGTCTCGGAGTTCGTGCATCGTGGGAATATTGACCTTCTTTTGTTTTTCATTTATTAACCGAGGGAACAATAATTTAAATGATGATGGTGGAGTAATAGAACGAGTCTCCTTTGGTTGTTTATTTCTCGGCCATCTTTATTGATTTGTTGTCATTTGGGAAAGAAAAAAGAAAAGAGATGAAATTTAATCTTCCTGTAGTGTGTGACAGAGAGAGAGACAGAAAAAGACAGAGAGAAAGAAACAGAGAGAGAAAAAGAAAAGGAGAGAAAGAAAAAAGAGAAAAAATGAGAGGGAGAGAAAGAAAAAAGAGAGAAAGAGAAAGAAAGAGAGAAAGAGAAAGAAAAAGAGAGGTTATGAGTAATATATTCTAAAGAAAATAGAGAAAGAAAGAGAGAAAGAGAAAGAAAAAGAGAGGTTATGAGTAATATTTTCTATAAATTATATCCACCAGAGGTATATAACTCGCACGTGCTCGGGTGATTCACTCGGAAGTGCTCTCAGTATCACGGAGGTTAGCCAGTCGAGGCAGTTCTTTGTCCCATGAGGATTTACTATGTGGTTTATGCTGTTTGTTTTGTATGAGACCTCATGTAGGAATCATTGTTTATTTTCCCTGTGATTATTCTTCCTAATGCTAACCTAACCTAACCATAACCTAACCTAACCTAACCTAACCATGACCTAACTCTCCCTCATATAGCATTGAGTGTTTAATCATTAGGTGAAATAAACATGGATTCTTAGTCATCATGAGATACCTTGAAAGTTGTATTGATCGTGTAGGCTTGGTGTGTGTGTGTGTGTGTGTGTGTGTGTCATTGCCAGGAAATTATTTATGTTGAATTTGCCGTCGTTACATTTTTTCTATTTGTATTACATTATATAAACAAAGGTAATATTATTTTAATCATCTGAATTATTATTAAGGAGATTTAGAATATTTTTTTTAGGCTTAAATTTTCAAAGAAAGTTCATCGTGTTTTAAATGTTTGACTTACGAAGGAAATACTATACAGAGTTGTTGTACATACAGTGTATAATTTTCATATTAAATTTATAAATATTTTTAATTTCACTGTAGACACTATATAGCAATCAGAATTTTGGAATGACTACCTGTTTTGTTTTGACAGTGTATTTATTATTTTGGTATAATTCACATCATTATAGGTGTTATAATATTTGGTATAAGTCATAGCATTATAGGTGTTATGACATTGATATAATCCCTAGCATTATAGATGATATAATTTTTGGTATACACCGTACAGTAATTCACGGCAGTACTTCAGTGAGTTCTAATGGCGTAACCTTTCATACATAAAACTAAACTATACCAACACCTTCATTCAGTAAACCTCCTGAGTGATATTTTGCTCCGCTGATGCTCCTCGACTAACAGACATTCAGACTTGTGAACTTTTAGAGATACTGTACTGTAATAAATCTGTCCATATATCCCATTGACTATATATTGAAATAGTGTTAAAGATAAGAGTCCTGTACTGTACTATTGGGGAATGGCTTTATTGATTTGTGTATTTATTAATTATTATTATGTTCAGTATCAGAGTTCAGTTCGAGTTTTGATTAAATGATTTATGGACGAGGAATGTCGCTCATTTGTAACTAGAGGGGCAGTTGTATATTTCCTGTCATAGGGAGAAAGTAGGGAGTGTTTGGGGGTTTTTGGGAGAAAGTTGGGAGTGTTTGGAGGTTATAGGGAGAAAGTTGGGAGTGTTTGGGGGTTATAGGGAGAAAGTTGGGAGTGTTTGGGCATTGTATAATCCAGTAATGGGTACCGGGCACTTTCACACACTGGATGACGTACAAAACAACAGTGGCTTGTTTTTATAAAGTATTACGATAATGTAGTGAGTGTGTAGCGAGTAATTGTCCATTACTGTACTGTATTTATAAGTAAATTTCCAATGAGGATTAAGGTTTCCCGTTCTGGCTCACTCAGATCTTTAATTCTACTTTTTTCCACGACTCATTGGTGGTCAAATTGAATGAGTATTAACAAGTTTATGGGCGATATCGTCGATTGGGTCTTTCAAGGATGTATGGAACTCATGGTGATTCGGAACCTTAGTTTATGTCACTTGATGATTAAACCTTTATACTAACTTAGCTGTGTCTGTATAGTTACGAATTATCATCAGTACCCACAGTCATACGTCGGGTGTTATATTTACGACTACTGACTAAATTTTTGAACTTTTGTG
The DNA here is from genome assembly GCA_958450375.1 of Homarus gammarus. Lineage (NCBI taxonomy): Eukaryota > Metazoa > Arthropoda > Malacostraca > Decapoda > Nephropidae > Homarus > Homarus gammarus. Next base: position 823,517 of record CAUDMG010002646.1, on the reverse strand, counting down.
TAAATGTAAGACGGGAGTAAGTCACACCTGTACTGTTATTGGGAGAAACTCAGTTCATGGGAATGGGTTGGGAAGAAATAATTCCTATTGAAAAGGTGTTGAATTAGTGTTATATTGATGCCAGTGTATGTGTTATCTCATATTACCATTTTCAGAGTTGTGGAGGTTAGCTGTAGTCATCATCAGTAAAAGTTAGCTGTAGGGACAGTAACCATTAGCAGTGGAAGTTAGCTGTAAGGACGGTGGCCATCATCAGTGGAAGTTAGCTGTAAGGACTGTGGCCATCGTCAGTGGAAGTTAGCTGTAAGGACTGTGGCCATTATCAGTGGAAGTTAGCTCTAGGGATGGTGGCCATTTCATGTTCCTTACATTCAAGTTTTACACATGAGAGCAGAGTATGGAATCCACAGCCTTCATTTAAGGGGTAAGAAATATCCAGCGCAGAATTCTTGTAGAAAAATTTACCTTTTATTATTATTTCTTCCTGAGTGTAAAATATTGTACACACTTACTGTATGCTGACTAGTACCTTACCCTGGCTGTAGCTGTAGTGTGTTAGTTAAGAGGAGGTCCAGCTGACACACAGGCCCTGTAGCTGTGATATATGTAGAATTATGTAGAAATTTATATTGTGAATTTAATGGTTTTTCTTAGTCTACTGATTATTGACATTTAGCCAGTCTTGGGTATATGTTTGTTGGCATAAGTTGTGGGTATACAGTTGTGGGCATACAGTTGTGGGTATAAGTTATGGGCATACAGTTGTGAGCATATGGTTGTGGATATACAGTTGTGGCCATATGGTTGTGGACATACAGTTGCGGGCATATGGTTGTGGGCATACAGTTGTGTGTATACAGTTGTGGGCATTGGGTTTTAGATATACAGTTGAGGGCATCAAGGCATGGACATACAACCATGGCTATACTTTGAGTCTAATAATCAGTGTTTCTTCTGACAACTGCTCAGCATCAAGGCATCCCTCTGGCCTCTGTGTAGTACTGTACTGCCGAGATGATCACTTGAAGGCTGATATATACCTCTGTACTCTACTGTAGGAGTTTGTTTGGTGTGAAGAGATGGACTGTACTTGTATAATCTTCTCTAACTGAATGTTTTAGTTATCATTTCCGCCAGTTATCTGCTTACTAGCCATGATTGAGAATTGGTATTTAGTCACTTTGAACGAGGATGGCTGACGAAGCCTTGATATGATTATTTCCTGTTTGGTCCTTATCACATGTTTGGTAGCGTCTCACTGTATGGCGCCCTTCTCACATATGACCTGAGGCTTTGACCACTGGGAGTTTATTATCATTATTATTTACAAAGTTCTAAACATTATATTATTTTCTATCTTCATTGCTTCATAATTTAAGCTCTACGGAAGTCTTTTGTTAGCGAGGCCCGAGGAAATTGATGTAGAAATTCCAATGATAAACAGGAATCCTAACCTAACTACTGTAATAAGATATTGCAGCACAGTATATCATTGTTTAAAACCTCAGTAGGTATAATAACAATTTGTCAGTTGTTGGTATTCACTAGGGTGTGCTTAATGTATACTGTAGTAGTCTGTAGGGTAGTTGTAGCGGTAATATATTGTTGAGCTAGTGTGCAGCGTGGGGTGAGTTTCGTGTTTAGGGGAAATTCACTTGTAAGAGTTTTGTTTTGTTTTTTGTTTTTTTTGCCAGTCTTTCCTCCCTCACTCTTAACATTTGCCAGCCCTCCCTCCCTCACTATAACACATAGTAACTAGGAGGCCAGAACACACTCCCTCAATCATTGGTTCCGAGGTAAAAATATCGACACACGATCATTTTTCTCCTTCACCAGAAATATACGGTAATTACTTTTAACAGTTTCACTTTCCGGTAGACTTTAATTTTTGTGTTACATAACTCTCAGGATGTAAAAGTACCGTGTATAAATGTCTCCGTGAAAACTCCCATTGCGTCGCATCTTGAATTCAAAATAACTACGTGCACCTTCGGACAAAATTCCCTCGACGCTCATTGGTCGTATATACCTGGTGATTCTTATCTACCTTTGTAAATTATCTCAGAATAATATAAAAACAAACGCTATAGTACAAATAAATATCAGAGTATACAGTAAATAGATGTTATAATCACAGTCCCCTTACCAACATGACCCTAAGTACACGACGATGCCAGTTATTGAGTGTTTGGGGAATTTGGTCCACAATTGTACGATATTTACACAATTTTTCTTTTCATAGTCCATAATATAAGCAAAATTTAAATCTCCTAAAATAATTATAAAAAATGGACAGATAAGAAATGTATGAAGATTGGTGGAGGTAGGCGTGTGTGCGTGCGTGCGTGTTAATTTGTAATTTATGGTAATGAATACTCTGGTAGATATGTAAGTGTAAAGTGAAAAAAAAAAAATATATTGGCCCTTTCTGTTATATTTACCTCTTGGGATGTATATTGGTATAAGAGTCTAAGTTTAAACTAAAAAAAAAAAGATATTTTAACATTATCCTTCATAAAAATTTTAAAAGTATTAGTTTCTTTCAATTAACCTAACCTAACCAAACTTAAGCTAGGTTAGGTTAGGTTAGGTAAGGAAATATGCAGTGGGATAGTGGAAATGTGCTAAATTATTTACTAAAGCAATTTTACACAAAGTATTGGATCAGTCATGAGTGAATCAAACATGAAGTGACGTTATGGTTATAAAAATGTGTATGTGTGTTGTGAATTACGGAGGTTAGATTATACGGAGGAGTTTCTGCTTGTGTCCGCTCAGCTGTCATTGCCTGCTGTACTGTATAGGAGTTTGTTAAATTATAGTTGACATAGGTATACAATGATACTCTTTACCTGGATAAGCCTCACCTGTAGTGCATCGTTACCAGACAGCTTCTGGTGGTGACGTCCATTATTAAATACACCAAAACCTTTACCATGCGGATGTTATTTTAAACTGGAAAGTGATGTAAGTGGAAGCTGCCTCTTTTAAGTCTTCGTAACACTTAAGAGATACGAACATTGGACATAACGACATTTTCTTCTAAAACCGTAACCTGCAGAAAGTTTTATTTGTTATGTAAAGGATCGTCTTGACTTAATTTGTATTAGAGACGTAGATCAACTTTTAAAAGGTTATATTTTTTACACTACGTTAGACGTAAAGTAAAGTTAATTCCTGAAGGTGTAGCGTATAAGTTTACTGTGATGTGTTCCTCAAGTAGGACTCGTTGGGTTAATTCTTGTTCATTAGTTACTCGTTCGGGTAATCGTTTCTCATTAGTTACTCCTCCTCGGGTTAATTATTGTTCTTTAGTTACTCGTTCGGATACCATAATCATTGTTCATTCGTTACTCATTGGGATAATTCTTGTTCAGCAGGGCCTTACCATGCAATCTTTTATAATCAAGTATGTTATCCTCACCTAGTTGAAATATCCTTCTTTAATATACTCAAGAACAAGTATATCGGATATAACGAGTGATTTGGATTGAAGCTAATATGTTATTCAGGATCATATTATTTAACCGAGAACTTTAAATGATCCTATACGTACTGTACTTCAGGACGTGTGATAAAACCCCCCAAAATCGGCAGGAATAAAGTTTGATCTTAAATGTTTTCACAGCGATTAACCTTTATTGCTATTGGTTTTTTCCCGTTTATTATACGTCAAATGTCCTTCTGGAATAAATTAATAACTGTATTATCCAATGGGTGCTTGGCTAATGCATATATTACTTTTTTTGTGCTTTCCTTCCATACTGTATTGTGGTGCACATGATTCATTACCTGTACTACCCAATAAAGTTATATACAACTGTCGTCTTTCTCTCTCATAAATGCTCGTTTGACAGGTGGAAGCTGTAGGGGTAAACTGTTCTCTCTCGCACACACGACCCGATGAGGATTAGTTCTCTCAAGTACGGTATGATGTCAGTGGTCTTGATGCCTGAATACCGTACAGTTACAAGAATGATTGGAATACAAACTCATACACAAATACAATATACTGTAACAATAATGATAAGAATACCAAAGATAAACATTAAACATTTATTTACATGTAATAATTTCACATTTATTTCTTCAATAAATACTTTATACAAAATGTACATGAGTGCAACTGTACATGACAAGTGTGTGAGAGAAGAAGAATAATTCCATTTACGTCAACAACAACAAACTCCATCTACGAAACAACTCCACTAAAGGTGTTTATAAAGTCCCTTGAGGAGCACACACACCCAAATATAGTATACGTAAATGTATACAGTACCGTCATCTACACATGTCTGTATTCTTCGCGTACACCGTGACTTAAGACCCGACGAAAGAATTGTAAAGAAATATTATAAACGTATCTGTTGATTATTTTACGTCTAAGTCACACTGCACGTGGTTGAGAGATACAGTATGTAGGAAATGACAGTATTGCACACACTTTTGTTTTGAAAATGTACCTTAAATTATTCTTAAAACACAATCAAGAGACTTTGTAAACACTTCACATGTTACCTTCATGAAGCAAGACATTCAGAGTAACTAAACACAGTGTAATGGTTGACACAAGACAGACATAGATGGGAGATGATAACCAAGTTCTTCAGTTCAGTAATCCCACTATGGTCACTGGCAAGGATAGGTTTATAAGTTAGAGGTAAAACTACACTGTTCTCTGCCATAAACAAACTAACTGTGCTGGATCTTAACCCTTTCACTACAGGGACGCCCTTTTTATATTTTATTTGGCATGACCGATTTTATTCAATTCAGAGGCGATACTTTACGCAAGAGCTCAGTAGACTATCTCAGAGGGAGCCCATACACAAGGGATAAACACCACTCGCTCTGTTTCGCATCACAAGTGTAGGGGTCAGTACTGGACTTGTCAACACGTTAATACTGTATTGCCGTCAACATCCTGATAAAAGTAACGATAACTAACGTAGTGTAACATATGCGTGAATTTTATTATATAGAAAGTACATAGAAATATATTAATACTGTAATTAGAGTATTAGACACACAGTTGTAGATAATAACAGTAGGAATAATGTAAGTAGGTCTAGATTAACAGTCACTTAACCTGTATATTCATCCCAGTTAGTACAGTCAGGGAAAGATGGCCTATGGGAGGCCTCTCTCCAATCCTTGAACCTGTGAATCCGAGAAATAGACGGTACACGGGTTCACGAGTCTTAGGGTTCATAGAGACTTTTTTTTCCCTGATTATACCTGGAAGTATAGCCTTAATCTTGTTTGAACTTCCTGCCTCCCATAGTCAAACAGTTTCTTCCATCATGAGTCTATCCTCCAGTCAGATTTCATGTAAACAGTGAACACCAGTCTAATGTAAAGTACAGTCACGAACCCCAAGATTCAGACTTGTGAACCCGAAGCATCGATGAACAGAATAATGCATCGGTGTCTACTGCTTCGTGAATCTGAATTTCGGGTTCGTGAATCTGAATCTCGCGTTCGTAGAGGAAAGACTATGAGAACTTTGACTATTTAAAATTTCCATACCCAGAGCTCTATGTAATTTCTATATTCCAACATTAACATCAAAACACAATTGGATATAAACATCAATGAATGTTTTAGATATTATTTGTATTATAACTATTAATTGCAATGTTTGTTAATGTTTAACTTGAAGAATGATCTACTTAAGTTGCAATTATAAAACTATAGATAATTTTGATGATTATAGTTCTTTGGACTATAATATTGTATGACTTGTGGTTTAGTGATTATACTGTATTATTTGACTGCAGTGGTCCCTCGGTTAACGAGCACAATCCGTTCCAGCAGGTTGCTCGTTAACCGAAACCATTGTTTCAATGGGTTTTTGGGTAATTGGCTCCAGCTCACCGAAAATTGCCTAAATTCAACAAAAAAGGTAGAAAAGTACACTTACTTTGAGGTGTGTATGTAGAAGGCTCCTGGATGATGATGATGATGGGAATTAGAATGGGGGTGGAGGAGAAGGAAGAAGAGAAGGCATTGGGGTGGAAGAGAAGTCACCCCATGGCACCATTTCACCCATAAAATTTTAGTTCTCTTGGTGTATTTCAAGATTATTTTCTTTAAATCAACACTGCACTGCATTATATATTGTCAATATGTAAAATATATTTCAAAATGACCAATAATTTGCTTGGAAACTCAGAAAAAAAGCGTTTAGTTGAAAAGAGTCTCAAGCAAGATGTTACCTCCACTGAAAACAGAGAGAGACTAACGCCTGTCTGATGTGTTAACAGGCTGGATGGCATGCCAGAAACTAGTTTCTTTACCTTCAATTATGTTCAATAATTGTTAAAATGACTAAAAAAGTTAAAATTAAACTTTTAAAATTATTGAATACAGTATTACCCCGCTTTACGCGGTTTCACTTTCCGCGATTTCTCATATACGCGGTGTCTCGCCAGAACCAAACTTTCACTTTCCGCGGTGCATCTACTCATATACGCGGGAAGTGGCGCGGGCAGGATGCGCACAAGGTCGCCCAGTCATCAAAACATTACCGAGTTCTTCACCCGCCACCCACCACAGCCGGCCCAAGTTAGTGATAGTGATAATTATAGTGAGGATATGGACTTTGAGGGGTTTGACAAAGAGGCCCTGCACGCCTCTGTGGTGGATAGTGATACAATTGATACAAGTGATACAGGTGAGGGCCAATAATCTGCCCTCTGCCTCGGAACCAACCGCCCATCCCTGTGTGCCCAGCCATCCTTTCTACTAATGTAAGTGTTAAAAAACCTAATATTATTGATATTTCTCTTAATTATTAATTGTGTGTGCATACCATCATAAAGTTAAGAATATTTTTACTACAACATAGTTGTGTGTCGTCAAAAAGTGGAGTTTGGGGGTCGGGCCAGTCTCTATTGGAATTAATCCCATGTGTTCTGTTGTTCACTTTACGCGGTTTTCACTTTCCGCGATACCCTGTGGGTTCAATTGACCGCGTAAATCGGGGTACTACTGTAGTATAAACTTCTTGATATTTACTAAAATAGTAAGGAATTTAAGCCCTAAAACCGATTACTGTATTGGCGGACTAATACTACAGCTGGTGGACCGCCAAATGCAAGCGAAAACATGTTGAAGTCGGCTCGTAAAAAAATCGTTAATCGAGGGATTGCTTGTTAACCGAAGTTAAGAATCTTATGGAAGGTAAATTGTTAACCGAAATCTCGTTAACTGAGGCGCTCGTTAACCGAGAGACCACTGTATAGAGAAAATGAGAGAAAGAAAACGTGAAAGAAAGAACAAGAAACAAGAGAGAGAAATAGAAAAATAGAGAAAGAAACAGAGAGATGGAAGTAAAATGAAGATAGAAACAAGAGAAAAAAATCAAAATGAGAGAGAGAAAAAAAGAGAAATATTTACTGGACTAACTAATCACATTACCCAGATCATTAACACAAGAATTATAAACATTATTATATAATCTGTGTATAATACGTAACTGAAAGACTATACTGGGTGCTACGTAGCCCTCAATTGACGACTAGTTCTTATAGATGACATCCCTAACTACTACTACACACAACAATGAGAGGGTGTATTGCAAACAAGGACTGTATATTGGAGAACTGACTGTATACAAGGAAACTGACTATATGTGAATGAACTGACTGTATATGTGAATGAACTGACTGTATATAAAAGTGAACTGACTGTATATAAGAGAGAACTGACTGTATGTAACTGACTGTATATAAGAGAGAACTGACTGTATATAATATTGTATTTCAGAGTAGAGAACAACACCTGATTCTTATGACATATAAACAATACCCATAAGAATTATCATGGAACTAGGAACTGATCTATTGTCTTCAGGTCCAGCCACTATTGACAACTGGCCTCCTTCCCTGGCTATGTCCGCCATTCCTGATATTTACTGTCAGTAGAACAAGGTTTATAACAGTTACGAACCTCAGGATTCAGACTCATGAACCTGAAGCATCAATGAATAGAGTAATGCATCGGTGTCTCTTGCTTCGGGTTCATGAATCTGAATCTCTGGGTTCGTAGAGGAGCGGGAGAGTTAGAACAAGGAATAAGTAGATTTATCGTAGGCGCACAGGGACTTTTTTAACCCGAATATCAATTACGGAAGACAATGGAAGGGGCAAGACGGGCTGGTGTCGATACTGTAGATCTATTCCGCTCAAGAATACTCAGTAGAGTAGAGAGAGGTATACGGTAAAACTCCAACGACGTGTATCAGCGAGACCATTCATGACTTTAGCCTTAGTGAATCACCAGTGGATTAGCCCCCACAATAAACTTAAATTCTGGGGTGATAATACTTGAGGCTGGTTATGCTGGGGAGCACATCGGAGGTGAGGGGGGGAGCTTATCTTCAGGTAATCCATAGAGACTTAAATTGTAAATGGTTTGGGTGGTCTAAAATACATGACTGATATATGGAACAGTTATGTCTCCTTTCTTTTGTACTGTACTTGACACATTAACATTTGGGATCATTTCATACATGACCACCATAATGTTAGTGTGTACAGTTGTCGATATCTGTCATTGTTTGGTAGTGCAGGTTAAGGGAGACTGTAGTTTTAACATTAACTCTGATTAGTCTTTGTATTATAGATTTTAACTTGTTTTTAGTGACTTTACATTGCATTATAATCTTTTTTTTCAGGTTATTCTGAATATCATAGTGATAAGGAACATTCATCAGCTTTAAACCAATCGCAAATATAAACCACAAGTCTATGGTAGATATTTTTCAAGTGTCTAGGGAACTTTGGCTATAAGGTCATAGATCCAGCTACAGAGTCTGGGCACCGATACCCTCCATACCACGGGCAGAAGAGGTACCACCTGAGTGACTATCAGTGACAGTGAGTTACAGGTAAGTTATGAGGTGTATAGTGAGTTGGTGAAGGAAGATGTAGCTCAAGAGTGACTCGTCATCCCCACATCCAAAATTTTACTTAAGAGTTTTGGGATAATCGGGATTTTAGTTTCTTTTTATGTTTGTGTTTTATTTAGGTGTCCAAGACTGATCTAAAACCAAATCTGTTCTTCATATTGGCAGCAAGACGATGAGTTATGTTAATCTAAATATTTTCAGTAAATCCTCTAACACTGCTTGTCATAAGAGTGCAATATATTTATCACCAACACGAGACTATTACATCACACAAATCTTTATTATCACCACTGATAAATTAGTTAGTGTATAAGCCTAAATAGATCACTTACTTCATCTATTTAAATACTGTAGTTCTGTCACCTGGTGGCTTACAGGTGTTTTGATTTGGAACTGATAATTATCATACACACACAACACCTACGTCATTCACCCCATGGGACGGAACACAACACCAGTTTTGTGTAAAAATTACGACACGTTCATTACACCTCAAAACCTGTGAACAATAATCTATATATTTTTTTTTGAACCACAAACTATGGCATCAGTTATAATAAGAACACTGGGTGGTACATCACAAGGGCTGGTCAGTGGCCTCCAGTCATGAGTGCATGTGTTTCTTTCATCCTTTTGGAGTGGAAATGTGGTGTGACTGATGTGAGGAAAGCCTTACGGAATGTTTGTGTGTGTGAGAGGCATACCATCACTTGTCACAAACCACAACACACCTTCATGTACTTCCTCCATCTACACATATTATCTGATTACCGTCTCAAGTATAAACTAAACGCTCGGTGATCGGAGAATATTAAAGGGGGGTTACACTGAAGACTTCATGTCCTCGAGGATCATCACCAATGTTCCTCAAATATACCTGACCAGAAAGGAACTCTTATGACCCAGGGGATAAAACTTTGTTGGGGTCTTATCTGGAACGTATAGTCTCTGGGCCTTACACTACGACTCGGACTGTCACTCGTACTTCAGACTCAAGCATTCTGTGGACGACACTTGGGTGGCATGAGTTTGTCCCCCTCGACGATGTTACAGAGTGTTTTCCTGCGACACTTGCCATCACAGCCGCGGGATACAGCGCTGTCACTGTCCTGAACCTGGTATCTGTTGAAGAATAATATACTGTAATAATCCTGTGACACTGAATGAACACTAATAATAACTTATAGCAGTTCTAACACATCTCATATACATTTAACAAACACTGGAGTAAGTAAGTACATCTCTCCTCATCTCTAGTGAAGTACATCCACATTTATTTTCCCTTTGCAGTAAATGAGAGAACAGTGAAAATAAAAAGAAACCTTAACACTTGACCACGACTCCAGACTGACTTTATTACCGCTGATCATATTCCTGTAAGTTCTCTCCACCTCTACCGTAACATTGCTCACTTATGAAACAACTAATCCACAAAAGTAGGTCCCACAGAAAAGAACCTATCCACAAAAGTAGGTCCCACAGCCCTGATGGCATATTCGAGGCAGTGTGGATAAAGGAAACGAAGAAACAGTCATCAGTACACGAGTAGTTGAGTATAGACGACACAGTACAGTTCTCCGTTGACCTTTCTTCCCCAGCTGGATGGACCGAGGATGACCCTTAACCTGTGACCTTTAACCCGTCCAATACCTCCCTAATCCTTCCATGACCTACCCAATCAGCCACTACTTCCCTAACCTATTCTTAACCTCAACTGGATATTATACAGTATTTAATTAACTAAAATTTTGAGCTACTGTACCCCATTGTAATTATCTGAGGTTAAATTATGAATACAGTAGCTAGATTTTTACATGAATGAATAATTACCCCACAGAGCTCCCTTGATCATAAAATTGGTTGTTTCCATGTGTGTGTGTGTGCCCGTCCTTGTGTCTGACTGACTGAGAATTAGTAAATAGCAGAGGATTTTAACTAAACCTGGTATGTAAATGTATCATGAGAAGTTTAGCATATTGAACTACGTATTAGTATTTCAGTTGTCTCCAGAATTACGGACTTTCATTTGGGGCTTATTATGGTCTGACAACGGACTTTATGACCTTTATTGATAAACACTGAAAATTTAGTCGTTAAGAACTATTAACTTACCTGTGATACCTGTTGAAGAGATCTCTGTCTCGTGCCATCCTCTGTACAAGTTTATCCCAGTGTTGAGGGTCTAGTGAGGGCAGCTGGAGGTCACGGCGAGCGGAGTAAAGTTTGTACCAGTGCGGGGCGTCGTACTGGTTGGCGTGGGTCAGGTTCATCACCCACGTCTCATAGTCCATCACTTTCTGTAGGTGCACGTTGTGTGTTATTGGGGAGATGGACTGAGTAGAGGCAGATTACCCTTAAGAGATATTTTGTATAGTGGCGGACATTACTCCAGTGTTAGTACAGGAGTAAACTGGAATACCCGGAGAAAACCTGCCATGTTCAGCAGATTTACATGTACCTCTACTACTGTATCCTGGGTTCGATCTCCAGCCCAGGACAGATGTGAGAAGGGTGTTATACAGTGAGATATTACCTAACATGGCAGATTGTCTCCAGATACAGTACTATACTTCTCTCCTGTTAACACTGGACAATAAAGGTCATAAATAACAAACTAACCAGGTGAATGACAATGTGTGTTAACTGGTGAAATGAATAAATAATTAATACCCATCTCACATCCTGGCCTAGATAGAAACTTTGAACAACATGAGAGAGAAGTGACAGGAGAGGAACACTTTACCCTGGTAGTGTCTGGGTGGTCCCCGTCGATGTAGAAGACTCTGTAGGAAGGGTTGAGGTCGTGGAAGGGGCCGTTGTTGGGGGTGATGTACTGGACCCCTATTGGCTTGTAGGGAGCGTTTATGTCGTAGTGTACTCGGAACTCGTCCATGTGCGAGTGTCCGTAGAACTGACCTCTGATGATGTGGCTGTACCTGTGAGGGAAGACCAGGGGGTTGGTAACACTGGTGGGAGACACTGGGATGTGGTTATTGTAAATCTATATAAAACAAGACAGTTAAAGTACTTAGATGAAATAATTATATAGTTTCCTTTTGTCTTATTGTCTTTACTATTGGTTGGCTCTAGGGTCTAGTTGATTGGGGAGTCAGTACTGGTCATGTTAGGGCTCTTGATATACTTGAACATGTGCCAGTGTTGGTCCATCCTGGTCTTATGTCAGCTCTCACTCCATTAAATCATGATGTGAAACGTCCAATGAATAAATTCAATTATAAAATTACCTTTACAGTTTATTGGCTTCCAAAATGTATCTCAACAGGGGAGGGGGGAGGAGGTCCGATGGATTTCAAAATGAACATTACGACTCCTGTTGTCAAAATCCTTCGTCCGTTGTGCTGTATTGTCTCACACAAAATCATAACGCTTTTTGGGGGATCGAGTGTAAGGTACAGTATATATGTAAACTGATCAAGTCCAAATGTTGCATCTTATCAGTAAACGTGACCATTTTGGAGAAGTTGTTCACCCACCTGGACACTATGCGGGAGAACTGATGAGCCCACTGTGTGTAACAATCACTGTAGTAAGGAGCAATGTGGCCGATGATGTGTACCAGTTCTCCTCTTCCCTCCGCCTGGTGTAGTTCCCCCACCAGCCACCGCAACACCATGCCAGGGTCCACACTCTTATACAGCAGCCACCTGACCCAAGTACAGTACATAATGTTACAGTAATCATCAAAAACAACACACTACAGTACATCATTAGTGGATTAACATGTCACCTAATGAATGGCATAAAGAAACTTGCCCATAGTTTCACCCTGCCCGAGGACCACTTGTTTGTGAGGTGAGTATGCTGACCATTACACCTTTGCTCTCTACACGATACAGTACTAACACTTACCAGTTGAATATGTTGCAGTAGTACAGTATATTACAGCTCTCATACAGTATATTACAACTCACATACAGTATATTACAGCTCATATACAGTATATTACAGCACACATACAGTATATTACAGTACACATACAGTAATAACACTCACCAATTGAACCTATAACAGTAATTGGTGTTTATTGAGATGATCCGGAGACCTGGGCGTATCAGTTTGGAGTAGTAGCCACCGAAGCGGGCGGTAGAGGGCGTTGGCTCCCCCATCAGCTTCCCCCACTGCTCGGCCACGGCATCATAGAGCCACTGTACCCCGAACCTTGACCACGCGTCTGGTACCTCTGGCGGCGGGAAGCTGAGGACGAGAATTTGTTTATTACCGACCGATTGACTGACACTAACTAACAGTGATGAATAAATACTGACTGATTGACCGACTAACTAACAGTGATGAATAAATACTGATTGATTGACCGACTAACTAACAAACATTTGCTTGTTAACTAACACTAACAAGCTGACTTACTGACTGTCCAACTAACTAACTGACTGACTGACTGACACAGATCCACTCTAACCCACCTGTCCCTGGGGAAACTCTCGTGGTTGCCGACAGCCCCATAGATGGGGACGTGAGGGAAGAAGCTCTTAAGCATGCCGCTCATCTCCTTCATGATGGCCACGTTGTCATCTCTGGTGATCCTCCAGATGTGGTGAGGCACGAGGTCACCTGTACACAACACGTAGTCGATGTCCTGGTGGTGAAGAGGGTTAGGGTCAGGTGGTGAAGAGGGTTAGGGTCAGGTGGTGAAGATGAGCTAAGAGAGAGGGAGTGAGTCTCCAGGTGAGGGGGCGAGTCTTTAAATAACCCATCATAAAACATTCCTAGGTGAAGTATTACCGGGTGTGTGGTGATGATGTGGTGTAGCATGTGTTGTAGCAGCCATCTGGGGGAGTCACAATTCCTGTAGTCTCCCCACTTCCCCGCGCCATCACCAGGGGTCTTGAGAGGACCTATGAGAGAGGGGGAACAACAGTAAAATATGTAAAACGTGTGATAAAATATTGTGATCTCTTATAGTGTAGTGGAGGGTGGCCAGACAGGTGTATATAACATAATTTAGGGCATTTTGAAGCTTGTTTCTTACCTGGACACACCTGATTGTAGCCTATTTATCCTTTGGGGAAAGATGGAACCCAAAGCTTTCACTTCCATCAGTAATCGAACCCCTTCAACTGAGCCACAGAACAACATAATACCCAAATATACAACACCTAAGCCTTAAATATAACATAAACCTTGACTTTACTACACTACACTACACTACACTACACCCAGCCTTGCTACACCACCCTGCCTATATCAAGGGGTTGCATCATATATACAGTAATACTATCCCGTTCTATTCTACTATATTATATACACCAATACACAGGGTTAACATCTATACACATGAGATGTTAAACTACACATTCACATCCTCACCACTATCAGCGTTGCAACACAGGGGAGCATCACACACGGCATTGCCCCCCACGAGGTACTCAGGGTCGAAGTGTGGGTCTGTTAGATGCAACATTTTCAGCGTATGTTTCCCGCTATTCCTGCTGAAGGTGACTGAAGGAGGGCCGATCTGATACTGCTGTTGAGAGTCTTGTTGTGATCCTGTAACTTGTACCTGTTGATAGATAGATGGATAAACAGAGATAGATTGATTGATTAATACACAGACAGGTAAACAGATAGAGCGATTGATATATAGACATACAGGTAAAGAGAGATAGCTATAGATAATTAAGATTGACTAATAAATAGGTATACTGTACACACACACACACACACACACACACAATAAAAAACAAAAGTGCATCACCCAACCTATAAACCCAGAATCAGAACCCTCTTAAGTACACACACACACACACCCTATACCTTAGCGGGCGAGGAATCTATAGCACGGGCACGGGCATCTCTCTGGGGCAACTGGACATGAACGTCTCTCTTATGTGGTGGCAAATGACCGTCTCTCTGGGGTAATTGTATCCTATGGTGGAGATGAGTGTCTGGGGAGGGCAGCATGATGGTCCAGGGTGCACGTCTAAACACCCCACATCCTTGGTCACCCAGCATTAAGGCACATACTTCCTCCCCCTCTGTGTTGCTGTTGCGTAGGATCCACTCAAGCTGATCCTATAGGAGGGAGGAGAAAGAGAGAGAAATTAAAAGTTAACAAGTTAGAGAGACAAGATAGATAGATAGATAGAGATAGATAGATAGAGAGGTAGATAAGATAGATATAGATAAGATAGATAGATAAACAAAGATATATAAAAGTAGACAGAGTTTTAATGAAGTATGATGACTGATAACACTGAGTATGATGACTTAACCCCATGAGTACAACTTAACCCCTTGAGTACAACTTAACCCCTTGAGTACAACATAACCTCTCGAATACAACTAAACCCCTTGAGTACAACATAACCCCTTGAGTACAACATAACCTCTCGAGTACAACTTAACCCCTTGAGTACAATAACTTAACACACACCTTATCTTGATTAATGATGCCTCGACACACAGGTATGGACCGATAGCCCACAATATAGCAAATCTTGACCAGAAAGTTGGCCATTATGTCCATGGGGCCACCCAGTCGAACGTATCCGATCACCATCTTCGAGAGGATCCGACACGACCCACAATAGGTACCCGACCCGTGAAATACCCGATCTGGATCTTCATTACCCGTCTCTGCTTGTTCTGAGCCATTAAGAGCATTTAGTACCTGGTGGAGAGATGATTCGAGTTATTAAACATCCAAAGGGGGAAGATTTCACTTAGTATTTAGCATCTGGAGGAGATATTTAAGTTATTTAGCAATTATACAAGAAATTTTGAGTTGTTTGGTATATGTATGAGATAAATTGAGTTATTTATCACCTGAAAGACTTAATATTTGAGTTATTTAGCACCAGAAAGTTATATTCGAGTTATTTCAAATCGTAAAAGAGAGAGAGACAGATGTACCTGGTTGAGTAAGACAGAGAGAGAGAGAGAGACAGATGTACCTGGTTGAGTAAGACAGAGAGAGAGAGAGAGACAGATGTACCTGGTTGAGTAAGAGAGAGAGACAGATGTACCTGGTTGAGTGAGAGAGAGACAGATGTACCTGGTTGAGTAAGACAGAGAGACAGATGTACCTGGTTGAGTGAGAGAGAGACAGATGTACCTGGTTGAGTGAGAGAGAGACAGATGTACCTGGTTGAGTAAGAGAGAGAGACAGATGTACCTGGTTGAGTAAGAGAGAGAGACAGATGTACCTGGTTGAGTAAGACAGAGAGACAGATGTACCTGGTTGAGTAAGACAGAGAGACAGATGTACCTGGTTGAGTAAGAGAGAGACAGATGTACCTGGTTGAGTAAGAGAGAGAGAGAGACAGATGTACCTGGTTGAGTAAGAGAGAGAGACAGATGTACCTGGTTGAGTAAGACAGAGAGAGAGATGTACCTGGTTGAGTAAGACAGAGAGACAGATGTACCTGGTTGAGTAAGAGAGAGAGACAGATGTACCTGGTTGAGTAAGAGAGAGAGACAGATGTACCTGGTTGAGTAAGACAGAGACAGATGTACCTGGTTGAGTAAGAGAGAGAGACAGATGTACCTGGTTGAGTAAGACAGAGACAGATGTACCTGGTTGAGTGAGAGAGAGACAGATGTACCTGGTTGAGTAAGACAGAGACAGATGTACCTGGTTGAGTAAGAGAGAGAGACAGATGTACCTGGTTGAGTAAGAGAGAGAGACAGATGTACCTGGTTGAGTAAGAGAGAGAGACAGATGTACCTGGTTGAGTAAGACAGAGAGAGAGAGACAGATGTACCTGGTTGAGTAAGAGAGAGAGACAGATGTACCTGGTTGAGTAAGAGAGAGAGACAGATGTACCTGGTTGAGTAAGAGAGAGAGACAGATGTACCTGGTTGAGTAAGAGAGAGAGACAGATGTACCTGGTTGAGTAAGAGAGAGAGACAGATGTACCTGGTTGAGTAAGAGAGAGAGACAGATGTACCTGGTTGAGTGAGAGAGAGACAGATGTACCTGGTTGAGTAAGAGAGAGAGACAGATGTACCTGGTTGAGTAAGACAGAGAGAGAGATGTACCTGGTTGAGTAAGAGAGAGAGACAGATGTACCTGGTTGAGTAAGAGAGAGAGACAGATGTACCTGGTTGAGTGAGAGAGAGACAGATGTACCTGGTTGAGTAAGAGAGAGAGACAGATGTACCTGGTTGAGTAAGAGAGAGAGACAGATGTACCTGGTTGAGTAAGAGAGAGAGACAGATGTACCTGGTTGAGTAAGAGAGAGAGACAGATGTACCTGGTTGAGTAAGAGAGAGAGACAGATGTACCTGGTTGAGTAAGAGAGAGAGAGAGACAGATGTACCTGGTTGAGTAAGAGAGAGAGACAGATGTACCTGGTTGAGTAAGAGAGAGAGACAGATGTACCTGGTTGAGTAAGAGAGAGAGACAGATGTACCTGGTTGAGTAATACAGAGAGACAGATGTACCTGGTTGAGTTAGAGAGAGAGACAGATGTACCTGGTTGAGTAAGAGAGAGAGACAGATGTACCTGGTTGAGTAAGAAGAGAGACAGATGTACCTGGTTGAGTAAGAGAGAGAGACAGATGTACCTGGTTGAGTAAGAGAGAGACAGATGTACCTGGTTGAGTGAGAGAGACAGATGTACCTGGTTGAGTAAGAGAGAGAGACAGATGTACCTGGTTGAGTAAGAGAGAGAGACAGATGTACCTGGTTGAGTGAGAGAGAGAGACAGATGTACCTGGTTGAGTAAGAGAGAGAGACAGATGTACCTGGTTGAATAAGACAGAGAGACAGATGTACCTGGTTGAGTGAGAGAGAGACAGATGTACCTGGTTGAGTAAGAGAGAGAGACAGATGTACCTGGTTGAGTGAGAGAGAGAGACAGATGTACCTGGTTGAGTAAGAGAGAGAGACAGATGTACCTGGTTGAGTAAGACAGAGAGACAGATGTACCTGGTTGAGTAAGACAGAGAGACAGATGTACCTGGTTGAGTGAGAGAGAGACAGATGTACCTGGTTGAGTAAGAGAGAGAGACAGATGTACCTGGTTGAGTGAGAGAGAGAGACAGATGTACCTGGTTGAGTAAGAGAGAGAGAGAGACAGATGTACCTGGTTGAGTAAGAGAGAGAGAGAGAGAGACAGATGTACCTGGTTGAGTAAGACAGAGAGACAGATGTACCTGGTTGAGTAAGACAGAGAGACAGATGTACCTGGTTGAGTGAGAGAGAGACAGATGTACCTGGTTGAGTAAGAGAGAGAGACAGATGTACCTGGTTGAGTGAGAGAGAGAGACAGATGTACCTGGTTGAGTAAGACAGAGAGACAGATGTACCTGGTTGAGTAAGAGAGAGACAGATGTACCTGGTTGAGTAAGAGAGAGACAGATGTACCTGGTTGAGTGAGAGAGAGAGAGAGACAGATGTACCTGGTTGAGTAAGAGAGAGAGACAGATGTACCTGGTTGAGTAAGAGAGAGAGACAGATGTACCTGGTTGAGTGAGAGAGAGAGACAGATGTACCTGGTTGAGTGAGAGAGAGAGAGAGACAGATGTACCTGGTTGAGTAAGACAGAGAGAGAGACAGATGTACCTGGTTGAGTAAGACAGAGAGTCAGATGTACCTGGTTGAGTAAGAGAGAGAGACAGATGTACCTGGTTGAGTGAGAGAGAGAGAGAGACAGATGTACCTGGTTGAGTAAGACAGAGAGAGAGACAGATGTACCTGGTTGAGTAAGACAGAGAGACAGATGTACCTGGTTGAGTAAGAGAGAGAGACAGATGTACCTGGTTGAGTAAGACAGAGAGACAGATGTACCTGGTTGAGTAAGAGAGAGAGACAGATGTACCTGGTTGAGTAAGAGAGAGAGACAGATGTACCTGGTTGAGTAAGACAGAGAGACAGATGTACCTGGTTGAGTAAGACAGAGAGACAGATGTACCTGGTTGAGTAAGAGAGAGAGAGACAGATGTACCTGGTTGAGTAAGACAGAGAGACAGATGTACCTGGTTGAGTAAGAGAGAGAGACAGATGTACCTGGTTGAGTAAGAGAGAGAGACAGATTTACCTGGTTGAGTAAGACAGAGAGGCGGGCGGGGGGGACCTACTTGGTACAGGTGGAAGGGCATGTTGCTGATGGACTGCTCGGGCTGGGCCATCCATGACTCGATCTCGTTGGAGAGAACGACAACCTGGTGGTCTGAGCTGGCTGGGAGGGAGCGGCCCCCAGCGATGCGCGCCCCTACTCCCACACCGAACCATTCCCCTGTTATGGTACACCTCACATTATTATCATGTTGTTTTTATGTTAAATATTACGATACCCAGAGAAAAAACTTGACAGGAGGAGTTAATAAAGTACTTGTGTGATAAATACCTGAAGGTGAACGGGTATTGTTGACTAAACTAGACAGAACAGTGGTTGACCAATGCTTAAACTGTGAGCAGGACGTTCTCAGTGCTGGCATGTGAGGGGGCGAGGGGGTCTGTTGGAAGGCCAGTAGTCAAATACAAGTGGCTGTGTGTGTGTGGGTGGTGGTTGTCTGTGTGTGTTTGTTGCTTGAATGAGTGTACGTGTGCGTGTGTCTGTGGTTGTGTGTGTGGTGGTTGTGTATGTGTGTCTTTTGCTTGAGTGTGTGTGTGTGTGTGTGTGTGTTAGCTTGTTTGTAAATCGACTACTGTTTGTATATAATGAACCACTATGACAGTTTACTCACCATCCATCTTACTGTTAGTCACTGGAGGAGGAAATCACGAACATATTATTGTGGTGGTCGTTATAATGTCAACAGAAATCTTTTTGTGGAAACTCTTATGTCATCTGATCTCATAATTGTTTTAAGTCTACACACACACACACACACACACACACACACACACACACACACACACACACACGCTAACCTATGATCTTGACCTTTAAACTAGTGGTCGGGTTAATAGCTTCGACATTGACTTTTTGAATACGATTAACTTAACTGTGTTGTGTACGATGGCATTAAGCTCCAGCACAATAACTTTTCCCTTTGAGTACAATGATTCAACTTGAGTATGATAATTGTTAAAGTACGGTGATAAACCTTGAGTACGGTAACTTAACCATTTGAGTACGATGGCAGTTTATTGAGTGTGATGAATTATGGAATTAATATCGTACTCGAGGGGTTAAATATCGTAATTAAAATAACTCATTGTACTCAGTGAAGAAATCGTACTTAAGAGGTTAAGTGTACGTCTTTCCTCGTAAGTAGAGATGTGAGGTATACTTAACTGATTGACTTGAGATAAAAAAAATTACATCAAAATTAACACTGAGACTCTACCTTAACTAGATACCTTCACTTAACACACACCAGTTAGGAGACAAAATTAACACTGAGACTCTACCTTAACTAGATACCTTCACTTAACACACCAGTTAGGAGACAACATTAACACTACGACTCTACCTTAACTAGATACCTTCACTTAACACACCAGTTAGGAGACAAAATTAACACTGAGACTCTACCTTAACTAGATACCTTCACTTAACACACCAGTTAGGAGACAAAATTAACACTGAGACTCTACCTTAACTAGATACCTTCACTTAACACACCAGTTAGGAGACAAAATTAACACTGAGACTCTACCTTAACTAGATACCTTCACTTAACACACCAGTTAGGAGACAAAATTAACACTGAGACTCTACCTTAACTAGATACCTTCACTTAACACACCAGTTAGGAGACAAAATTAACACTGAGACTCTACCTTAACTAGATACCTTCACTTAACACACCAGTTAGGAGACAAAATTAACACTGAGACTCTACCTTAACTAGATACCTTCACTTAACACATCAGTTAGGAGACAAAATTAACACTGAGACTCTACCTTAACTAGATACCTTCACTTAACACACCAGTTAGGAGACAAAATTAACACTGAGACTCTACCTTAACTAGATACCTTCACTTAACACACCAGTTAGGAGACAAAATTAACACTGAGACTCTACCTTAACTAGATACCTTCACTTAACACACCAGTTAGGAGACAAAATTAACACTGAGACTCTACCTTAACTAGATACCTTCACTTAACACATCAGTTAGGAGACAAAATTAACACTGAGACTCTACCTTAACTAGATACCTTCACTTAACACATCAGTTAGGAGACAAAATTAACACCGAGACTCTACCTTAACTAGATACCTTCACTTAACACACCAGTTAGGAGACAAAATTAACACTGAGACTCTACCTTAACTAGATACCTTCACTTAACACACCAGTTAGGAGACAAAATTAACACTGAGACTCGACCTTAACTAGATACCTTCACTTAACACACCAGTTAGGAGACAAAATTAACACTGAGACTCGACCTTAACTAGATACCTTCACTTAACATCAATTAGGAGACAAAATTAACACTCACCTACCATCACTCGTTCAATTAAGACTCACCTAAAGACAGCTGACCCATCGTGACTCATGACTCACCTAGACCGAGGGAGGTGAGGAAGGTGGTGATATGCAGGAGCAAGCCAGATAGCATCCTCGCCCGACCTGTTCAACACAAAGACTGAAGTTAGTGCCACTAGTCGACCATCTCACTCCCACAGCCTCCTAGCCAAGGTTATAACTTCATTTCAACACAAGACGAGCCTGGTTTATTTTTATTTTTTACTGTAAGGATAATTTATATTTATTTTATTGTACTGGTTAATGATCCTGTGGGACTAATTATATTATTGGTTTTTAGGTTATGTGTTAAAGTTTTTGTGAAGAAGTGAGATATTGATGATGATTCGAAATCACTTGGATTAGACTACTGTTTCACTCACAAGTGTTCTAAGCATCTGAGGTCTCTGATTTATTTTTTTTACATACAAATACAATTAACTTTTCAATCTATTCAAAAATATCAACTTTACATTAGATATTTCAAGCATAAAAGAAGATACAATTTTTATATTAACTCCTTACATAAGAATGATATATAGAAAAATATTTGAGACATTATTTAACACAAAACATAAGAAATCAATCAATTTAATTCATATTTCGTCTTGTTTAAGTATTATAATTTCTCCCAGTGACTATTAAAACCAACAACCAATTTCTTGATTTTTGGTTGAGATGACAAGAAAAATCCATTGTTCTCCACACTCCAATTTCGTCAGTCCCGGAACTACTTCGTTGTTCAGTTCTTGGTTCGTTTTGCTCCACTTCTTGTTTATAAGTTTTTAAGTAATAAACATTCAATTGTTTTCTCTGTTATTGTAAGTAATTATATCAAAATACTTAATAAACGTAGTAATTAATGATATTTGAGTTATGACTACGTGTATAAGAGTTGTATATGCATTAAAATCTCTTAATAGCCTGATCACTTTGTTCAATGGTTAACGAGTTATGAATACAATTGTCCCAACGGGATGAAGAAACTGCACTATTTGAGACAATGTGAGAAGGACCTAGGTGTGTATGTTGACAATGAGCTGAAGTTCTCGGGCCATTGTGAGAAGAAGGTAAATCAGGCGAATAAATTATTGGGTCTTATAAGAAGGTCGTTCAGATATCTAGACGGCCCGTCCCTCGTAACGATCTTCAAGAGTGAAGTGCTTCCCCATCTGGAGTACTGTCATCCCGTCTGGTCCCCGAGATATGCTAACAGTGAGTTGGTTGAAAATGTTCAAAGGAGGGCCACCAGACTGGTGCCTGCCCATTGGCACCTCAACTACCCTGAGAGATTGGAGCGCCTGAACTTGCCTAGCTTATACTACAGACGGGCAAGGGGCGACCTAATAGAGGTGTATAAACATCTCAAGGGGCACTACTCAGTCGAGTGTCTTTACTTGGAGCTGGCGGACGCTCGCCCCACAAGGGGTCACAGCTCAAGATTGAAGAAGCCGCAAGTCCAGAAAACTGTGAGGGCAAACTTTTTCGGAGTGAGAGTTGTGAACTCTTGGAACAATCTACCAGACAGTGTTGTGACGGCACCGAGTGTGAGCTCTTTCAAGACCAGACTTGACCAACACTGGAGCGGGTTCAGGTACATTCAGGAGCCGGTGCATGCCCAGTACTTGCCAACAGTGTGTAACAGAGACGTGACTGATCCCCCAAGCGGCTAACAAGCCGATCCTTTGTTGAAGAGGATAAAAGAAAAGGAAAAGTAATCAGAGACGTTACCGATCGCCCAAGCGGCTAACGAGCCGATCAGTGGTGAAGAGGATAAAAGTATACGCTAGGCAGATCCAGTTGCACCTTCGACTACCTGTCTGGGGATCTGCGGAGCCGACTTTACGTGTTTTTCATGTTCGTGTTCGCTTACGTCTTGCCTCTGTCAGTCAATGCAGACTCGTGTTGAGTTATGAATACAACTGTCTCTCTCTGTTCGATTCTGTGTGAACGCTTTGGCTAAACGCAGTGACTTTTAAACACAATGACAATATAATGACAACTTCGAACGTAAGGACACTGAGCATGCAAAAAGTGAACGCAACGAACCCCGCGAACGTAACTCCGTGTGAACGTAACATCCTGTGAACGTAACGCTCTCAACGTAACTCTGTGAACGTAACAAACCCTCTGAACGTAAGTAACGAGGCATTTTGACGAACACCTCACAACGGACACTCCTGTTTTTGCTCAGCCTGGGCGTGGCGAGATAAACTCGTTTGCAATTATCGATTTGTAAATGAGTTTGTGTTTTAGAAAAATTAAGTCCTACTGGGTGATAATTAAAGCAAAACAGATCGCTGATAAATTTAGTTGAGTTAGTGGTTAATAGAAAATGGTGTTGATGGTTGAGAGAAAATGGTTTTTGTGGCCTTTATATTTACCGGTAACTTAGTATTTTTTTTTTAAATTATGATATTTTGTAAATCTAAGATAAAAATTCGTTCTGTTGTGATATTTTTATTGTTTTTTTAATTTGCAACTTATTAAGGACGTTGAGTTAATCTTTTGAGTACAGTGTTATCGTACTCAGGGGTTAAGATATGTTATTTAGGGGTTAAGTCATCGTACTCAAGAAGTTAAGTCATCGTACTCAAGAGGTTAAGTCATCGTACTCAAGAGGTTAAGTCATCGTACTCAAGAGGTTAAGTCATCGTACTCAAGAGGTTAAGTCATCGTACTCAAATCATTAACAAACATACAATACGTCTTTTAAGCAACAGGACGAAGCTTTTGAAGAATAGTTATCTAACCTAAACAATAAAATGTGTGCAAGAAAAAAGTAAAATTGAGGATAATAAAATAAACGAGAGAGAGAGAGAGAGAGAGAGAGAGAGAGAGAGAGAGAGAGAGAGAGAGTTATCTTAACATAATAGAATAATGAATAGAAAGTAGGGCATGTCTCGGTATTATGTCCTGAGTTTTATATGCATTGTGTCCAGACCAAGGCGAACTGCTTATGAAATAATGGTAATTCTTTCGAGTCTTGTGTTAAATCAACGTTTAATAGTTAAGGTAGAGTCTCAGTGTAATTTGACGGCCATCTTTTGTGTTAAGGTAGAGTCTCAGTGATATTGTTATGGATATTATTGTGAGGTTTAAATCTTACGTGCACCAATAAGACTCGTCCACCATAAGTCTGAGGTAATAATGTGTTGTAAGGGAACAGGTTGTGTCCTTGAAGGGTGAACAAGTCTAGGCTCTCACACACACACACACACACACACACACACACACACACACACACACACACAACACCGGTCTTTGTCTTATTGTCATCACGGTCTGGTTTTTTTTTCATTAGTTACCCCTCAGTGAACACGTTTGGTTCTCAAGGGCGCCCCCAGGTTACTTTAGTCCCCCCCCCCCCCCTTAGTTCCTCCTCCTACTAATCCCTCTTCTTTCGTAACCTAACCAAGCCTTATTTCTGTCCCTGCTAACCTAACCTCTATCCCCGCGTTGGTAATCTAATAAAACCTAATCTCTACCCCTTTCCTCCTAACCTAATCTAACCTATCTTCTATCCCTAGCCTCCTACCCTAACCTAACGCCATATAGGACCATCCCTAACTGATTCACTTCAACAAAGACAAGAACATCAAAACACCATCAGGAATACACTAACTCCCTTACCTTTAACTCAGTCACTTAACACCAAAATAAAACACAGTAAACATACATAAAAACATTGATAATTATAATCCTTACTTCAGAGTGATGTTATCGTGTCCAGAATAGAGGGACCTACTTCTTGTTGGCCACCACGCTATGTCCTCCAGCACAGGTACACATAAATGGTTAAATCTTTATATATTACAGCAACACCTGGACAAAAACCAGTTTATACACCACGAGGGAGAGGGAAATGTGTCGTATGATAGACAATTTGGGGGACTTGAAATATATATACGTCGTAAGATTATAAATACGTCGTAAGATTATGAATATGTCGTAACTTTATAAATATGTCGTAAGTTTATACATATGTCGTATGATGGATACTGTGAGGAGATTCTTAACTGGTGATAAGAGGGAACGAGATGTCAAACACGGGCTTCAAACTAATGTCCTGACTCAACTCTGACTGACCAAACACAAACTGACCAAACACTGATGCTTGTACTCTTAAGGTGACCACCACGATAAGTAAGGTCATTGTTAATCCCATAATTGTCAATATATGTGAGTTACCCCCTTTTGTGTGTGTGACTTAGTGGGAGAAGGCGGGCGTTAAAACCATAAAGAAATAATGACCCTCTCTTTTGATAGCTGTGATTCCCAGAGGTGTCGAGTGAGTGTGTGTGGGGGGGAGGGGGGAGGAGGGGGTGAGGTGTACGGTGTAGAGGGGTGTATGGGGGGTGTGTGTGTAGGGGTACGGGGTGTAGAAGGGTGTGTGTGTGTGTGAGGTGAGGACGACCGTGACCCACAAGAGACAGCAGTGTCCCCCGAGATAATATCCCCTTTGATCTGTCCCGGCGTCGTGGGTTGAGGGTGATGGTCAGGCCGCTCGGTAAACTCCTCCAATACCATGGTTAATATTATTACTTATAATATAAACTAATTTGGGTTATTAGAGAAGTAATTAGTCATAGGCTTTTGTGGGGTAATTTGGATTAGTTATTAGGATATAATGATAGTAGATGTTATTTAAGATAGTTAATTTGTATTATTTTCTTGGTGTAGTAATTAGTAATGGTATATGATTGTGTAGTTAATGACAGTGTGACGGTAGTTAATTACAGTGTGACGTATGTAATTAAACAAAAGCTGTTAAATAAACGTATAAGTTCATTAAGTCGACATCCTGGGTGAAGTCCAAGCACTGTTGATAACCGTGTGTCGTGTTGCAGGGCTGTTACCCCGGAATTGTTTAACAACATAAGGTTTCAAAAGGTTTCAACATGATTGGTCAACACGCCTTACTGCTACAATTGTTATGTGATATCTAAGACAACAGTTAGGGGGGGGGGGGGAATCGCTGTTGCTACCTAACCTAACATAACCTAACCATAACCTAACCTAACCTAACCTAGCCATAACCTAATCTAACCTCACCTAACCATAACCTAACCTCACCTAACCTAACCATAACCTAACCTAACCATAACCTAACTATAACCTAACCTCACCTAACCTAACCATAACCTACTCTAACCATAACCTAACCATAACCTAACCTCACCTAACCTAACCATAATCTAATCTAACCATAACCTAACCACAATCTAACCTCACCTAATCTAACTATAACCTAACCTCACCTAATCTAACTATAACCTAACCTCACCTAATCTAACTATAACCTAACCAATCTAACCATAACCTAACCACAATCTAACCTCACCTAATCTAACTATAACCTAACCTCACCTAATCTAACCATAACCTAACCACAATCTAACCTCACCTAACCTTACCATAACCTAATCTAACCATAACCTAACCTAACCTCACTGTTCTAACGTCATAATGCGACTATGTACAGTTAGGTCTCTTCTTATATCATCACTTAGGAGATAAAATATTAAACTTAAGAACCTTTGTGAATCTATCTTGGCGATATATTTAACCAGTTTGGAACATGTTTACGTATTGGGAGCTGTATTCAAAGGTGTGACCTTGGGTGATATGTCAACAAGGTGTGGTGTAGTGAAAGAGACCTAGGGGTACTTGTAAGCCCGGACCTACGGCCTAGAAAACAGTGCGTTATTGTTCGAAATAAGGCAAACAGAGTATTGGGTTTTATATCTAGAAGTGTAAGTAACAAGAGTGCAGAGGTCTTATTGCAACTATATCTTGCGCTAGTTAGGCCGCACCTCGATTATGCGGTTCAGTTCTGGTGCCCTTATTATAGAATGGATATAAATTCACTAGAGTCGGTGCAGCGAAGAATGACAAAAATGATTCAGGGACTTAGAAACCTTCCATATCAGGATAGGTTAAAGAAAATAAACTTGCATTCCCTAGAAAGACGAAGAGTGCGGGGAGATGTGATAGAAGTATTTAAGTGGGTGAAAGGAATCAATAAAGGGGATATAGATAAAGTTCTTTTAATATCCAAGCAGGATAGGACTCGGAGCAACGGATTCAAGTTGGATAAGTTTAGGTTCAGGAGGGAGATAGGAAGAAACTGGTTTACAAATAGGGTGGTGGACGAGTGAAACAAGCTTAGCAACTTTGTAGTAAGTGCTGGAACGCTGGAAAGTTTCAAAAGGAGGCTGGATAGATTCATGGATGATAGAGAGTGGTAGTAACTCTCGACAGGAGCTGCCATGCACAGGACAACCGGCCTATTGCAGACTCCTTATTTTCTTATGTTTCTTACAAACTGGGGTGTGGGGAGGGGGGAGGGGGGGAGGACTCATGGTGTGCTAGTTCACACTGTGTCAACATCGTGGCCGGCAGCACTGGCACGTAGTGATCAGTGGTGAGAGGGAGTCGAGTGTGGTTACTGTCAGTTTATGTCAGTGGACGGGACGGGGACAGGGTCGGACAGAGCAGGACGGGGTGGGGCGAGGCGAGACGGGGCGGGGCGAAACGGGACGGGGTTGGGTTGGACTTGAGGGGACTGGGTGGAGCAGGGCGAGACGCGATGGGACGGGGTGGGGCGAGATGGGACAGGATGGAAGAGAGCAGAACAGGATGTGGCGGGACTTGACGGGAAGGGGTGGGGCGGAGTGAGACGAGACGGAGCGGGGCTAGACGGGGCAGGGTGGGACAGCAGGACGGGACGGGGTGAGGCAGAAGGACGGGGCGGGGTGAGACAGAAGGACGGGACGGGGTGGGAACTAGCCAAGGTTAGGTTAGGTGATATATTAACTGGGGTGTGTAATCGTCAGGCGTGGTAGATCCCTCAACCTAGGTCATGACCCCTCGTTAGTCTTTTTTTTTTTTTGGGGGGGGGGGGGGGCACTCCCCTACATCCTTGTGTAAGGTGAAGCGCAGAAGCGTTTACAGCGCCCAACAGGGAAACATGCTAAGTTCATGCTTGCCTTTATGTCTCATGAGTTAAGGACGTAGAAGCCTGAAGAGTCAGCGGTTTATGTCATCAAGGTATTGGAAGCTCCAACAACTTGTCCCTGAATATGAATTCGCAACTTTCGACTTACAGCAGGTACCTACTTTACAGCAGGTACCTACCTTACTGCTAGGTGAACAGGGACTAATCGGGGCTAGGAAGTAAGTCCAAACAACTTCCACCGGCCCGGGAATCGAACCTGTGACATCTTGCTTGCGAGTCAAGAGCGATACCGCTTCTACCACCGGCCCCCTCGTTAGTCTTCACGAGTTGAGATCATCAGGGGAGGTGGTTGGGGTCAGGAGGTGGGGTCAGGGGTCAGGTTAGGACCTTGACCTACCTTGACCTCTTTAAACAACCTCACAACTTTCTTTACTTGTCTCTGTCTTACACCTCAGCAACAACAACTACAACAACTACAACAACTACTACAGCATCAACAACATCAACAACTACAACAACTACAACATCAACAACAACTACAACAACTACTACAGCATCAACAACATCAACAACTACAACAACTACAACATCAACAACAACTACAACATCAACAACTACTACAACATCAACAACATCAACAACATCAACATCAACTACAACAACAATAATAACGACAGTAACATCAGCAGCAATAACAACAACAAAAATATTAATAACAACGACAAAACAGCAATAAACAACAATGATAAACAAGAAGAAGATCAAGAATAAGAATAAGAAACACAAATAAAGACAACATAGAGAAATAAAACAAGAGAACCAAACAAGAAGAAGGAATAAGTAGAAACAAAAGAAGAACGAAGAAACAAAACGATAACGAGTGGCAGAAGAGGCGACGCTTATGTTGAGAGAGATTATTAAAAAGCCATCAGGCGAGGACACTGGTAGCTGACCTGACCTTTTGACCTCTACTTAATTTGGGGAGTAATTTCTGTTTCTCTGTCTGTCTGTCTGTCTTTGTTTCTCTGTCTGTCTGTCTGTCTGTTACAAATATTAACGACAGGGAACAAGTCTACTGCAACCGGACCATCGGAAAATGTGTGAAGGTTTCAGATGGCGGACAAAGGTTAGGTTAGGTTAGCAATTGTTACGTCATCCACACACACACACACACACACACACACACACACACACACACACACACCCCTTCACCTTGAATAAATCAAATAAGGAGGATCTAGAGGAGTATATCCTTGTTGCCACAGAAAACGGAAGTCATGGCGTAAAAACCAGTCCAGGGTGAAGGGTGTATGGACCCCAACCAGTCACGTTAGACCCTGGTGATGTTGGGGCCCATTTGACCTCCTGTTATCAAGGTACACACAATATAATCACCTCTTATAGGTATTGAAACACACACACGTACACGAGGAATACTCACACATGTACACGAGGAACACACACACACTTACGTACACGAGGAACACACACACACACACACCAGCAGGTTAGGCACGATAATCCCGTAGAGTTGTGTGAGTTTTTGGTTAATTAAAAGTCAGTGATTTGATTTAATTTGTGTTGTATATTATGTGAGGGAAGGAGGGAGGGGTGGTGAGGGGGAGGGAGGGAGGGAGGGAGTTGGGGGTGGTAGTGAAGGAAGGCAAAGAAGGAAGGTTTAGGATGGTGAGGGAGGGAAGCGAGTGAGGGATCAGGGAGGGAAAGGGAGGGAAGGGGAGTGTGAGTTAGTAGATGGTGATTGGCGCCGTGCCAAGCTTACACCTTCCCTCCCTCCCTCCCTCCCTCCCTCCTTCTCGCTTATATACATTTTCCTTTCCTCCTCTAACACTGCAACTGTCACCACCACTATCATCATCATCATCATCACTACTACTACTACTACTACTACTATCATCACCACCATTTCTCCTTTGTGTTTCGGCAACCAGAACAATTTCTACAACGATTCGGTGAACGTGTGTGTGTGTGTGTACGTATAGAGTCTAGACACGAGACAGACAGACAGACAGACACGGCTTTGATCTTGCTTTGTACCTGTTCAATTTCTTATACGGTATAGGTCTGGTCTGGATGACACACACACACACACACTAGTACACAGTTTCCTCAATGACTCAGCACCATGATAAGTGAATTTGACCCATAAATGTGGACTCAACGACGTGGGATATCTTCAACATTCACCTTCCCGCAATGTTGAATGTTTATGTTATCATTAATCCGTAATTCTTTTGGTTAGAACGATGTGTGTTATGTGTTTGTTTCGTTTAAGTCATTTGGTGGATAGAATGTTAGATCTTTCTGTATTTCTCTCTTTTTATAAATGAAAGAATGACGTGGACTTTATTTCTTTATGTTGGTGGTGTAGAATGATGGGTATTGTGTATTTCATTAGGTCTGATGAAGGGAGAATGACTGGGGTGTTTTAAACAGGTTATTTCGTAAGTTAAAATGATAAAGGTTTGTGTTTGTGGTTTTTAATGATAGAAGAATGACGACGTTATTAGAATATCGCCATTGGTAACTGGTATCGTTCTATCATCGTTATTTGTCGTCACTCCACAAGGGAAAGTTTAAAGAACGATAAGAAAATATTTACAACATTTACATTTCCTTGCTGGAAGTAAACGAATGAAAAGTGAGAGAGCAACTCGGGAGAGAAAGTCAACGATTCGCTTTTGTTTTATTGTTGACATTCACGTTTGCGAAGGAATAAATGCAAGAGGTTGTGGTACTTATGATTTGGCGCCAAAGACAAAAGCGTAACGTGTCGAAAGATATAGTGATTCTGGTACTTATAACTAGGCGCTGAAAACAAAAGGATAGCGCACCGACAAGTCATGTATAGGGATTCTGGTACTTATAACTAGGCGCTGAAAACAAAAGCATAGCGCAACGACAAGTCATGTATAGGGATTCTGGTACTTATAACTAGGCGCTGAAAACAAAAGCATAGCGCACCGACAAGTCATGTATAGGGATTCTGGTACTTATAACTAGGCGCTGAAAACAAAAGCATAGCGCACCGACAAGTCATGTATAGGGATTCTGGTAGTTACAATTTGACGCCAAAGATAAAATCAATGTGTTAATGAGGTCTACATGCCACCAAAAAAACAAATGCAGGATTCTTGTACTTATACTTTGGTGCCAAGAACCAAACCAGTTGTCGTTAAGGAAAACAAGAGTGAGCGTCAAGAGAAAATAGACGCGCAATAGGTTATAGAACATAATAATTTGTCGCTAAAAGTAAGAGCAGCGCGCGTGAAAGGAAAATAGAATTACAGGGTTTCTAGTACTTATAATTTGGCCTGAAAAACCGAGGCAGCGCGCATGACGTGAACAAATCATAGGGCTTTAGATATTTATAATTTGACGCCTAAAACAAAAGAATATCAAAAGTTGGGGGAAAGGTTCAGGTACTTATGATCTGGCACTGTATAACAAATGCGACGCGCGTCAGAATGTCTACAGTAACATCATCGACAACAACAAAAGCGCCCAAAATAACAGAAAATGACAACAATAACAACAAATTAATAAAATAAAAGCGCGAAACGAAGAACTCTCAACAGTTCATCATGAAAGAGAAAGTTCTTTTTCCCTCGCAATTTACAACAAATTCCGCCTCCATTTTTCTTCCATTCCTCTCGCAATTTACATGAATGGAGTTTAGAAAGTGGAATTGAGAGAGAGAAAGAGGAAGAGAGAAGGATGGTAACAGGAAACAAAAGCTAATTATAGGTAAATGGAAGAGAGAGATAGAGAAACAGAGAGAGAGAAAAAAAATTAGATAGAGAGAAACAGAAACAGTGAGGGAGAGAGAGAGAAACAGTGAGGGAGAGAGAGTTAAACAGTGAGGGAGAGAGAGAGAAACAGTGAGGGAGAGAGAGAGAAACAGTGAGGGAGAGAGAGAGAGAAACAGTGAGGGAGAGAGAGAGAAACAGTGAGGGAGAGAGAGAGAGAAACAGTGAGGGAGAGAGAGAGAGAAACAGTGAGGGAGAGAGAAAGGTACCCTAGTGGACACCACCCATCCACCAAGGCCGGGCAAGGACGTCTCCACTATACTACTACTGATCCACCGTCACTCATCCACTTATATCCTCCTCTCCCTCACTTATACTTACAAATTATACTTACATACTTTAGATGATATTAAGTAGATAATATATCTGTTCTGTCTCACACTTACAAACTCTACTTACTTACTTACGATGCTGAGTTAAAAGTGTTAAGTAAGAGGCTGTAAATACAAGGACGTTACCACACACTTAACCATTACTTTTCGTTCACTTAAATCAATGTTTCTTACTACCTCTATCTTACTTAACATACTTATAATTATTTATCTAACTTTTAAGTGAATTGGGAGCATAACGTAGAGATATTGGGGAAAATAGTGAGATATTGGGGAAAATAGTGAGATATTGGGGAAAATAGTGAGATATTGGGGAAAATGGTGAGATATTGGGGAAAATGGTGAGATATTGGGGAAAATAGTGAGATATTGGGGAAAATGGTGAGATATTGGGGAAAATGGTGAGACATTGGGGAAAATGGTGAGATATTGGGGAAAATGGTGAGATATTGGGGAAAATGGTGAGACATTGGGGAAAATGGTGAGGTATTGGGGAAAATGGTGAGATATTGGGGAAAATAGTGAGATATTGGGGAAAATGGTGAGATATTGGGGAAAATAGTGAGATATTGGGGAAAATGGTGAGATATTAGGGAAATGGAGCCGTAGTTTTGGGAAAGGGGTTATAGTAAGTAGGAGTCAGCTGGTTCACTCCCTATCAGGTGTTTTTCGGGGGGTCTAGCGCCTCACTTACCTCCCCCCTCACCCCCCTCATCACCCTCTCCTCCCCCTTCACCACCCTCTCCTTCCCCCTTCCCACCCTCTCCTTCCCCCTCACCACCCTCTCCTTCCCCTTCCCACCCCCTACCCCCAACCACCTTCAAGTTGACTGTAATCGTGGCGTAACCCTCCGGCCAAGCCCTGTTACCCCCACCTCTCTCTCTCTCTCTCTCTCTCTCTCTCTCTCTCTCTCTCTCTCTCTTTACCTACCTCCTTCACTCCTTCCCTCCCTCCCTCCCTCCCTCCCTAACTGGTGTGTTAAGTGAAGGTATCTTGTTAAGGTAGAGTCTCAGTGTAATTCTAACATTATTTTAGTATTTACCTCAAGTCAACCAGTTACATACATTCTTACACCTAACAATAACCTAACTACAACCTAACCTAACCACAACCTAACCTAACCACAACCTAGCCTAACCACAACCTAACCTAACCACAACCTAACCTAACCACAACCTAGCCTAACCACAACCTAACCTAACCACAACCTAACCTAACCACAACCTAACCTAACCACAACCTAACCTAACCACAACCTAACCTAACCACAACCTAACCTAACCACAACCTAACCTAACCACAACCTAACCTAACCACAACCTAACCTAACCACAACCTAACCTAACCACAACCTAACCTAACCACAACCTAACCTAACCACAACCTAACCTAACCACAACCTAACCTAACCACAACCTAACCTAACCACAACCTAACCTAACCACAACCTAACCTAACCACAACCTAACCTAACCACAACCTAACCTAACCACAACCTAACCTAACCACAACCTAACCTAACCACAACCTAACCTACCACAACCTAACCTAACCACAACCTAACCTAACCACAACCTAACCTAACCACAACCTAACCTAACCACAACCTAACCTAACCACAACCTAACCTAACCACAACCTAACCTACCACAACCTAACCTAACCACAACCTAACCTAACCACAACCTAACCTAACCACAACCTAACCTAACCACAACCTAACCTAACCACAACCTAACCTAACCACAACCTAACCTAACCACAACCTAACCTAATCATTCTATTAATTCACGCATCCTCATCTGCCCAGTGTCAGTCCAGTCTCCATTACCCACATGACGTTCACACTATGTAAACAAACTCAACATGACCTAAATTTTTTTCTTGCAGGTAATTGGAGGTGAGAGAGAACGCGTCTGCTATTGGGCGAGTGCAGGTAATAGTAACGTCAGCGTATACCTTTCCCAGTAGTAGTGACGTCATCGTATACCTCTACTAGAAATTATGACGTAATTAGTATTGTTGACGTCATTAGTAGTAGTAGTGACGTCATCGTATACCTCTACTAGAAATTATGACGTAATTAGTATTGTTGACGTCATTAGTAGTAGTAGTGACGTCATCGTATACCTTTACTAGAAATTATGACGTCATCGTATACCTTTACTAGAAATTATGACGTTATCGTATACCTTTACTAGAAATTATGACGTCACCATGATAAGGTCGCAGGATTGGTGGACCGTCCGTGTGAAAGTTGCTACAGTATTCCTGACGGTAGACGGACCTGGAGAGTGATGGGGAATGGGGAAATAGGGAAGGTAATGGGGTGTGAGGTGACGGGGGTGTGGGAGAGAGAGAGAGAGGGGAGGTAATGGGGTGTGAGGTGAGGGGGTGTGGGAGAGAGAGAGAGAGAGGGAAGGTAATGGGGTGTGAGGTGAGGGAGAGAGAGAGGGAAGGTAATGGGGTGTGAGGTGAGGGGGTGTGGGAGAGAGAGAGAGAGGGAAGGTAATGGGGTGTGAGGTGAGGGGGTGTGGGAGAGAGAGAGAGAGAGGGAAGGTAATGGGGTGTGAGGTGAGGGGGTGTGGGAGAGAGAGAGAGAGAGGGAAGGTAATGGGGTGTGAGGTGAGGGGGTGTGGGAGAGAGAGAGAGAGGGAAGGTAATGGGGTGTGAGGTGAGGGGAGAGAGAGAGAGAGAGAGAGAGAGAGAGAGAGAGAGAGAGACCTAACCTAACCTAACGTCAACAAATATATACATTAAAGAACCTGTACAGTACATGTCCAATACGAAAATAAATTAACGACCATCCGAGTAAACTAGATCATTAAGCTGACCAATCACAGGAAGGATGGTATTAGCATTAAAATAAACTTAAAAATCGTTATAATCATTTAAAAATCACTTCCGGATAAACTTACGTAACTAATCATTAACCAATTACTACTATAATATCTTTTAACATCAATATAAGACAAAGAACATTAAGAAAAATAAAATACTAAATAAATAAACATTACTCAATAGTTAATGTAAATATGTAGTGTACTCTCTCTGACAGACCCGGGAGTGAAGGGCCGCTCATGCCAAGGTAACCTGTGGCTAGTGTCTTATGGCTTTAAAACCTCAAGATTACTATATGATTAAAGGAATGATGAGGTTTATTTAGTTGTCTTCTTGTTTATTGTACGTAAGGTTGATAATAATAATAGTAGTAATCATAATAAAACTCTATATATATTTAGGGTGTTTTAAAGAATGTTAATATATAAAAAAAAGTTAACAGGAAGATATTTTACCATTACGACGTAGATATATTTACTACCATTACCTCATAATTACTTCACTACAGATGAGTAAAGAAACCGCGTATGTTTGTTCTCTCTTAATGGCTGCAAGGTGAGAAAATGGAGGTTGATGGGTGGGTAGACTTAGGTATTCACGAGGCATGCGTTACTCTGTCGTGCAGTGAGTCTTTGTGTTCATGTGGGGGTGAGTATGTGTATGTGTTTTATTCGTACATGTGTGTGTCTATGTGCGTGAATGCGTATAGTAGTCGTGCGTATATGTGAGTAACCGTGGTTCATATTTCCACCCTCCCTCACACCTTTCCGTAACTGAAAAATGTAGATTCCTTCACAGAGAAAAAATAAGGCGACACTTTCACATGAGGGGGGGGAAAAACCTGTTACCCACGTCCTGTGTACGTTACCACCCCCCACCCCACCCCCCCCCCCAACGAGTACAGTGTTACAGTGGTGTGTCGTTACAGTGGTGTGTCGTTACAGTGGTACTCT
This sequence comes from Homarus gammarus, assembly GCA_958450375.1. Taxonomy (NCBI): domain Eukaryota; kingdom Metazoa; phylum Arthropoda; class Malacostraca; order Decapoda; family Nephropidae; genus Homarus; species Homarus gammarus. The sequence continues at coordinate 787,277 of CAUDMG010002646.1, read as the reverse complement.
CGCTCAAAAGTGCTGTTCAGTTCACCACAAAGTATTAATTCTACATCCACCACAGTGTGTCCACTCCTAGTTATTAAGTGATGATTTTATTGTTATGTGTGTAATATGATTCTGTTGTTGTTGCGTCAGGGAAGTGAAGCGACTTGTAAGCACTGTTAGCTTTTCCCGCCAAAAGTATTAACTGTTTACCATAATGACGGAATAGAATGTAACGCTAAACTGCAATGTTGACAAATGTGACGTCATAGTTTTGCTCTAAAAGTGGTGTTTACATGTATGACGTCACATATTTCCCGCTAGAAGAACATTGTTAATAACCACCCCCCTGTGAGGCTTTTATCCAATAATTTCTCTCTTTACTAGTGACGTCTAAAGAATAAACATGTAATGGTAACCTTCCTGTTGTGGACTCTATCTTTTCTATTGCAACTATGACGTCACAAGCGTAAACCCCTCCCCCTGTTGACTCGCTCAGCTGTTCAGAGTAAACATTAGCTTCCCACCACCGACCAACCACGTGCCGGGAAACTTTTTATTTACGCGTATGACGACACAGAAATAACACCTACTTTACGTTTAATCAATAAATTGTAATACTTTTAAAAGGAATAAATAAATGAATATATTGAGAGTATTTGGTGATAATGTGTTAATGAGGAGAGACTGGAGCTATGGGCCAGGGTTGATTTATATCATTTATCGTTGGGTGAAAGTCTGTGTTCGTAAGATGACTCCAGATTCACAAAGGTTCGCACCGTCATTAATTTCTCTCGTAAGTAAAGATCATTAAGTATAAGTGTACGTAAAGTATTAAACGCCAAATATCCTCACTTATAAAGACAAAATGGGATTTTTATTATAATAATTTATCTTAGATCATCACTGAAAAGAAATAACTATCGTACGAATCTCTGTGAATCAGGATCATAGTTAAAGAAAGAAATAAAAGACATTCACGTGGGATGAACTCAGTCAGTCTTAGTAAGTGTACAACATAACACAGAGATAGTGAGTGTATGTCTGTCCTTCCCTCCCTCTCCCCGCACCTCACTGATGGAAGGTCGTCGTGTGAGGGATATGACTGGGGGTTAATAAAGGTTGACTCGTGTTAATGGTGTCGTTAAACTCAAGATCTGTACTTACACCCGCGTTAAGGTCTCTCCTATAGTGTAGTTTATTTTTTATTACAACAACAACAACCATAACAACAATAACAACAATAATAATAACAACAACAATAACAACAATAATAACAACTAACAACCATCAACAACAATAACAGCTACTACTGCAACTACTATTACTATTACTACTATTGATAATAATAATAAGACACACACACACCTCCCACACTCTCCTTCACCCCACACACACCCTAACACACCCCACACACACCCTACCACACCCTACACACACACCCTACCACACCCTACCACACCCTACACACACACCCTACCACACCCTACACACACCCTACCACACCCTACACACACACCCTACCACACCCTACACACACACCCTAACACACCCTACACAGAGATAATTACATCTTCAAATTTACCTTAAATTGGATCATATAAAAATAAATGTACCTTAAGATTGGTCACTTACTCATAAATTAATGTTTCTTGTCACTTCCCCAATTTGGTGTTACATTACGTAGAGAGAGAGAGAGAGAGAGAGAGAGAGAGAGAGAGAGAGAGAGAGAGAGAGAGTTACCCAGCCATGAGTTAAATAGTACAGTCAGTCACCTGCTAAAACCATATGTGTGTGTGTGTGTGTGTGTGTGTGTGTGCCCTACATGGTTTCTAAGTCCTTACATTCCCTTTCTAGAGACCGCCTGGGCTCTTGAAACCGTTTACGTGTTCTCTTGAGGTTTTTACTGAGAAACACCGTGATTATATCGTCATTTTCAGCTGGTATCTTATGCTCCCCCCCCCCCCACGAGACCAAGAGCATAATGTTTTCTATGTCTGTTTTTAATTCACTTTAGAAACCGCTACGATATTGTTTTTTATTATTAATTGGTTTCTAAGTCCCAGATCCTCATTACAGAACCACAATGGAGCAATATGACCACTCAAGGACCATAATTACACCATGTAAACCACGAGACACTTGCAAAATGGATGTTATAGAGGCCGGAAATGCTCCCTCCAGGGCCCTGTAAAAGTAATGCTTGCTCTAGGGCCTTGTAATGGTTTTATGCTCGCTCCAGGGCCATGTAACACTTTTATGCTCGCTCCAGGGCCATGTAACACTTTTATGCTCGCTCCAGGGCCCTTTGGTAAACATTATGAAACATGAAATAACTTATGGGAGTTTTTGGCGGGAAACACACACACACACACACACACACACACACACACACGACTGGGATTCACAAAATCTCATACGATATAACTAGTTGACACTCACTTTCTTTATTTTCTCTCTCTCTCTTTCTTTATTCATTTTCTGTCTCTCTTCTGTCTGTCTGTCTTTCTCTGTCTGTCTGTCTCACACCGGCAGGTTAGTGTGGTCTACCTGGTAACGCTTAAGGCCGTGGTGGAGTGTCAAGGTGACTCAGTCTAGTTGTGGTACACTGTGGGGAGGAGGAGGAGGAGGAGGGGGAGATGAGGGAGGAGGAGGGGGAGGAGGAGGGGAAGAAGATGAGGGAGGAGGAGGAGGAGGAAGAGGGGGAGGATAGGGAAGAAGAAGAGGAAGAAGGGAAGAGAGAAAGAAGTTGAGTGAGGAGAAGAGGATGAGGAGAGGTAGAAGAGAGAGGAGTAGAGGTACGAGAAGAGGATGGGTAGAAGAGGGAAGAGAAGGAGGAAGACTAGGGGATACAGGAAGAGGAAGGAGGAAATAGGAAAAATAGAGAATTATTGACACAACCTAAACATGTTCTCTCTCTCTCTCTCTCTCTCTCTCTCTCTCTCTCTCTCTCTCTCTCTCTCTCTCTCTCTCTCTCTCTTCTTCTTCTTCCCGCAAGATCAATATGGGCCGCAGGCGGTCTAGTTGAGACACTGTGTACCTGGTCTGTCTCGCCGCAATTCTCAGGACAGCCGCAGTCAACCTTGTGGGAGTTAGTGAAAGTGCCGCAGGCGTCCACTCTCTCTCTCTCTCTCTCTACTATATCGTATCTCTCTCTCTCTCTCTCTCTCTCTCTCTCTCTCTCTCTCTCTCTCTCTACTATATCGTATCTCTCTCTCTCTCTCTCTCTCTCTCTCTCTCTCTCTCTCTCTCTCTCTCTCTCTCTACTATATCGTATCTCTCTCTCTCTCTCTCTCTCTCTACTATATCGTATCTCTCTCTCTCTCTCTCTCTCTCTCTCTCTCTCTCTCTCTCTCGCCAGTCAAGCACCACAGTCAACAAGTGGACAGTTAAGTTGCATCAGCTGACTGTAACTGACTGGTACTGATAGACTGTTTGAGTGGAGTCATTGTTGATGGTTTGTGTTAAGTCATTTATATACACAGTTACCCCCCCTTTACTACCCCCTCACCCTCTTTACTACCCCCTCACCCTCTTTACTACCCCCTCACCCCCCTTACTACCCCCTCGCACCCCCTAATACCTACTCACCCCCCCTTACTACCCCTGCGCCCCCTCACACACCCCCACCCCCTCACACACCCCCACCCCCTCACACACCCCCGCCCCCTCACACACCCCCGCCCCCTCACACACCCCCGCCCCCCTCACACACCCCCGCCCCCTCACACACCCCCGCCCCCCCTCACACACCCCCGCCCCCCCTCACACACCCCCGCCCCCCCTCACACACCCCCGCCCCCTCACACACCCCCGCCCCCCTCACACACCCCCCGCCCCCCTCACACACCCCCTCCCCCCTCACACACCCCCGCCCCCCTTAACACACCCCCGCCCCCTCACACACCCCCGCCACCCTCACATCCCCCCACCCCCTCACACATCCTCGTCACACTAATCCTACCCTACCCTACCCTACCCTACCCTACCCTAACCTAACCTACCCTACCCTACCCTACCCTAACCTACCCTACCCTAACCTACCCTACCCTACCCTACCCTAACCTACCCTACCCTACCCTACCCTAACCTACCCTACCCTACCCTAACCTACCCTACCCTACCCTAACCTACCCTACCCTACCCTACCCTACCCTAACCTACCCTACCCTACCCTACCCTACCCTAACCTACCCTACCCTACCCTAACCTACCCTACCCTACCCTACCCTACCCTACCCTACCCTACCCTACCCTACCCTACCCTAACCTAAACCTACCCTACCCTACCCTAACCTACCCTACCCTACCCTACCCTAACCTAACCTACCCTACCCTACCCTACCCTAACCTACCCTACCCTACCCTACCCTACCCTACCCTACCCTACCCTACTCTACCCTCATATAACCTAACCCCATATAGCCTTAACTATTCACTAACTACGACAATCCAGAGGCTGTTTTGCGAGAAATGATGACGTCAGAGAGAAAGCAAAGATGATTGGCTAATTTCTTGTGGTTATGATGAAGGTACACAGACGGTGGAGGAGGAGGGAGGAAGAGGGTGGTGGAGGAGGAGGAGGAGGAGGAAGAAGGAGAGGAGGAGGAGGAGGAAGAAGGAGAGGAGGAGGAAGAAGAAGAAGGAGAGGAAGAGGAGGAGTTACATTTCATTTTACTTACGAGATATTATCATGCAAGATGTTTACAAAGTCCCTTGATGTTCGTGTTTACAGAATTCATTGGGTTAGGTTAGGTTTTGTTTGCTTAGGTTACATTACGTTATATTATGTTGTGTTAGGTTAGGTTGGGGCCCATTAGGACTGTTACACCTAATTGAACTGGGGCCCATTTGGACTGTAGCCCTACTTAACCTTTAATTAGCAGACCTTCGGGGAATCCCATCTTGAGCAACACACAGGTGACCAACTCAGGTGACCGACTATTAAGGCAACACGAGGGAGAGCATGGTATTTCCTGCCCCCCCCCTCCCCCCCCCCCACACACACACCATCTGTGAGGAAATTACTACACCACGTCAGGCCCCTGATAACACCATCTGTGAGGGAATTACTACACCACGTGAGGCCCCTCATAACACCATCTGTGAGGTAATTACTACACCACGTGAGGTCCCTCATAACACCATCTGCGAGGGAATTACTACACCACGCCAGGTCCCTCATAACACCATCTGAGGGAACTACTACACCACGCGAGGTCCCTCCTAACACCATCTGGGAGGGAGTTACTACACTACGAGTTTGCTGTTCAACACCTACATTAATCTGTATGTTCACTGTATGTTCCTTTACCTTTCTCTAATGAAGGCTTTTGTTAAACCACCAATGTATGTAATAAGTCATTTATGTCCAATGTATATTTTCAGCCTTCGGGCTGCAGTATTTTTTCACTAAACCGTCAATTATTATTATTATTATTATTATTACACGTCTCACCTTAACACCTAAAACCATTACCTAAAATCCGTAAGTCTTACCTTTAAAACACCTAAAATCAGTACCAGAAGACACGTAAACCTGACACAGACACAGACACAGACACAGACACTCACACTCCTGGAACGACGAGTGAGTGAGTGAATGAGTGAGAGTTTTGGGGCAGTAGGTATAGAGGTTACTGAAGGTGATGCCCTTGAGGTACTACTACAGGAGGGAGGAGGAGGTCATGAGAAGGTGGTTAAGTTACTCCCTGAACCACGAACCCCGAGAGATTCAGACTCGCGAATCCGAAGCATTTAGTGATAGAATAATGCATCACACACACACACACACACACACACACACACACACACACACTAGTCTCCTTCTCTTGTGAACGCTAAAGATGGCAGCGACTCCTGGCCAAAACATGATTAAAGTCTCTAATTCTTGTTCAACGTGTCCAGTGTAGAGAGGAATATACTGAGGATCGTGACCAGACTGTGGATAATGGTGTCAGGGGTCAAGAGGTTGGTGTCAGGGGTCAGGAGGTTGGTGTCAGGGGATGTTAGGGCTTGTAGGTTCGTGTCAGGTGGTGTGAGGTATGTAGGTTGATAACGGGGGATTTCAGGGGTCAGCAGGGGGTGTCAGAGCCTTCCAGTTGGTGTCAGGGGTCATTAGGGGGTGTCAGAGCCTTCCAGTTGGTGTCAGGGGTCAGTAGGGGGTGTCAGAGCCTTCCAGTTGGTGTCAGGGGTCAGTAGGGGGTGTCAGAGCCTTCCAGTTGGTGTCAGGGGTCAGTAGGGGGTGTCAGAGCCTTCCAGTTGGTGTCAGGGGTCAGTAGGAGGTGTCAGAGCCTTCCAGTTGGTGTCAGGGGTCAGTAGGGGGTGTCAGAGCCTTCCAGTTGGTGTCAGGGGGTGTCAGGGGTCAGTAGGGGGTGTCAGAGCCTTCCAGTTGGTGTCAGGGGGTGTCAGGGGTCAGTAGGGGGTGTCAGAGCCTTCCAGTTGGTGTCAGGGCATGTCAGGTGGTGTCATTCCTGAAGTTAAGTGTCAGGGTCTGCCAGGTTAGTGTCAGGGGGTGTCAGGTTAGTATCAGGGGTTGCCAGTGCCTGTAGAAATTAATATACGTTGACCTGACCTCATAATTTGACCTCATAAATTCTAGACCAATGATATGCAACATCTTCAGTACACTGGTTCATGTTTTAAACAAGTTTATTTTTCTCGTATTTCAAGTTTATAATAACGTGCAATTTGATTTAGTTTCTTATATCAAGGTTGTAATGGGGTCGTGTGTGTGTGTGTGTGTGTGTGTGGATATTTCTACTTGTTGTCTTAGCACTTACTCTCACAATGACAGACAGACAGACAGAGAGACAGACAGACAGACAACCAGACAGACAGACAGACAGACAGACAGATCTACCATTACCCTTACACCTCCCCCCCCCCTCCCAAATGCGTCAGAAAGCTCTATACTCGCCACTTTCACTCAAGAAACCACTATATTCCTTTCACCATTCATCTACCTGCAATAACCCCTCGTAACTCTACCACAATCTTCACTACTGTTCACTACTGTTCACTACTGTTCACTACTGTTCACTACTGTTCATTACTGTTCATTACTGTTCACTCATAGCCGTAAATTGTTCATGTAATTGTTCTCTCTTTCTTGTGGTAATGGTGTGTGTGTGTGTGTGTGTGTGTGTGTGTGTGTGTCTGTGTAATAATAATAATAATAATTAACGGTTTATTGAAAGAGCTTGGCAGACAGAAGGCTGAAAATATACAGTTACATATTTGGGGAATGGGTTACGAATTACAAATAATATACAAGTAACATAAGTGACACAAATAAGACATATAATAACTTAGATGGGGAAAAGCTCAAACTACAGTTCATTTCAACATAGTGACAGTGTAAGGAGCAGTGTTTACTGGGAGTGAATACACTGATTTATTACAAGTTATTGATAATTTTTACAATGGTTGGGACTGGGCTGTTCTTATAGCGATCAGTTCGTGCACGTATGGGCTGGATGCGGTTGTGGTGTCGAACAGCAATTCTCGGACTCGGGATCTCAGGTGGTAGTAGGAGCCGGTGTCGGGGATGGTGTAGAAGCTTCTTACCAAATTTGCAGATGAGGTCGTGGTGATGGTCAGTGAGAGTCGAAAGGGTCAGTGTGTTGAGCGCTTCTTGATATGTGGAGTAGGAGGGGGAGAGAATAATCTTGCATGCCCTCTTTTGCACTTTTTCTAGGTGTTTACGTTGTGTGGCATTTAGGGAGGAAGACCAGGTAGGGGAGGCATAGGTGAGCTTGGGAAGTATGGATGTTGTGTAAACACTGAGGAGCTCGTGTGCAGGAACTCCGAGGGACTTGAGTCGGCGGAGGAGGTGGAGACGGAAACTGGAGGATTTGACAACTTCATTGACGTGTGGTTTCCAATTTAGTTTGTTGTCTATGGTGACGCCGAGGAGCTTCGTGGAATCTACAACCTGGAGTGTGTTGGGACCTAGAGTAATGTGTGTGTGTGTGTGTGTGTGTGAGTAAGTGTATAAATAAGTGTAAAATCACGTCACCAAGGCCCCACAACACACTAACACCATCTTCCAAGTCAATCAATCACCAAGTCAATCACCAAGTCAATCACCAAATCAATCACCAAATCAATCACCAAGTCAATCACCAAGTCAATCACCAAATCAATCACCAAATCAATCACCAAATCAATCACCAAGTCAATCACCAAGTCAATCACCAAGTCAATCACCAAATCAATCACCAAGTCAATCACCAAATCAATCACCAAGTCAATCACCAAGTCAATAAATAACAGGATAAACACTCAATTAATTCCTTCACGTGTAACAGGTGACCTACAGTACAGTATATATAATCTCTCTTACCTGTTCCACCTGTTCGTAAATAATGGAGATAAGAGACATATGGATAAAAACTAGGAAGAGGAGAAGAAGAAGAAGAACTAGTTTGAGGTGTTGATGATGTAAGAAGAAGGAAGAAGAAGAAGGAAGAAGAAGAATAGGCTTTATTTGATGTTTGTTTTTGACATGGGAAAGATACCTACATGGCGGCCATTTTGGATTTGGAGCAATGAAGGAATTACGACTGCTATTACTGCTACTGTTATTTCTACTACTACTACTACTGCTACTACTACTACAGGTGTTTATGACGGGTTCCTAATGAGTCAGGTACCAGGTCTGTATGCTATAAGTTACCTCCTTCACCTACGCACCGATAGTAACCTTTTCAAACAGGGTTGGGTGAAAAGTTACAAAGTTTCGCTGAGTCATCTTGTGTGTGTGTGTGTTTTGTTGTGAAGGTAATATGACGTCATGGGTGAGGTGTGACGTTATGGGTAGGGTGTGTGACGTCATGGGTGAGGTGTGACGTTATGGGTAGGGTATGTGACGTCATGGATAGGGTGTGTGACGTCATGCAGGGTGTCGTCACGGATTTTGAAAATAGTGGAAAGATATTTGAATTTACGATTTATTTTGATATACAGACAGACGCAAAAAACCAGTTGACCGCCATAATTGACCTTTTCCATGAAGTCTGTCCATTGGGTGAGGAACCAATCATAATTGTACCCGAAGAAGAAAAGACATTCCCATTGGTCAGTGTTATATAGGTCAGCTAGTAGGCACGACCCCGTATGCCACATCTTCATTAACTACAATCTTTAAAACGATCAAAAACATATAAAAAGTATTGCAGTATGTTTAGTTTTTTATTTGTTTGATTTCGTTTTATTTGTTGTGGGAGAAAGGTGATTGTTTTGTTTGTTTAGTGGTTTGTGAAGATTGTGTTTGGGGAGATGTGGCACCGTTGGAAATTTTCGACGAGCGGTTGTAAACAAAGATTATGTAATGTGGGTGGAGGAGGTGGAGGAGGGGGTGGGGGTGGAGGGGGTGGAGGGGGAGGTGGAGTAGGAGGGGTGAGAGGAAGAAGAAGAATAAGAGGAAGAGGAGGGAGGAGGAAGAAAAGGTGAGATGAAGAAGAGGAGGAGGAGGAACACGAAGAGAAGTAGGAAGAATTATGTATCATATTGACAGTATTTCTTTCGACCTCTTACTAAGTATTTATCTCTCTCTCTCTCTCTCTCTCTCTCTCTCTCTCTCTCTCTCTCTCTCTCTCTCTCTTCTCATCTCACTTTCAATTTTTCTCCCTCTTTCCTTCACATAAGCCCCCCCCTCCCTCCCCCCCTCTACAATAACCCCGGAGAAGTCTACCAAAACGTCCTTGTCTGACCCATGCCCTATCTCTCCCCACTCACCTCCCCTCCCCACTCCCCACTCCCCTCCCCACTCCCCACTCCCCTCCCCACTCCCCACTCCCCCCCTCCCCACTCCCCTTCCATTCCCTTTCTCTCAGCCAGACGTACCGTTACTTGCTTCAGTGACCAACATCACCTCACGTGGGTAGGGGTGAGGAGGGGAGATGGGGAGGGGAAGGAGGGGAGGGGAGGGGAGGGGAGAGGAGAGGGGAAGGGAGGGGAGAGGGGAGGGGAGGGGGGAGGGGAGGGGGAAAAGTGAGAGGCGGAAAGATAGAAGGATCTCATCAACATTACTTGCCAGACGTTATACATACATACATACATACATACATGCATGATAGGTCAGAGGTCAGGGTCAAGTTTCACACATTGTAAGTCATCTGATAGTGTCAATAAGATCACATTCTTATTAAACTCTCTCTCTTCTTATTTTTCTCTCTATCTCCTTCTTTCTTCTTTTCCTCCTATCTCCCTATTCGTAATCTTGTGGAGGAAGTAAAACTCAGAATAAATCTCTATCGGACATACACAACATGGGATCACTTGAAGAATTTCCACCCTAGCTTATATCACCTCTCCCTTTCTCTCTCTCCCTCCCTTTCTCCCTCTCCTTCCCTTCCCTCTCCCTCCCCTATCTCTCCCCCTTCCCTCCCTCACTCCACAGTTGAGTCATGGTAAGCGAAGGGGACATGGTACAGACAAGACGCCACCATTTCACCCTTTGTCTTAGTTTCCCCTAAAATTCCCCATAGAGCACCATAGAAAACGCAACCTTAGAATACCATAGAAAGTCAGAAATTTACGAGGTCTATTGTGGTTTAGATACGATGATGGAAAGTTTAATTAAAAGACGTTAAATGTTATTGTTGTGTGTTTCTATATGTTATTGGTATTGTTATTGGGAGTGGTGGTAGTAGTGGTGGGAGTGGTGGGAGTGGTGGTGGTAGTGGGGGTAGTAGTGGTGGTAGGGGTGGTAGAAGATGTGAGTGTGACAACCTTTTCAGATTTACTCACGTCAGTAATCTCTCCTCAACACAAACCAGAATTGCGTTTAATATTGAGAGGAACACACACACACACACACACACACACACACACACACACACACACACACACACTTCCCTCAATCTTGCAACATAGTGCTAAATTGCATACAAGAATAATTTCATATAAACAACGAGTATAACTTGCAATTTAGGAATGAAATATTATCTTTGGGTCATTGTGAATTACTTAATGTTGTTGTTGATTATAATACTTGAACTAACATGGTGTTGACTGTCTGAGTGTCTGTCATATAAACAAGTTTTTAATATGTCTGCATGATGCGCAACTCTTATCTTCACTTGTTTATCATGGAGTTCGAGATTTTTTTTTTATTGAGGATTAGTATTAAAAAAATTAAGTGGCTAAATGGTCATACGACTCTACTCGTGTCTTTAAGGTCACTGGTTCACTTCCAGGGTAGCCACAGTTCGCCCAGCGCCCCAGGTCGAGTGCGATGCCTACTATACCATCTCCTTATATACTGGGGAAAAGGTCTTAATATACAGTGTACTATATCCACACTGCCCCAAAACGAGTATATGGGACGTACTTTGACTATATCAGTGTTTGGTCTCGCTGTGCATGTATCTCTGCCTGTCTGCCTGTCTATCTATCTGTCTGTCTGTCTGTCTGTCTGTTCGTCCACAAAATTCGAGAACGAGTTTATAGATTTGCACCAAACATGGCAAATTTAATCAACATATAACACACCTTCCATTATATATTTTTGGTGTAAATCCCACCAAATTTGTCCATAATTTAGAGATGAAAGAAAACGATAATATGACACAGTTAAGAAGGGTAACTCACTTGTTTTTGGACAGAGTTTGTATCTGTTCCCATGATGTTTTAAATTCGCTTTCAGTGTGACTCAACTTATGCGTGGGTGATTCAGCAGAAAGGATTGTTCAATAGTTACGTAATTTCCTTCCTGTCTAAAGAAACATATTTTTTTTTATTTACGGTACAAAAGAATACATATTATTATATAAAAGTCATTAGGTAATAGGTTAGGTTAAGGTTAGGTTTGAGTTGAGTTAGATACATATAATCAATAAACTCATCAAATTTATATAGATTATAGATAATACAGATATATAAACAACTTATTAAATTAATATACATATACAGTACATCTATCCATAACCATCAACCAGCGTAAAGAAAAACAAAAACCCATCGCGGGACTCAATTATTTTACATCTATAGTCTTTAGAAAAACAAAAACACATCGCGGGACTCAATTATTTTACATCTATAGTCTTTAGAAAAACAAAAACGCATCGCGGGACTCAATTATTTTACATCTATAGTCTTTAGAAAAACAAAAACGCATCGCGGGACTCAATTATTTTACATCTATAGTCTTTAGAAAAACAAAAACACATCGCGAGACTCAATTATTTTACATCTATAGTCTTTAGAAAAACAAAAACGCATCGCGGGACTCAATTATTTTACATCTATAGTCTTTAGAAAAACAAAAACCCATCACGGGACTCAATTATTTTACATCTATAGTCTTTAGAAAAACAAAAACACATCGCGGGACTCAATTATTTTACATCTATACACAAAACAAAAACACATCGCGGAACTCAATTTACACCCTTCTTCACAAAAACAAAAGCACATCAACAGCAACAACAACAAATACTAGATATTACTACATAAAGAAGGAAAAAATTTAATCATATCGCCACGTATTAAGACAATGAAAATAAATAAAAACTGGTTTGGCTATGAATCACAAGAGGCCAATGACGCCATGTTGTTGAAGCCTTGCACAGTGTTCAAATGATAATATGACTGACAGGGACGACACTTATTTTAATCTTAATATTTCTGTGAGTGAAAGTAAGAGTGGATACCATATGTATGATGATCCGGGTGAAGAAGAGATAGAGATAGAGAGACAGTGGGTGAGAGATAGAGTAAGGGAGAGAGAGACAGAGAAAGAGTGAGAGGCTACAGCGAGGATGACGGTCCGGATGGAAAAGAAAAGATTGAGAGAGAGATAGAGAATGTAAGAGAGAGAAAAAATGTGAGAGAGAGAGAGAGCACAAAGAGGCACTGTACTCGAACCTCTCCACTTCCCCAATTGTAAAGTTAAGTGCTTAAATACAGCTGACCGGGAGTGTCCTGGGGATCGAACCAGCAACTGTGAGGGGAGTTAACGAGCTCTTTATCCACTCAACCACCTCTTTCCTACCCGTGGATTAAGATAGTTTAACCCCTTCAGAATAACTTGTAATAGAGAAACATTATACCTTACTGCAATATGACGAGCTTAACTTGACACCTGTGACTTGACCTTAATTAATTAACAGGTAATATTCTAAACAGGTAATGGTCGTGTGTTGTTCATTTACTGACTTGTTTAGTAATGAACTTGTATTCTTATGAACAGGGGGCTGGGTGGGGTGAGAAGGGGACTGGATAGGGTGAGAAGGGGACTGGATGGGGTGAGAAGGGGACTGGATGGGGTGAGAAGGGGGCTGGATGGGGTGAGAAGGGGGCTGGATGGGGTGAGAAGGGGACTGGATGGGGTGAGAAGGGGACTGGATGGGGTGAGAAGGGGGCTGAATGGGGTGAGAAGGGGGCTGGATGGGGTGAGAAGGGGACTGGATGGGGTGAGAAGGGGGCTGGATGGGGTGAGAAGGGGGCTGGATGGGGTGAGAAGGGGGCTGGATGGGGTGAGAAGGGGGCTGGATGGGGTGAGAAGGGGGCTGGATGGGATGAGAAGGGGGCTGGACGGGACGAGAAGGGGGCTGGGCAGGGCTGGACGGGACGAGAAGGGGGCTGGGCAGGGCTGGACGGGACGAGAAGGAGGCTGGACAGGGCTGGACGGGACGAGAAGGGGGCTGGGCAGGGCTGGACGGGACGAGAAGGGGGCTGGATGGGATGAGAAGGGGGCTGGACTGGATGAGAAGGGGGCTGGACTGGATGAGAAGGGGGCTGGGCAGGGCTGGACGGGACGAGAAGGGGGCTGGGCAGGGCTGGACGGGACGAGAAGGGGGCTGGGCAGGGCTGGACGGGACGAGAAGGGGGCTGGGCAGGGCTGGACGGGACGAGAAGGGGGCTGGGCAGGGCTGGACGGGACGAGAAGGGGGCTGGATGGGATGAGAAGGGGGCTGGACGGGATGAGAAGGGGGCGAGAAATAATAACAATAGAGGCTGTTCCTCGCCACTTACAATTCACTTTACGCACAACACAGCTCTCTCTTCCTCTCTCTATCTCTCTATCTTCCTCTCTCTCTTTATCTTCCTCTCTCTCTCTCTATCTCTTTCTCTCTCTGATGGTAGATAACTGTAATTGGGTCATTCTTACTTTCATGACGAGTGTCTTTGTTTGTCTGTGTTTCCTGACCATTTCGTGTAACGTTCTTGTTGTTTTCGCTGTTTAGTGTGACGCTATTGTTGTTTTCGCTGTTTAGTGTGACGTTATTATTGTTTGCGCTGTCTAGTATTCCATGTTTTTTTTCGTTATTTAGTACTTCCTTGTTATTGTTGTTTTTTGCTGTTTATTGTTGTATTCTCTGTCAAGTATTCCATGGTTTTATGTTTTCGATATTTAGTACATCCTTGTTCTAATTTTCGGTGTTTAGTATATGTTTTATTATTGTTTTCGCTGTCTATTATCCGTTCTGCTTCGATGCGTCCGTCCGTCCGTCCGTCCGTTCCTCCTTATATGACTAAGGTGAAATGGCCAGGTGAGATGATTCTTGTTTTTGTAAGTTATTGTGTTGTAAGTAGGTTGTGTGTGTGTGAGAAAGAGAGAGAGAGACGAAAAGGAAGAGAGACAGAGAGTGAGAGAAGAGAGGATAGGGAGAGATAGAAATAAAAAAAAGAGAGACAGAAAGCACAGGAAAATATAACAAATTAAAGTGAACGAAATTAACGCAACTTCTGGACACTAAACAAGACCACTGAAAGGTTTGGGGAAAAAAACTCGTTAACTTATAACTCGGGAATAAAAAAAAATCGCAGTAAAAAAATTCAGCAAAAAGTATAGATAGTGTACGTAAAAAAAATATTGGAACAAAACACAAAAACTCAGAAACGTAAAAATAATAAGAAATTAAAGATAACAAAAAACAAAAGAATAACGCATCACACTTCGCATCGTCACCACCAGAGGGCTTTTGTTTACATGATCATTCTACATATAATAATAATAAGAACTTAAAGATAACAAAAACAAAAGAATAACGCATCACACTTCGCATCGCCACCACCAGAGGGCTTTTGGTTACATGATCATTCTACATATAATAATAATAAGAACTTAAAGATAACAAAAAACAAAAGAATAACGCATCACACTTCACATCGTCACCACCAGAGGGCTTATGTTTACATGATCATTTTACATATAATAATAATAAGAACTTAAAGATAACATAAAACAAAAGAATAACGCATCACACTTCGCATCGCCACCACCAGAGGGCTTTTGTTTACATGATCATTTTACATATAATAATAATAATAACACGCATCTAGGGTCTCAAAAATCTTCCTCCTGCATATACCAGAACAAGCGGCAGTGATGGCAAAAACACGACAAGTTGATTCTTCCGTCTGGCGTAGGTGTTAATTAAAGTATTTTGAAAATAATTCACTGATAAATATGGATTAAAGATTACGTCCATGTGTGTGTGTGTGTGTGTGGAGTAAGGATGACTATATGCTATCATGGCCCGACCTACATGTATACTGGCTGTGAGTTTGAAAGTTCTCTCGTTCTTCTTCCTGCTCCTCTCTCTCTCTCTCTCTCTCTCACTCACACATTTTACTGTTTATTATTATTATTATTATTATTATTATATTACTAAAAACTAAAAATTATCACTATTATCATTATCATCATTTAAACTCTTATATTCATTGACAACTTTAAACACTGCTTGCTTTAAGGACACACGTACACACACGCACACACACACTGGAAAGTTAACACCAATACGTTACAACATGTTTTTGTTTTTTTCACACCTCTACCGTGACCAAGGAATCTCAAGGCTACTGAGGACACTTTCCCATGTAACAGGTGTGAAAAGGTGTGTATATTGTTCCCTGTTGTTACCTGTTGTGTGCGTGTGTGTGTGTGTGCGTGCGTGCGTGCGTGTGTGTGTGTGTGTGTGTGTGTGTTTGTGTCAGGTGAGACGTGGAGTAAATTAATACCCTTGATAGAACTTGTGTTTTGAACGAGAGAGACACGTGCAGTTTTGGTAAGGACTGATGTGTTGTAACTTGAGTTGTGTCACAAGGCACCAGGGTTCACACACTCTAACACCTCTAAGTGCTACACCTGTCAAGTGCCTCCCTTACCTGTCGAGTGCCATAGGGGTTAAGTGTCTCACCTGTCGAATGCCACAGTTGTTAAGTATCTCACCTGTCGAATGCCACAGCTGTTAAGTATCTCACCTGTCTAGTGCCACACCTATCAAGTACCACACCTATCTAGTACCACACCTGTCTAGTTCCACACCTGTCTAATGCCACACCTATCAAGTACCACACCTGTCTAGTACCACACCTATCTAGTACCACACCTGTCTAGTTCCACACCTGTCTAATGCCACACCTATCAAGTACCACACCTATCTAGTACCACACCTGTCTAGTACCACACCTGTCTAATGCCACACCCATCAAGTTCCACACCTGTCTAGTGCCACACCTGTCTAATGCCACACCTATCAAGTTCCACACCTGTCTAGTGCCACACCTGTCTTGTTTCACACATTGAAGGTATTATAACACTTAGACAAAGAACCCAAACAGTAATCAGCTGACTGACCAAAACAATAACAAAGGAACAGCTGATCCGTGTAGTTCTGGACGGTACAATTGAGTTGTTTATATTTTCCAGGGAACAATGGCCTGGGGGGGGGGGGGGGGAAGAGTCAATATGTACAAGAATGCAAGCTAGATAATTTAACCAGGCGATTTGACCAGGTATTTTGACCAGGCTATTTAACCAGACTATTTGACCATCACCACACGTTTGTCCAGTCATCTCTCACCATCACTGATTCACACCACAGCCACTATTACCTCACCATCACTACCCGTTAATATCACCATCACTTCTCCCTCAATATCACCACCATGCACCACCATGCACCACCACCACCAGGTTATCGTTTTGCTCTGTTTCACTGTATACAACCTCACGCCATTGGTCATTACGTAACCTAACGGAACTGTCTGTATGTACGGCTTTGGAGGAATGGTGGTAGTTGTGGTAGGAATGGTGGTGGTGGTTGGAGGAATGGTAATAGTTGTGGTAAGTGTGGTGGTGGTGGTAAGAGGAGATATGGTGATAGTTGTGGTAGGAATGGTGATAGTTGTGGTAGGAATGGTGATAGTTGTGGCCGGTGTGGTGGTGGTAGGAAGGGGAATAGTGATAGTAGTGGTGATAGTAGAAGTATGGTGGTATAAGAGTGTTCGTGGTAGTGATAGTAGATTAGTAGTAGTAGTAGTAGTAGTAATCACCTCCCATATAATTTAGAGCAGTGATACGCAACAAATTAACTCACACTCTACTCTTGCGTTAAATAATTATTGAAAGGATTAATTATCTTACGTAAGTTCATTTGAGTGGTAATAACGATACAGTTCCTGTCAGAGGTACTTCCTGGTGTTCGTGAGACAGATAGACGGATTTATTGTTATTGTCGTCGGGTTCGTGAGACGGGAAGACGGATTTATTGATATTTGTGATGGTCGGGTTGTTTTATTTTGGTTATTAATACATCTACAACTTAGTCTAGATTATTGTTATTATTATTATTATTATTAGTAGTAGTAGTAGTAGTAGTAGTACCATTATTATTATTATTATTATTATTATTATTATTACGAGTTAATTTATTAATCTCGACAAAACGTTCCAATTATGATGAAAAAAAATTCCCAATTAATAAAAAAAATCCAATTAGGAATGAAAAACTATCGAATTTCCTGTCAAAAACCAGTTTAAATCGTGTTCCAGTTTAGGTACATTAGGTGAATACATAATGAGGTCACTGACTGTAGGTAAAGATTAGGTGGTATTCGGGAAATCTCCAATCACCTGCGACTGGGACTAATCCTTTGTGAGTTTGTGATTCGAGGAAGGATTAGTACACAGTTTCTTTCTAATCCGTTCCTCATCTCCTCTTACAACAGTAGATAATCCCGACACACACACACACACACACACACACACACGAATCCCCAATCATCTCTAATCCTTTCGGCACAGGAAATTGCTACCTACCCTTCCAATCTCCTCTCTCTGTTAATCCTACATACACAAGTAATCCGATTCTCTATAGGCAATAAATCCCTTCTGTCTAGTCCTATGTTGTAAAGGGATTAGCCCCGCATTCTCTTGACCCGAGGAAGTGTGTGGTAGAGATCGTCAGTGTCTGTCTGTTGGTGGGATTATGTCATTATGTTAGATTCAGGTTGGGTTAGGTTAGGTTAAATTAGGTTAGGTTAGGTTAGGTTAGGTAAAGCTTGGGGATTCAGTTGATAGATGTTATTGGACCCATTAGACCAAGGGGCCCATTAGAACTAGGGGCCCATGAGGACAAGGGCCCAGTAACCCAGGTATCAGTTTTGGTCGGCGGGGTCCGGCTGTGGTGCTAGCCTGGTCAGTGTGAAGGTGAAAGTGTTCGGCCGCTGTCTTCCTGAAGCTTACACACACACACACACACACATATGTACACGCTAGCACACGTACATACACACATACCTACACGTTGACATACTTAGATACACTGGCACAATATATTGGGTTGTGTACAGCTATACATACATACAGACACACTGGCACACATACAAACACACACTGACTCATATACACAAACACAGACACAGATCATACAACTGTACACAGACACACAGATATACACACACATGTACACAGATATACACACATATACCCTGTACACACACACACACACACACACACACACACTCACGCGCGCGGTCGAGAGTACACATATACCAGTACACCTTGACCTAGCCTACATATGTACACAGTGTTCATATGTACCTTGACCCCGTGCCCATATGATACACACGCACGCATACAGATGTACACATATGAACACCTCTACTTTCTTGAGTACATAATATGAACACACACACACACCCACACACACACACACACACATGAAAACTCACATGTATCTCTCGTTCTATAGTACACATGAACACAAGTACACCTACACACACACACACACACACGCACAGTACATATTTACTCACCCTCTCCAGACGTTGCTGAAGACTTTATTTCACCGTATTTGTAATCCTCCTACACAACATCTCCCGCTCAAGTGGATTACAGCGAGTAGATGCGGATTTCTTCTCAACGCATACGCCTATCCACCACATAGATGAGAAATGCGGATTTTCACCACGAACACATTTCCCCTCGTTGCGGTTAAAGAAAGGGGAAGGTGCTTGTTGTTGATGTGGATTTTTTCTTAACACAAACTCACTATTTTTGTTGCCAAGATAAACCGGATTTTAATGAGGTGAATAAGATGAATCTCAACACGGACGCATTTCCTTCCTTGGGTCAAACTAGGTGGATTATTTTTTTCTAGTTAAAAATCCGGATTGGTTGACACGAACGCACTTCCCCAATAGTTAAGTTATATGTCGGGGCTTTAAACATGCGTGAATTTTCATTGCCTTAACAAATATAAAAAAAAAATATGCGGTTTCTGATAAATGATGTCTTGGATTTTCAACGCGAACGCAAATCCTGTCGTTCACTGCTCAGAACCGACAGACAGACAGTCGTGTACACATCACACACACGGCGTGGGGTTGAGAGGCATGAGAGAGAGAAAGGAACCACTGTGGCCGAGAGTACGAGACACACACACACACTCACACGAGCAAGGCTGGAGAGGCACTGACGTAAACACAAGTGAACGGGAGATACTATACTACAGATCAGCTGATTGAGGGGGGGGGGGGGGGTTGCCAGGTGTCTTTATTTACAAACATTTTACGAGATAAGATAACACCCAATGTAAACATAACATTTACCATAGAGACGAAATGATAAAAAAAGTACTTTAGCTGGACAGTGAAAGTGAAAGTAATCATGGTCTTCAATGTTGATATTTGTTTTTGTTTGTTTTTTAATATAATGTAATGTAAATTTGCAGTATCTTATGTAAGTTATTTGGTAAAAAAAGTTGGGTTTGATTTTTTTTACAATGTGTGGGGAGGGAGGGGGTGGGGGAGGGAGGGGGGTGGGGTGGGAGAGGGTGGGGGAGGGAGGGGGTGGGAGAGGGAGGGGGGTGGGGTGGGAGAGGGAGGGGGTGGGAGGATGGAACGGAGGGTACACGAGAGGCTTCCACAAGGACGAAGCCATCCAGAGAATGTTAGGCCGGTTCCCCGACCTACCTACCCACTTATCTATCCACCTACCTCTTCTGAAGGCCGTGGTGGAGAGAGGTTGGTGGAGTGTGGCAGGTTTAGACTTGTCTGCTCTCTGATAATGACATAAGAATGGAGGAAACTGCAGCTGGCCTATTGACCCATACTGGGCAGTTCCATTTACACCAAACCCCTATCGCTCATATATCTATCCAATCTGTGTTTGAAGCTATCCAGCGTATTCGAGTTAATGATGTTGTTTGGTAACTTGTTCCACTCATCCATTACTCTATTTCCAGATCAATGTTTACCTATCTCGCGCCTAAATCTAAATTTGTCTAATTTAAAACCATTGTTACAAGTTCGCTCCTGGTTGGATAGTTTGAGTACCTTTGTAATGTCCCCTTTGTTCAGCCCTTACTTCCATTTATACACCTCTATCATATCGCCCCTCGCTCTACGTCTCTCGAGGGAGTGCAAATTAAGATGCTTTAACCTGTCTCTGTACTCAAGGTTCCTAATGCCCGGGATTAGTCTTGTCATTCTCCTCTGAATTCTTTATCCATTCTGTAGTACGGTGACCACACCCATCCACCCCTATCCACCCACACCCAATTACTACTACTACTACTACTACTACTACTACTACTACTACTAATAATAATAATAATAATAATAATAATAACGATATCAATAATTATAATAAACACACCAACACACTCACCAACACACCAACACACTCACCAACACACCAACACACTCACCAACACACACACACCAACACACTCACCAACACACCAACACACTCACCAACACACACACACCAACACACTCACCAACACACACACACCAACACACTCACCAACACACCAACACACTCACCAACACACCAACACACTCACCAACACACACACACCAACACACTCACCAACACACACACACCAACACACTCACCAACACACTCACCAACACACACACACCAACACACTCACCAACGCACACACACCAACACACTCACCAACACACACACACCAACACACTCACCAACACACCAACACACACACACACACCAACACACCAACACACTCACCAACACACACACCAACACTCACCAACACACACACCAACACACTCACCAACACACTCACCAACACACACACCAACACACTCACCAACACACCAACACACACCAACACACTCACTTCTACTAATAACCTTGAACCATTGACCTCTTAACTCCTAACAACCAGACAGACAAGGACGGTGATCACCCCCCCCCCCACTAACTAGGTCAGTGTCCATTAAATCATCATTAAAGGTGTACGAGGGTAACACCTGAGACTGAGGAGAGAGAGAGATGATTATCGTTAAATTTAATGGATCTTGGATATAGTGGGTGTGGGTGGGTGGGGGTGGGGGTGGGTGGGTTGAGAATTCTGGTTATGTGGTTTTATTTGGGTTTTTCTTGGTTGTTTGTTTGTACTGTGTGTGTATAGTGTTAGTTTACCTGTATTGTCTAGGGGCGGATCCGGAAATATCAAAAGGGGGGTCCAAGAAGATGTGGGGGGAGGAACATGGTGAGAGCAGAGAGCCCACCCAGCTTTATTTATTTTTAATCTGACCAATATCACGGGCATTTTAAGGCCATTTACAGGCCATTTTGAAGCCATGTGCACTTGATATTAGTAGATATTCTGAAGTCAATAGTATATTACGTTAAAACAGGTCTTAGTGTATCATATAAATACTATATATGTGAGTATTGCACGAGTTATAGGTGAAATAATACACAAATAAGAGAGAATTGGGCATTTAAATCCGTTCTTGTTAAGTATGGATTTTTTGTTCTTTCAGGTATAAAATAATATAAAAACTTCACAAAATATGGTTAATTGAATAAACCTTTGATATCATTTATTTTATTTTATTTTATATATAGAAAGGTAATTCATATTTTTACCTGAGTTTGTTAAAATGTTCTAGAATTTTATTATAGATAATGACAAAATCTTAAAAGAACTAGTATGTATTGTTGACTCCAGATGACAATTACCCATAGCCCCTACCTGTGTGTTGACCCCTAGGACCTGTACCCTAAATAGACAGGTCCTAATTAACACCAAATATAACCCTAAAATACAGGTAAATCAATCACTCTCCAGTTATAATTTACAATATAAAACAATGTTTGGATTAACCATCTATAGTTAACCACACAGACTCACACACGCTCACAAACACATCCTCTCCCTAGTGCCAAAAATAACTAGAGTTGTGCCAGGTCTCACACAACACACCCAGGAACACCACAGAAGCTTCTCGTGTCGTGTAGAATATAGGGAAGGTATATATAGTCTCTAGATAAAGGTTTGAGTGAGATACTTGGGTACGTTTGTTGCCAGTTGAGTGTGGTCAACCCTCACGACTACAGCAGGAATTACCGTAAGACATACAGGTGAGTTGGGAATTAAGTCTCCCATCTCCCACACGTTTTGTTGATGCTAAGATGGGAACACGTGAAGTAGCTCAACCCAGCTTATTTCACCTGAAGTTTAACCACCCTAATGCTATATAGGGGGGATGAGGTTAGGTTAATCTTTACCTTAGGTGAAATATCATAGGGTGGAGATTGTTCAGGTGTTCCTTAAGAGATAACTGGCTTAATTTTAAACACATATAGCTGGCTCGTGGTCTGTATTAAGTTGGTAATAGTTAAGAACAAGGGTCAGGGTTATATATTTACCAAATGAAAGATCTCTATAGAAGAAAAACTTATTCATTACCTCAAGCATAATACTAATCCGATGGAGGAAGAACACTTTCCTTATTCATTTTTTCTTAGATTTCTGGTAAGTTACTGCCGCCGCCCCCACACAGGGACGACACAATCCTTGTTTACATGAGAAGGAGCCTGAGTGTTGCTTAGTCATTAATAATGTGCTTTTATTTCATACTCTTAAGAAACAACTCCCAGAATTTTTGGTACAGATGATGGTGAATTATTATTATGTGGCTGTGGGGTTTGATTATTAGATCTATTTGTCAAACTCCCGCAGCCACAAGTGTCTGCCACACCTTGAGGAGGGAGGTGTGAACGGGTTCCTTATTAACCGCCAGCACCACTGGTGGCCCGCTTACCTTTACACCTCTGTGTGTAGTGCAGGCAGTTCCATGCCCCACCTGGGTTACGTTACCTACCCGGAACACACACACACAGGTTAGGTTAAGGTTGGGTTAGGCTAGGATAGTATTAGGTTAGGTTAGTGTTAGGGCGGTGACTCTTTAGGTGAGGTAAGTTGTGGTAGATGTTTTTTAAGTGATCCATATACTGTACTGTACACCACTGCACATTTATTTATTTATTTTTCCAGTACTACAAGATGACGAAAGGTGAAGGTGACAAGACTCCCCAGCAGCTGAAGGAGGAAGGGAATGAGGCCTATAAATTAGCTGACTGGGATAAGGCCATAGATAAATACTCACAGGTGATTATTATAACCAAGTCACCTGATTTATTTTTTCAATAGTTTTTCCTAAATAAAAATGATTGATATGATAGCAAGTGAAGGGAGAAAGTGTATTTAGTCTTCATCATTGGTGGAAATTAGTGTAGGGACGCCAGCCATCATCTGTGGAAGTTTTGTGTTCATTGTGCTCCATTTATACACATACTGGGGTGAAGTAGGGAATCCGTAGCTGTTGATTAAGTCCTCACTGCACTAAAACAAGACAAAGTTTAAAGGAATAGTGGATGAATTATCTCTATGGCAGATCTTTCACACTATTGAGTTCTGTTATGTTCCTTTCCTTCACACAGGCACTCACAGCCACCACTGAGGACAAGGAACGTTCAGTGTTTTACAAGAACCGTGCCGCCGTTTACCTCAAGATTGAAGACTACGAGAACGTTGTGAAGGATTGTACGCAATGTGAGTGTTGTCACATTTATTTTTAGCTCTATGCTATTTTATAATGGATCCTTAATATAGCAGACTTTCATTTCCATATAGTTCATTAGATGGAGGTTTCATATCTAATAGACCCTTGATATAGCAGACTTTCATCTCTATATAGTTCATGAAACAGAATTGTCAATATATCCCAGATTATTGTGCTGTTATATAACCTATCGCTCATTCTCAACTTTACAAAACTCCAGGCTTAGAAATCTCGCCGAAAGACCCCAAGGCCCTGTTCCGTCGAGCCCAGGCATACGAAGCCCTGGAACAAGCGGAGAAGGCATACGCTGATGCCCGAACACTCCAAATTGTTGACCCTAAAAACAAGGAAGTTCAGGAGATGTTGTCAAGAGTGCATAAAGTAGTGCAAGATTTGGTGAGTGTTGGTGTGAGGTGCTCGGGGGGTCAAGGACTTAGTGCTATAGGGGAAAGGCATAATATTTTTTCTGTTTGGTGTGGTTAGGTCAGGGTAGGTTAGGTCAGGGTAGGATAGATTAGGGTTAGTCAGGGAGGTTAGATTTAGGTACATTAGCTTAGGATAGGATAGGTCAGGGTAGGTTAGGTCAGGGTAGGTTAGGTCAGGGTAGATTAAGTGAGGTCAGGGTAGATTAAGTTAGGATAGGACAGGTCAGGGTAGGTTAAGGCAGGTCAGGTTAGGTTAGGTTAGGGTTTCTTTTTAAACTTTTTTCTTTGATGTTTTTTGCTATCTGTGTGTGTGTGTGTGTGTGTGTGTAAAGTAAAAAAAAAGTCTATGATCAGGTGAGAAATATAGAGTAGAAAATGGTTTTCTGATTCAGGTGGACAAGTTTATCATGGCCAGTATACCACAGGAACCAGTCAGTAAAATATAGTGAAAGTTTATATAGTTTTTCTCTTTACTATGGAATTTTATTCACGTTTATTATATATTTACAGGTTGAAGAGAAGACTAAAACATCGGGGAAAGTACAGCAGCTGTTTGATATTCTGTTTGACCCGGGCTGTGAGAAAGATAAGAGAGAGACGTGTGCCAACAATCTGGTCGCTCTGGCTAGGGAGAGAGCAGGATCTGAGCTGCTGATGAAACAGAATATTCTGGGTCGTATGGTTCAGATGCTCAAGACCGAGAAAAATGTCGAGATCAAAATTGCCTGTGCGAGGACACTGTCTGAGTTCTGCAAAGACCTTGATAGGGTAAGTGATATCTTGTGCACCAGGACTGTGAGACTGTGTAGTGACTGTTAGAGGAACTGTTTGATTGGGAATGTGAGACAGTGTAGTGACTGTTATTAACTGTTGGGTCAGGACTCCAGTGTAAAGTCAACAGTTACCCCTGGACACATTATTATGGATAAATAACTTTTAAAAATGTAAGCCGTGTCTTCTCTGTATATATTATTTTATTTTTGGAGTTCAATTTCTATGTTCATTTATCTTTTGTATTTAAACAGACTAGACTCATTATGAATAAAGATAAAATTTACCTGATAAAATACTTTGAGTAAGGTATTTCTTCTCTATTTATACATTATAGGTGTATACAGTACGTATGTTTATTGTGTAGTGTACCTTTAGTTGTATATTGATGTATATCTTGTATTTCAACAGACAAAACTCATTCTACAAGAGATAGGAATCCCCTGGCTATTGGACCTGATGAACAATAAACACGAAGGGTTGGTTAATGCCACTCAGTACACCTTCCAGAAGATCTTCAACACCCTCTCTGGCATGGACATCAAGTTGGAGAGGAAACCCGACAAAATACTTCTTGTTCGTACGTCTTGTGTCGATTTATTCTGGGCGTCTGAGAAAATAAGTATACGTACTCACTACTGTATAGACATGCGTAGTGATTGTGTGAATGTTTCTATTACAGTACAACGGCAAAATTGTCCTCACTTGTTGACGTGTGAGGTCTCTTACATGTGAGGATGAAGATTCTGTTGTGGTAAAAGCCTCTACATTATCTCCACAAAAGTCTGTTAAGGACAACATAAAATATAAGTAGAATAGTAGGAAGGAAAGTAAATAAATGAGGATAAAAGATAAGAGAAGAGTAACATTAATCAGAAGGAGTTTGTTAAGATAGAGAGTGTAAGGAAGAGGTGTCATGATGTGTTATAAAACCCAGCAATAAACATGATGCTTCAGTCTATTACACAGTGGTGCTTCATGATGTGCCATATGAGAGCACGGCAGTGAGTGTTTAACAGCGGAGTTGGGAATTCTTAGCTGCCGTTTAACCCCTTCATTACAGGGACGCCTCTTGTAATATTTTATTTGGCTAACGGCAGATGATTTTATTCATCTGAGAGGTGACGCCGTACACAAGGGATTAAGGGTTAAACACAAATGACCATTACTGTATTTATTCTCTCGACAGAAAACCAGAAAGAGATCGACAGTCTGATGGCCACCTTGGTATCCATCGTGACTCAGCGCACAATGAGCGGGCTGTGCCGAGACGCAGTCATAGAGCTCATCCTCAAGAACGTTGACTGGGAGAAACTGAACTGGGCGGACAAGTTCATCAGAATGGGAGGTACGGTAATGCCATGGTTGTATTTGTGTCATGAGCAGTGTTGTCTGAGAGGAATATAAACCATAGATTCTTGTTTGTTTCTGACTCTAGTCTTTTCTTCACACTGTTTTATTGTTTACATCAAAGGAAGGATTAGTCCCAAAACAGAAAGCAGAGGAGGTGTCCACGTTTTAATTTTTAGTGAAAGATTGGGAGTGAGATTCTAAGTATAGTTTTATAGAGCTGTGTTTGTTTTTATAGAGTAAATATATGAACAGGAAAACAATATTGAATTAAATATGTCCTGTACTATGAGCTAACAGTACAATATGTCAGAAAGTGATGCACCTAATGTGGACCAAATTCAATCATCTTAAGAAACTGTATATAAATTTACTAAAATATCACATCCTCTATCACAGGTATCGAGAAGATGTTGGATATCTGCTCAGAGTTGGAGGAGTTTCAGTTCGAGAGCCGGATAGACATCACAGATAACACCCGCATGACGACGGCCATCTGCCTCGCCAAGGTCTATGACTCCCAGTATGACGACAAGGCGAGGGAAGCTTACCGTAATCGTGTTGACGAGTACATCAGGTGAGTGGTGGGGTGTTGGCCAGTCTGTTCACAGGTGTATTAGGTCCAGACTAATGGAAAAAAAATCACAAAAACACAATCCAGTGTTTATAGGAAGGAAGTAATCATCTGGTGGTGTTCAGTTATGGGGTGAGATTTGCTGTAATATTATTTAGCAAAATGGATTATAGATTTAAAACTTTTTGGACCCCAGATCCTTAATTAGCTTCATATTCAGGAGTACTTAACTTAATCTATCTTAACCACACTAAGTTTAACCTATCCTAATCTAACCAAATTAAACTTATCCTATATCAAGCTGATGACTTATGCCCATTTTACTCTCAGACTTCGGCTACTGACTCCAGACCTTGAACACAAAGTCCGTGTCGCTGTTGCCATCTCGACTCTATTGCTCGGACCTCTGGATGTGGGGAGTCACCTGATTGCCAGGGAGGGAATCCTGGAGATGTTGCTGGTGATGGCAAACTCTGACGATTTGTTACAGCAGAAGGTATGTAAACACTAAAAAAATATATAGGGTTTAGGTTCACATTATTTTTTAACTTAATTCTTTCTAAAGTTAGCCATTTCAAGAATTGGCTTCCCTGTAGTGTAGAGGTTAGAGTCTTAGTAAAATTTATCCCTTAACTACAGTAGTGGTAAGTTAATATATTTAGTTAAGGTAGAGTTTCAGTGTAATTTTATCCCTTAGTTAGTGGTAATTGAATTTATGTAGTTAAGGTAGAGTCTCAGTGTAACTCAGAACCATTTTGGTGATTATTATTGTGTCAGATATTTAGTCGTGTCCACAAACTGTACAGCAACAACATGGGTAAACAAGACATATTTAGGGCAGTGTTGTGGGAGAGGAAGACTGTATAAGGGAACTTGTATAACTGACAGTGAAGGAGAGGAGAGCAAGGATGTGTGTGTGTGTTTATTTGCTCTTTATTTCAGCCACCCTGACTTAGTGGAGGAAACGGCTTGAAAGAGTTTAGAGAATGTGGTGATTTATACAAATTTGCATAACTGTGCTGTACTTTGGATATTTAGGAAATGTATTTTAAGTTACTTCAAATTTATATACTGTACAGATAACAGTCTTATCATTAATTACATGCTTCAAATACCTTGTACTGTACTTTATTTAATTGATAAAAAATTTAGCCTCCTAATCTAAGATTACCCATCACACCTCAGGCTGCCTGTGAAGCGCTAATTGCCGCAGCAACTAAAAAAGACAAGTGTAGATCCATCATAACACAAGGCACAGACATCCTGAAGAAGCTGTACCAGAGTAAGAATGATGCCATCAAAGTGAGGGCGTTGGTTGGCCTGTGTAAACTAGGCTCAATGGGTGGCACTGATGCCTCCATGAAGCCCTTTTCTGAAGGTGCCTCACTTAAGTTGGCAGAGGCTTGTAGAAGGTTAGTACCATATCTGGCTTTTATTATTTTTGTATGTCACCTTATGTGTTTAGCTTAAGACAATCAGGTTTATTCTTGCGTCTTCAGGGAAAAGGAACATTTATCATAAGAACCTTTGAGAACCTTGATTCTTTAAATAATAGCACAGGTAAATGGATGACTGGAGGAATGTTGATTTTAATTAATGAAGTTCTTTTGTTTACTCAGGTTCCTCGTTAATCCAACTAAAGACAAGGACATGCGGCGGTGGGCGTGTGAGGGCCTCTCTTACCTCACCCTCGATGCTGATGTCAAGGAGAAGCTCATCAGTGACAGGCCTGCTCTCCGCTCCATGATTGAACTGGCTAAGGTGAGTCTTGCTGATAGTGTAGAGGGAGAGAGAGTTTGAGAGAGGGTGGGAGAGAGTTAAAGAGAGAGTTTGAGAGAGAAAGATAGTGGTAGAGAGTTTGAGAGAGAAAGAAAGGGTGGGAGAGAGTTTGAGAGAGCTAGAAAGAGTGGAAGAGAGGTAGAAAGAAAAGAGAGAGAATGGGAGTAGGACAGAGTTACAAGGAGAGAGAGAGAGAGAAAGATGAATAGTGAGCAAAACTGACAAAGTTTGAAAAGACATAAACAAATAGAATAGCTGAAACCAAATAACACCTCCGTACTCTTTCCAGTCTGGTGATATGAACTGTCTGTATGGCGTGGTAGCAACGTTCGTCAACCTCTGCAACGCATACGATACGCAAGAAGTTATCCCAGAGATGGTGGAGTTGGCCAAGTTTGCCAAGCAGCACGTTCCCGAGACCCATGACCTCGATGACCAGGACTTCGTTGACAAGCGAGTGACGATATTGGCCGAAGAAGGAGCGGCAATAGCCCTAACGGCACTCAGCAAGACCGACAGTCAGAACTCCAGGGAACTTATTGCAAGGTATAGTTTTGTTATGTGTTTATTAATCATGTTAGATTTAGGGTTGGTTAGGTTAGGGTAGTGTAGGGTAGGTTAGGTTAGGTCAGGTCAGGTCAGGTCAGGGGAGGGTAGTGTAGTGTAGTGTGGGGTAGTGTATAATGTAGTGTAGTGTAGGATTGGTTTAGATTAGGTGGGAAAAGAATATCAGAAATGATGATGTTCGGTGAAGGACAGGAAGAAAAATGTTGTTGGTGATGGATATGTTTTAACAGGAGAACCAAGCAAATTTTAACCCTTTAAATGGTGACTATTTTCAGTGGAAGTTAGCTATAGGGACGGTGGCCATTATTAGGGAAAGTTAGCTGTAGGGACGATGGCCATTATTAGGGGAAGTTAGCTATAGGGACAGTGGCCATTATTAGGGGAAGTTAGCTATACGAACAGTGGCCATTATTAGGGGAAGTTAGCTATAGGAACAGTGGCCATTATCGGTGGATATTTTATCTCCATTGTTCCATTGTTGTCCCTATGGTGGCATTAAATGACAGAACATGTAACAGACATCCATTTGCCTCTTATCAATTTCCAGGTTGTTTAATGCCATATGTCAGCTGCAGGACAACAGAGGCCTGGTGGTGCAGCAGGGAGGTACAAAGGCTCTTCTTGACCTGGCGACAGAAGGCACCAAGAAGGGCAAGACAGTGGCAGCTCAGGCCTTAGCACGTATTGCCATCACCATTAACCCAGAGGTCGCCTTCCCTGGACAGAGAGTGAGTACCATATAGTCTTGATTCAAAGGTTTGGTGGAAAAATTGGCCCCCTAGCCTTTCATAACCTAACCTAACCAAACCGATCCTAACCTAGTTTTTTTGGTGATATCAAACTGGTAAAGACTTTATTCTTCTCATTACCTTGGGTGTTTTGTAGTAATACATGTAATCACTCAGAATATCAGTGTAGGTAGTGATTTATTATGGCAGTTGGTAGAGACCATTGACTCAGTGCTCTTCATAGATTAAAGATTAAACAGTGGCCATCATCAGTGGATGTTAGGTGTAGGGACGGTGGCCATCATCAGTGGAAGTTAGGTGTAGGGACGGTGGCCATCATCAGTGGAAGTTAGGTGTAGGGACGGTGGCCATCATCAGTGGAAGTTAGCTGTAGGGACGGCAGCCATCATCAATGGAAGTTAGGTGTAGTGACGGTGGCCATCATCAGTGGAAGTTAGGTGTAGTGACGGTGGCCATCATCAGTGGAAGTTTCACATTCCTTGCATTCCAATATTGCACTTATAGGGGGAGAGGAGTAAGTAATCCTTAGCAGCCTGTTCAGGGCTCAATATTGCTTATGGTTAACCCCACAACTTTTTTTTTTCAGGCTTATGAAGTGGTTCGGCCTTTGTTAAAACTATTGGATCCAGAGTGTCAAGCGCTGGAGAACTTTGAATCTCTTATGGGTCTCACCAACATCGCAGGAATCTCTGAATCAACCAGAAAACGTATCATAAAGGAGAGAGGACTGCCTCTGATTGAGAACTACATGTTTGAGCACCATGAGATGATCAGAAGAGCTGCCATTCAGGTGAGTTCAACAAAACCCCAGGTACTTGTGTCTTACCCTACATTAAGGTTATCAAAGACTCCTGATTAAAGCCTTATCCATAAACAAAGCCACCTGTTGTCTTTGCTGCAGTAGAATGGTATTGGAAGTTAGGGAAGGAGAAATCAACAGAAAATTAGTGTTTGTTAATAATAATGTGTTCATCTGTGTTCTGACATAAGCAGCAGATGAACTCAGCTGAACCACCATATTTAATGTGTTTTTTCTTTTTCTTGCAGTGTATGGCCAACATGTGTGCATCTCCAGACATAATAAAGTTACTGGAAGGTAAAAATGACAAGTTCAAGTATTTGTTCCTGTGTGCATCTGATGAGGATGAGGAGATTATCAAGGCAGCTGCTGGTGCCCTTTGCATGGTCATGTCTGAGTCACCCAAGTGTCTAGTGAAGGTGTTTGAGGTAAGACTTTTACTCACCAGAAATTTACTGTTCATGCACCTCATCAGCAGTGAGGAAATAGGTCTAGCAATAATGAGAAATAAAAATCTGTTTATTTGCCTATGTAAATAAAACAAGGTCGATATAATGATTCAGTGTCTGCTTAAGAGCTTCATGAAGTTGAATTTTAGAAATGAAGCTCCAAACTAGAGGCTTCCTTCAACCTTTAATATACTGTACTGTAGTTATACTTCACCAAGAGGTCTCTTTGTCCTCTGGTAGACAGTTGTTGAGTTACAAGTTTATTACGAAGATATATGATATTGTGTGTGAGGTTGGAAGTGAAGGAGAGAGGTAGAACACACCTTATGTAGTTTTCAGGTAACCAAGTTGCTCACTACAAGTCACTTAATAAACATTGTCTGTCTCCTCCACTTGCAGAGAGGATTTCATTGTGAAACTTTCAATTAATCAGAAAACATTATTTTAATAATCAAATTACAGTATTGCTAATTAGATTTGTCATCTCAAACCTTATCTATTCAAGATTGATTTCACTCTTAATTTATTAATTACTTACCATTTTAGGCTAAAGATTGGGAAGAAATCTTAGAGTTCCTGCTGTCCCATGCCAACAAGGACATCCAATACCGTGGCACTGTTATAGTCTTCCTGTTGGTCAGTCACGACAAACAGACGGCAGAGAGAATAATAGACACGCACTGCAAGGTGAGCAAGGGTGCTAATTTGGTAAGCACGTTTAGGACTAACTATATTGTACAGTAATCTCCCAGGCTTCCGGAACTTTCCATTAGCCAGAGTGGATTTTTAGCCTTCTGGGAAAACTCTAGCTGCTTGGATAACTTATGCCATAGGCTCATGCAATTAGTTCATATTCTGTTGCCATTGTACAAGGTTGACCCCTTACTCATTGCTGTGTTTGCTTCCAATTTGTGTTGATCAGTTCTGTACCAGAACATAATCAGCCAAGAATACATTGCTATAAAAAGTGATTCCAAACAGTTATTTATATTTTACTGTGTATTCAGTATAGTGGACAGTGTGTGCCTACTGTATGCTTGTGTGTGTACAATCTCTCCTTCATGGAGGGAGAGGAAAGTGACAGTAACACCTGCTACAGTAGATGGTACAGGACAAATGCAGGCCGTCTTGTAGCGTATCATCATATATCACCATCTGGCTGGCCTGCTGATGAGTACAGTATACTGTATAGTGCAGTAATAGTATACATTACTTCGTTTATTTACAATATATATATATATATATATATATATATATATATATATACTGTACAATGGTGTTCGTGTAAATAAATACAGCTCTATAGAGATTCTGAACAACATCATAGACACCAAGATTATGGCCAAAGTGGTAAACCTAACAATTTAGTGATATTCGGGCCACTAATTACCACGCAATCGAATCGTGGACCATATATTTGGAATCCGCTTTATCAGGAGTACCTGTACTGTGATTTCAGGAAGATCCAAATTTTGGCCGAAATCAGCAAAAATGTGTGTTGGGGGTGTGTGAGTGGTGTTGGTCTGTGAGATTTTAAACAAAATGAGAGATGAATATTATGGCAGGTAATTAGGGATGCAAGAAGCCAACAATACTTTAAGGTAAAACAATTATAATTATTATTAACTCTGATATAATTCTTCTCACAGACGGCCCTTGAAGCTATTTCCAAGATCGACAATCCAGAATTTGTCCTTCCTAAGGCTCGTGAATATGCACACAACACCCTCAAGCTTTGTGCTACACAGTGGAAGCTCATCAAGGACCCTGATGCTGTAGATTAAAAGTATTTTAGTCATTCAGTTCATATTGGTTGTTTCTTCCAGCATCTATATGTAAGTTGTTGTGCCATGACTTGAATGCTGTTATCTTATCTAAGTCATCAATATTTGCTCTAAGGAAAAATTAAATTAGTTTGTATTAATATGAAACTTTCTATATTTTTAGTAGCCTGACTTGTGTTGGGATCAACCCTAAACAATTTAATATCCGATGCAGTCCCAGGTCTTGTGTCGGAGATGGATGGACGCTGGTGATGTCTTGTCTAGTAAGTGTAGATGGTTTTGGTTGACTTGGCCTCCTTGTAGTAGTAAACACACCAGACATCCCAGGGTGTTGAGTCATCATCCTCTTGTGTAAAAGACTGATCACTTGGTCGTGTTACTGCGCTGCTTTAGCTACTCCTTTTTGCCTGAGGGAAGATGTAAAGGCAACAGTTACTTTATCAATGTTAAATTACAAATAATGTATCTCTTTTATGACATCCTTCAATGTATGAATTCTAGACCCAGATTGAAGTACTGTACAGGTATGAACTGCCAGACAACACTCATCTGGGAGTTTATGAGAGTTACATTAAAAGAAGCATTAATCCATTATAAATAAGTACGTCATAATGGTTTACACAATATATGAAAAATTATTTGAACTTGTCTGGATTATTCAGGTACATCAAGTGAGAGAGAATTCTGTGCCTTAACATTAATTATTATGGACAATGCAATGTTTGTAATGTATAAGTTATATTATGGACTGTTGCTTACAATGTTTAAAGCACATATTTATAAAATTTTTAATAAAAAACAATAAGGTATGTAATATAATATTTTCCCTTTTGTCATGAAAAAAAAAAATATTGTCTCAGCAGTACAAGTATTGAACTCTGTACCTGCCGTCTTTTACTTCTGTACTTAACTCCACATCAATGTCTAAAGCTCACAAGTGTTTAACATCTACAGTAAGTTCCTTGTTCCTGAAATTTAGAATGATGGCCCCTATGTCTTAACTTTGATTAATTTACTCTTCTGTGGCTAGATGACCTCAAACAAATGTAGGAGTTTTAGTCCCTGGTCCACGAGAAGGGAGCAAAACTACAGTAAGGGCGTCTCATTAAAATGTGTACTGTACACACGTTCTCCATGAAATTCTGTAAGGCGGTGTGTATACATTTACCTGAGACATCCTTTAATACCTTCAAGACCAATTAAAACAAAGTAACTAAGTATTACTTCAAAAGATCCACCTCACTACTGGATGCGTACCCCATACCGTATACATAAACATTACTGATGCAAAAGTGTTCATAAAATACCACCGACTCCCTACTATGTGCAAGGTTACGTTCCTAAAAGACGAACACATAATGAAATGTGAATATAACAATGTACAGTTCTGTATCTTGTGGATAAATGAGGTTATGTTCCCAGCTGGTTAGTTGGCTGGAAATATATCTTAATAAAATCCAAATATTACTTAAAATGGAGTAATGTGTGTGTGTGTGCTACCTCCTATAAACCTGAGAGTATGTCATGTACTTAACAATTTAAAAAATAAATTGACCAAGTGCGGCTTGTTAAAATTTTAGAGATAACGATAATCTATGTGACAGCCAGCAGTGGCGGTCGGCCATAGTTCTTCATTACTAAGTCGAAATATTTTTCTCATTTGCTAGTACAGGCACAGCATGAAGGGTATAACTTGTTGTGTATATAGATCACAACAAGTCTTAACCCAGTGTGAGGGAGACCCCTACCTCTTGTGCATGTCCAACACTCGTCCCACAATGGTACACTTAAATGCAAAAAAAAAACAAACATCTTAACTACTAACCCCAATGAAAGACTACAGACTGATAATCCAAACTGACATGAATTATTATCATCTATATAATTTCCTCTCCATCAATCATGTCTGGGATTAAGTGAGTCTGTTTTAAGAACTATAGAAACTACTAAGTGTCGGTGGTAAGCTGGGACACTACACAAAAGAAATTCTTTCTCTCATTACTGATTACATTATCGTCATCATTTTATGGCAACTTTTTACCTCCCCCTTAATACTCAATACACTGTTGTCATCTATGGCAACTTTCCATCACCTGTATGTACACCGACTGTAGCTGGCACTTGAGAAACATTACTCCAAAGTTGCTTTTAAATCAGTGAGTGACATTCATGAGCTATACTTGGATGTGCAGGTTATCAAAAGGTAAATGGCCATCTCCAGAAGTGGTGTGACATACGTTATTTTGGTTAGTATTTATATAAAAAAAAAAAAAAAAAAATGCTGTGCTTTATACAATTTCCTTTACTCTCTTACAGTTATTTGTCATCAGTTATGTTCTTGACCACAAAGATTTAATTAATACTTGTTG
Organism: Homarus gammarus; assembly: GCA_958450375.1. NCBI lineage: Eukaryota > Metazoa > Arthropoda > Malacostraca > Decapoda > Nephropidae > Homarus > Homarus gammarus. Next base: position 751,559 of record CAUDMG010002646.1, on the reverse strand, counting down.
GTTTCCTTGTGTGTTGATGTTTACTCTCTATTTAAAGAATAGGGACATTATATTCACCTAAAGTAACTTACTATGGTTAGTAACTGTCTATAATGTTCTCCTCAGTGTGATTTAACTTACAGTGATACAAATTCCCAGCTTTACTTTCACTTTATTTCAGTAAAGTGACAACTACACTGGTATGACCCGTCCACACACAACACAAGTAATGTACTGTTCATGTGAATATTCTTCACTGAGACATTCTATACACCCATAAAAGATCCATTGTACAAAAGCAGCAATTTCCGTTTTTTTTTAATGTGAATTTTGGTATTAGTAGTACAATACAACAGTCGAGTCACGAGCGTGGCACGCGTCGTAATAAAAGTAAACGAATGTTACTTGCTTCCTCCTATGGGGGCCGTGACAATTGCCTGCATGGAGTCCTTCACAAGAGTAAGGTTGGTCCGCCAGCCGGTGAGTGTTTCGTGTAGAGCCTGCCACTGGTTGCGGCCAAATGTCCGGTGTACACGAGACGACACGAACACCTTGTGTTGACTCTGGTCCATTCTGGCACTGACGAGCTTCGTCTTCAAGGCTGCAAATATAATAAAAATCAAACACATGCTAATGTCCTTTACAGCATTATAATAATACTGACATTTTGACATTTTACTGTACTTGATAGTCTTCTTTATATACATACAAGTTGAGTGACCTACAGTGCTGTTTATACCACCTTGTGTATGCCCCTCTGAGCTGGATAAAATCTTGTGGTGTTAACCAAGTAAAATAATAAGTCGTGAAGTGGTTAACCTCAACACTGGTACCTTCAATAATGAATCCTTCCACCTCCTCAGCACCAAGTTGTAGCTCTTGCATGATCACCTCAAAGGACATCTCAGACTGACTCTCGGCCATCTGCATGAAGGTCAACAACCTCATCTTGCGCACATTGGCCTCGTGGTCCAGACCTTGTGGGGCAACAACACACATATACATGAGCCAATGGTAGAATTCATAACTTGTTCATTAAACACAAGAAGATGGGGTTAGTAGCTATTTCAATATATACATTTTTTATCATATAATACTTTGGTTATGTAAAAAGACTAACTACCGTCATGTTAATCTAACCCAGGCAGCATTAGGGTGTTTAATCATCAGGTGAAAAAAGCTGAAGGCAAATCTTCAGGTGATGGTAAACAAGAAACACCGCAGCAGATGGTCTCAACTTACCGAGGGAAGAGATAAACTCCTTGTGGTTGTTGTAGAAGTGGATGTAACCCGGCAGCTTCTCCGACACAAATATGGTCAGTAGGTCGTGGATAAGTTCACCCTCCAAGAATTTTACTGGCTGGGGAAAAAAAAAAATACATACATAAATAACTCTTTCGTCAGCGTTCACTTTAATATATAAGACTTAAAATTGAAAGGAGCGAGACAGGGACAAAAGAACCAGTGTTTACAGTTATACACTAATTAAACTGTTAATAAGTGACCATAGCCTGAAGAACACAATGGGTGTCTTCACAGAGCACACAGTACAGTACATACCTTGAGTGTAAGGAGATGGTCCATGATGTATGTGGTGGGGTCAGCCAGGGAGGCAATTATGCAGCGGTGAGCGTCTTCTCTCGCCTGAGAGGCATTTTCTGTTGTGTAAGTTCCCAGTAACTCGATCATTACTTTGCTTGCATCCTCACTGAAATTATAAATATACTTTATTAAGCCTCTGTTTACTTCTTTTTCCTACAGGATATATTTATGACTCACCCACACAGAGAGAGAACTTAATAATGCATCACAAGTCATCACCTGATTTTGTTGGCAAGAAGTGTCTGATGTAAGAGGCGAAGTAGCTGCTGCATCTGCTCTGTGGAGGGTGGTGGCTGGGCGGTGTTGAGTGTGGAGCGCATCCTTTCTGCACACTGGTACACCGCCTGTATCTGTCCAATCTGACCAGACACCTGCACCATGGTGTAATACACATGGTAGCGCACTCCCAGGTTCTCCGGCAGAGCGTGGAACAAGAGATTCAGTCTGCGGGGAAGTAGAATTAACGATGAGCAGTGTATTAGTTTAGCTTCACATTTCTCACTCTTATAGGCTTTTCCCCCCACTGAATTAAGACCAACACACATACTGACCCTTCAATCTGTCTACCTGCTGTAATAGATGCGACTCACTATAGGTCATTTTCCAGAATAAGGACCCAAATATCTATCCGTTTTCTGTCATCCAACACAGCCATCTTATGTACACCATCTCCTTCCTCCTTAGCCTTCCAAGACAGTTAACACAGCAGAAAAGATACAAGGTTAAACTATCAACAAAAATCTTCTCTGTTCTCTTAATTCCCTTTATCTTCTTAATCTATTCTTCCTTTCTTTCTCCCAAGATGTACAGTTTCTATCTAATGCATCTGTTTAACTGTTTCTTTATTCCTCCTTTTACTATCCTCTCCTACTTCCTTCTCACACATCCATCTCGGTGAATCTCTCTCCACCATTCAATAATTTACAATCTCTACCTTCTGTCATCCCAAAGACCTTCTATACATTACTGCTATTTACACTCCCAAGTCCCGGTCTCACTATGAGTTGTTCTTTCTATAATTTTACTCATCTATTTTCACTACCCAAAGATAAAGATTGTTAATTACATTGAAAACTGGACTAATATTATGTACAGTAGAGGCAAGAGTCCAACTTACACTCTGAGACAAACGTGGCCAAGTCTGTTTGATGGAGCCTTGGCCAGCTTTTCACAGAATGCTAGAATGAGACTCTCTGTTTTGTCTCCTACAGGTACCTGGTGAGGAGAATAATGAGTTAGTGGTGAATAACTCAAATATACATCAACATCTTCATTATCCACACTTACATCTGGTGGTATGATGACATTGGTGAAAAGGTTGGGTTATGTTAGGTGAATGCATGAATATTATAATGAAAATCTTATCTTCAGGTGAAATAAACTGGGGTGTCTAATCATCAGGACACCAAACACAACTCACCACAATCAGAACTGAGACGATGGAATTCAAGAGAGCTTCCACCTCTGGTTCTGTCGCCTCGGAAGAAAAGGCTGTGTCACAAACCCCGATGATTTTGTGCAAGTCATCCTCAAGACCCTTAGGACTCCGTTCCACCGCGATCTCCGCCCCCACCTCCTTCAGGTAGGCTCGGAGCTCTTCCACCTGTTAACGGAGAAAGAAAATTGACCTTAACTCGACTATAAAGTGTATCAGTCCTGAGCTACTTTGGAAATGGGAAAAATCCTACCTTAAAAGTATTTCCCAGACAGCTAAAGTTGGTTCCTTAAAAGTAATTCCCAGTTACCTTAAAAAGTTCAACCTAACCTAAATCATAAATGTTTAGGTGAGACTCAAGGAAATAGGCTTAGTGGGCAGGGCTTTGAAGACTACCTATTTCTCTCTCTCTCTCTCTCTCTCTCTCTGACTATCTATCAGTCTGTCTATCCATCTATCTATCCATCCATCTGTCTAATCATCCAACATCTGTGAGGGAGAGAGCCCATCACCTCCTCCTCCCTCATCTCCCCATCGGTCTCCCGCCATTATTACCCTCATAGGTCAATGCCTGCCTACACCTGCTCTCCCCTCATACAGGTTAATGAATCAATTTACCTGGGAATTGACGTCTATTTCTAAAAATGTGTAGACACTCATGACTGCGGCGGTGTGTTGACTGGCCGCTGCACTCGGGGAGAATAACATACATATTATCTACATCATTTTTAATCATTTATTCTTCACTAAAATAACTTTAAAGTATTAAATTATGTATTATAAAAATAACTAATGATTTTTTAATTGAAAATAAAAATATTATCGATACTGTGGTAAGAAATAAATCATATTATTTAAATTTTCTTTTATCTCGTATTTCCATTTATAATTATATAAAACTATTATCAAAATATATAAACGGATTGGATTAAATAAATATTGTTTATATCCGAGTTTTTTTTATAATTTTAGATTTTTATTACTCATTTATTTCCATTAGAGTATTTGTTCTTTTAAAGGGAAGAAAAAAATAATGTCTTCTCGATATATCCGAATTTAGAATTGATCACTACGCTATGCCTAACTTTTAATACCCCTGGGAACTTGATGTATAGACGTATTTACCTTATTTACCTAATGGCCTCCCACTAGGTTAGATTAAGTTAGATTATATAGATGCGTGAGTGATAATGGTTATGTGTAAACAGAAGCTGCCTATAATAGTGTAATTCAACAAAAAGTATTAGGTTCGTAATAATTAACAATAACGTTTAATGAGTATAAGTTTGACCTTTATTGCTACCTAATTTCAATATATTTGGGAAATCACTGAATATTATAAAAAAAATAAAAATTATGTTGGTGATATTTAAGAAATATTTTAGGCCGGTTAGAGCAAAACATCGACAGACTGCCTGCTGTTGGGAAAGATGCTAGAACAATGTTAAAGATACACTACGAACTCGCTTTCTAAACTAATATTTTTGTTTGCATAAGAAAAAATTAACTAAACACGACATAACCTAACCTAACTAATTCTCTCTCTCTCTCTCTCTCCCTCTCTCTCTCTCCCTCACTATATATATATATATATATATATATCCCTCTCTTTCTCGATCACTATATATATATATATATATATATATATATATATATATATATATATATATATATATATATATATATATATATATATATATCATGCGGGGAGATATGATAGAAGTATTTAAGTGGGTGAAAGGAATCAATAGAGGAGATATAGATAAAGTGCGTAACGAGACGTGACCGATCGCCCAAGCAGCTAACGAGCCGATCAGTGGTGAAGAAGGTAAAAAAATTCAATAGGCTCGTGTACTATAATGTTCGTGGTAGCAGCGACAACACTCGCCATTTTGCAGCAGCACCCAGCCAGCAGTCCATAGGAGAGTCAAGGCGGCGTCACCATCACCCATCACACTCATTTATTACTCTTCATACCGCGGAATTAAAAAGAAGACACCATGAGTCGCCGGAAGTTTGATGAGATGTCAGATTATGGTGAGAGAAGTGAGGGAAAGAGAAGAGAAAGGGGTAGAATGAGGGAGGTGTAACTGTACCTGATGGATGTGTGTCACTGTGAACTTTTTTTAATGTCAATTTAGTTTTTTATTGTATTATATATGTGTCAGTGTTAACGCTTGGATTTAATTTGTTTTTGTTGAATACTTTATCATTGGAGGATTGGTTATTGATGTAATATATGTGAAGGAAGAGATTTGTGTGTGGTGTAGCTGGTGACTTGTCATAAATTATTACGTCTGGCAGCTAAGTAGATAGATAGGTACATATATAGATAAGTAGACAGATAGATATATAGATAGATAGACAGACAGATAGATAGATAGATAGATAGATAGATAGTGTAGGATCCCTCCAATGTTCATGATAGTGCTGTCTAGGGCTGTTGTCTTGTCTGAGTGGTTGTTAGTCTGGTGGACGGAAATAATGTCACATGACTTGTACACATTGACAACACAATATATATACAGTATATGATGGCATTGCACGTAGGTTAGGTTAGGTTAGCTGAGGTTAGGCTAGGTTTTATCCGTGCCTTTTTATCGGTGACTTATTTTCCTGGATTCGTTAGTCTTAGGCCCTCGGTCTACTTGGATAATCGAGATGACTTTTTTTTTTTTACGGGGATTAGCCCACCCGGGCACAGGTCACTGACCCATATTGGTGCCTGGGGGCAAAAATGTAATAATAATAATAGTAATAATAATAATAATTCATAGTAAATAAAATTATAATACAAAATTGAAAATAAAATAATAATAATAATAATAATAATAATAATAATAAAGAACCACAAAGAAATACAAAATGAAATAAACAAAAAATGAGAAACAATATATGTATGTTGTGTTATCAAAGTAAGAGAAACAATTGAGACCCTGTAATTGTGTGTAAATGAGGCAGAAAGACAGATCAGCAACTTGGGACTCGGTCACAATTTTCGTGATGCCATATGGCAGCAGGGTCTACCATTAGACAACACATTATGCTTCCAATATCTTCCCAGGCGGTAGTACCTCCCTGTATGATAGCTGCCTACTGCCTACATTTAGTTTCGGAATCATTTTATTATCTGTGTGTTGAACCTTTTCTAGGGATGTTAGGTCTTACTGGAGGCAAGGTTTCCATGCCTGTAGACAGTAATCCAGGCTGGCACGTACGTGAGATTTGTACAGCATTTTCCGATCGCATTTGGCTTTTGTCACTGCTGCCCCCACTTGTTGTGGAAGTAGTTCAGAATCATTCAAAATACATAAAAAATCATCCGTGGTGGATATTTTGCCGTGAATGGTTAAGTTCCTGCTGACGCTAATTTACCGTGAGTGCGCGCTGATTGGCTAAGTATTAGGAAGTTGGGTTTTTTTGGTAGGTTATGTCAGGTTCTATTAGGTTCTAGTAAATGTTGCCTCTTTTATGATGATAAGTTTCCGTGCACAACAGAAATATGGTTAGGTATGTTTATAGCTACACAACTATTAACTCACGGCGAAATACTGTACATGCCAATTACCGCTAGAGTCACGGTCAAATATAGTTCTTGCGTTGTTTACCAGTAATGTACGAATAGCCTCTCAGAGCTCACTCAGTAAAATAAGAGTTAGTAGGAACTTAGCCATTCACGGCAAAATATCAACTGCCAAAACCATCAGAAAAACATAATTTCAACCTAACCTAAATGCATCTGCATCTCTCTTCATTCATGCCATTGTATAGGATGTGTTCTGCTATACAGGGTGTGTCATAGGCTGTGCACAATCGGGCACATTCTGTACTGTATGTAATGTGACTTATGACAGACCCTGTACAGTATGGAGCTCTACTTGCAACACACCCTGTACAGTATGGAGCACCACTTATGACACACCCTGTACATTTAGCCAATAAAGCATACACCAGATGATAAATATTTTCTCAATGTTTACAGACTCCAGTCGAGATAGAAAAAGGCGTCGTACTGATGCCGTGGAAATTGAGGATCGACTGGAGTCCCTTATTCTGCGCGTCGGAGAAAAGGTTTGTTGGTGATGAGTTGGTTCTTGTGAGCGTTAGGACCCCCCCCCCCCCCACACACACACACACACACACACGTTTTAACAGTTTATTACACAACCTAATGCTAACCTACCCTACTCTGACCTAACCAACCTTAGACAGACAGACAATAGATTCATACAAACATAATGCATACATACATATTATTTGTCATTCAAGAGACCCATTCCCTAATTATGTAACTGTATATTTTCAGCCTTCTGGCTGCTGTGCTCTTTCAATAAACCGTTAATTGTTATTAATTATTATTATTATTACATACAGACAGTATACACAGATAGATGTTTACATTTGATTCATATATAGGCAGTGCAGGTATACAATACACAACCTAAACATTGCAGGTAGCTATACAAACAACAATAAACATCTAGTATTAACGTTATTGTGTTGTGTTTAGAGCACCTCGTCTCTGGAGAGTAACTTGGAGGGGTTGGCCAGTGTGCTGGAGGCTGACATCAACAACTACAAGGGCAAGATACTCAAGATCCTGAGTGACTGTGCTGTCAAGATGCCCGAGAAGACCACCATCTACACCACCCTGGTCGGCCTCCTCAACGCCAAGAATTACAATTTTGGTGGAGAGGTGATTATTGTGTGTGTGTGTATGTATATATGTGGGGAGATGTGTGTTTGTTTGTATTGAATTCATACTGTAATATAACTATCATAATATGGCGCCTACCAGCATATTCTAATATAACGTCCACACTATCTCGGCACCTTTCAGTTCGTTGACATGATGGCCAAGAAGCTGAAGGAAGCACTGAAGGCGTGTATGTGGAAGACCGCCCGCTACGTCCTGAGGTTCTTCTCCGACCTGGTCAACTGCCACGTGATCTCCACCAACTCCCTCCTGCAGCTCCTCCACACCTTCCTGGACACCGCCCGAGATGACAACTCCCCACAAGGTGACTTTTGGGACCCCTCATTAGTTTCACCGGAGGATTTTAATTCGCTAACTTATCCTTACCTAAATCATCCTGACCTTATCCAACCTCATCTCTTCACATGTAACGTAAGCTAACTTAACCTAAACAGGCCTTACCAAATATATCCTAACTTAACCTCTTCAAATGTAACCTAACTCAACCAAACCTAACCTAACCTAACTAAACTTCAGCAAACATAACCCAACCTAACCAAACCTTTACTTAATCTAACCTATCCCAACCTAAATTATCCTCCTAACCCATATGAATAACCTATCCATCCCCGTAAGCAAAGTGTCCTAGTGTATGTAAGGTGTATGTGTGGGTTAACTACATATTATTATTATTTTTATTCCCCTTTCCAGTTCGTAGTGACACGTATGTCTACGCCGTACTCAGCTGTCTACCCTGGGTCGGCCGTGAGCTGTATGAGAAGAAGGAACAGGACTTGGAACGTTTGCTCAAGCACATCGAGATTTACGTCAGAAAGCGCAGCCGGAAGCATGTGCCAGGGCTTAGGGTGTGGCGCTCCGACCGTCCGCACCCGCAGGAGGAATATCTGGATTGTCTCTGGGCTCAGGTGTGATAGTACTGTACTCTCTTAATTCCTTGAGTACGATGATGTAACCACCTTGAGTATGAAGTAATAATCTCTAGAGTAAGATAATCTGATCTTCTCCCTTGTGTGCAATGATGCTGAACTCAAAGGAATAAGTCATCATACTCAAAGGGATAAGTCATTGTACTCAAGGGAAAAAGTCATGTGAAAGAACCAAGACTGGCATCAACCATCACTAATTGTCGTCCTCTAGATGTGAATGAAGCCCAGCAGACAATAACCAGTATTTATCTCCCTCATAGATCTGCAAGTTACGGTCAGACATGTGGCAGGAGAAACACATAGCCCGGCCGTACGTGGCGTTTGACTCCATCCTGTGTGAGGCCTTGCAGCACAACATCCCGCCCCTCACCCTGCCCCCACACCACGCTGACAACACCTACCCATTCCCCTGGGTCGTGTTCAGGTGAGAGATAAACATGTGTTATAGGGACCTTGCGGGACCCACCCACCCATACTACTCCCCCAGTCCCCACCTGCTGCCCCCTCTTATTTTTATCTTTATAGTACTGTACAGTTTACAGTTTTCTCTTTATTCATGAGGCTAATTCTGTTGTTACTTACATATAACACTTTACTGTTAATAACTTTCATCGTCAACCAGACATGTCCTGATTTTCAACCCAGAGAGTTCTGTTTCATATTTTTTATTGTTGATGTAATTGTGTTTTAAAAACCTTGTTATGAACTTAAAGGCTTTAGTTGTTGAAGTGTAGTTATAACATAATAAAAACAACTTATTTTCTTTAAACAGTCCAGATAAGCAGTGTTATCTCCCCACCCAATAGATTCACTTTTTTAGGACTGGGGTCTGCCCCAATTTGTCCGATTTATCGAGGTTCTACTGTACTTTCAGAATAACACAAAAATGCCTAATGCACTTCAGAAACCCTTAGTTGGCGAGTAATTAGCATTGAAAAATATCATTAAAATATTCCAAGCGTCAATATGGCCACTAATTACCCCTGCAATTGAATCATATACCATAGATTCAAAACCAACATGCTCAGGAGTACCTATACTGGGATATTAAAGGGTTTTACTAATTAAGTACGGTACAGTATGTAAAAAAGTGTTTCATATGATCGTCCTTTCTAGGTTGTTTGACTACACTGACTGCCCCGAGGGACCTGTACTGCCCGGTGCTCACTCCATCGAGCGTTACTTGATCGAGGAACACCTTCACAACATTGTCAAGGAGTACCATCTAGAGAGGAAGCAGTGGTGAGTGATGGGGGTCTTATAGATGATGAGTGACTCGGTTTTGTATGCATAAGAAAACTGACCTGAAGGTTTTAAAGTGAATCTGCAATGTAAGATTCACTTCACTGCTGCATTTGTAAGTTGATGATATGAATAACTATGTGAGGATATATTAAAGTTTATTATTGTTCATTACTAAGACCTGTGTTGTCTTTATATTAGCCTCATCTTAGTTGACATTACTTTACATATGATTTGATTTTTTTCTTTTCTTTTCATGTGAAGTGCTGCCTTCTTACTGGACTTCCCCCTCAAGCACAAGATCCCTCTAGAGTACATGATCGTGGAGGTGGTGTTGGCTGAGCTCTTCCACCTCCCCGGTCCACGGTACATTGAGATCTGTTACGGCTCCCTCCTGATTGAGCTGTGTAAACTCCAGCCGGCCACCATGCCCCAAGTGAGTGTCCTTCGTAAGATGTAATGAGGGCGGTGGCCACGTGGCTAAAGCGCTTTCCTAGTATTTTGAATTGAATTGTAACAGTTTATTTAGCCAGAAAAATACAGATAGGATAATAATAACAATATTAACATGGCTGAGCCAGTTGAGAACCTGCTCTCTCTTTGAGGCACCTGATATATACTATCCATTTATCTCAAGGAGGTATTATGTAACATTTAGTATCATCTGGAATAGTACAATACAGTAGTCTCCTCAGGGTCGCTGATTCGTACCTTGGGCTCCCTCCCTCCCTCCCTAGTCTGCCCAATTTTATGGTTGAGGAAATGAAGGCAGTCAAGTACAGTACCAGCCACATTACCTCCTTGTTTATTGAAGGCTTAGTACAGTATATAGTGTGTTGTAACCACACCTCAGGCCTATGGGACACATTCTCAAGATGAATTAGGTCCAGCCTTTATGAGGGTCACCATCTTGCTAAACTTTAGGAGATAATGTAAGAAATATTGATTTAAAGGTTATTAACAATTCAAACTGAACAATTACCTTTTACGTTCTCTCTCTAAGTTAAAGTTTGACTCACTAAACACTTATATTGGAGATAACGTATATCCTTGAGCGGGAATGATCAGTGTGTGTGGTGCTGTTGGTTATGTTTCTGTTTTCTATCATACATATGTTCCCTTCCACACAGGTCTTGGCTCAGGCTGTAGAACTGCTCTTTGACCGCATTGACACCATGAACGTCTGCTGCTTTGACAGGTTGGTTGATTCACCATATTTACCTGTGATTACTGTTTATTTGGAGAATTTTAGGATAGTTTTGAAGTCAACTAGGATACTGTGTTTGCTTATCATAGGACCGACAAAAGATCAGCATTTCATTATATTTTCTTTCTAGGTTTGTCAACTGGTTTGGGTACCATCTGAGTAACTTCCAGTTCAAGTGGTCGTGGGATGACTGGCTCGAGTCGTCACAGCTAGATCCCATGCACCCAAGAGCCAAGTTTATCATTGAGGTGTTACAGAGAGCTATGAGGTAGGTGGCCAGGTGATGAAATGATTGGTTGGATCACCTGAAGAATCTCCACCTTATCTTATTTCACCTGATTAACCACCTTCTTGCTAACCTAACCCCCCCTCAGGTTGGATTAGGGTGGTTAAGTCCTCCTCAGATCAATTAAGCTTGGGGCTAATCGTCAAGTGATCCATATTAGTTCTGTGTTCTGTTGTTCATGATCGACTGTCACAAATTTAGTTACTGTGGTGTTCCCCTTCCACAATGCTACCCCCTTCCATAACACCACCCCTCTTCCATAACACCACCCCCCTTCCATAACACCACCCCTCTTCCTTAGCACCACCCCTCTTCCATAACACCACCCCTCTTCCATAACACCACCCCTCTTCCATAACACCACCCCTCTTCCATAACACCACTCCCCTTCCATAACACCACCCCTCTTCCTTAGCACCACCCCCCTTCCACAACACAGCCCCAAAATCTCTTCCAGATATGCATTACCCTCCAGCATTTAACACATCACACAGGAGACTTAATTAACTGGCCATCGTTTTTCCAGGTTATCGTACCGCCAGAGAATCGCAGAGGTTGTACCCGAGCAGTTCGATTGTTTTGTACCACCCAAGCCAGAGCCGGTGTACAAGTATGCTAATGCTGATGCCAGTAAGTGTACCATGATTGTGTGATTGGTAAAGAAAGATTATATGATACGAGTGATTATTGATCAGTTGATGATTGATTGGTTGATGGTGAATATACTTGATAAATAATATGATAGAGTACTGTACTGTAGTTGAGGTCTATGTACAGCCCTTGATAGCGGAGATAGATAGATACAGGATATACATACATACATACATATATACATACATGCATACATACATAGAGTGGTACAGTTAAGATATAATTAATGGAGCTAAATAAATAACATCGCTACATTACTATATTATCATCGACATCTCAACAGGTGATCTGCCAGGAGCCGACACTGCCCACAGGCTCGAGTCGGTAGTTCGGTCCAAGGGAACATCCGTGGAAGTCCTGCAGGCACTGGGTGAGCTGCCTAACCCACTGAGGGAGAACGACGAGACAGACCCGCCTTATAACCCGGTACAGATACAAGTGTTCGTCCAGGCGATCCTTCACCTAGGTGCTAAAAGTTTCTCCCACGCTTTTGCTGGAATATCTAAGTTTTTAAAGGTAAGTTTGGGGTATCCTGGTGTGTGGGTGGAGGGGTGGATGGTGTGTATGTGGGTGTATTTCTCCTGGTTTTAAGGTGGTATGATAATAGTGTATTAGATATTACAAGTAATTTATATTGTATAGTAACAGTCACTCAGTATACAATGTTTTCTGGGTTTCATTAACAGGTGTTTGAGTCAATAGTGGGTAATAACGAGGAAGCACAGATCCTGGTGCTGCGGGAGATGCACGAGGTATGGGACCACCACCAGCAGATGATGGTGATGCTGGTCGACAAGTTCCTCCGCACCCAGATCGTGTCCTGTGCCAGCGTGGCCAACTGGATATTCAGCAAAGAAATGATGCCCGAGTTTACCAAGTAAGTGAGGTCGTGGATGTGTGTGTTTCTCACTTTAACACAAGCCGTTCTCTGTTGTGGTGAAGGGCTGCTTGGTGAGTGATAATCTACTGTGGCTCTCGGCTTTTAGTGTGTTACCTCAGTGTCTTGCCAGGTTACTAGACCACTGAAGAGTTGTAAGACCATCATCAGGTGTACTAGACAAGAGTAATTATTCATTCCTGAGTGGACATGGAGGGACACAGTCTTATATTCTGTTCTAAAATTATACATGTAGCCATTTGTTTAACAATTGAATGATCTCTGAATCGACCTACAAAAGCCACTAGATATTATAGGTATTTTATATAATTAAATTTTTTTATTTGTATTTTGCTTTACAGAATTTATTTTAGAGTAAGGAAACAGCCTATTGTTGTGTATCTTTTGAATTTGGTGGGATGATTGTGATTGGTCCAGATAATTTGAGGCTGGTGGACCTTGAGGGCTTCTGGGTAATCTCAGAAATCTAGAGAAGGAAAGAGAGATAGGGAGAAGGAAGATAGAGAGAGAGAGAAAGAAGGAAAGAGAGATGGGGAGAAGGAAGATAGAGAAAATATACCTTCCTCTACACTACACCGCAGATTTTCTCTCCATTAACAACTTAATTTCCTCCTTAGGAACTACATCTGGGAAATCATTCACGCAACCATTCGCAAGATGAACAAACACGTGGGACGGCTGCAGAAGGAAGTCACTGATGCCCGGGAGCGTCGGACGGGCAACGACTCCGACGACTCGTCCTCGGAGGACGAAGAGCAGAGGCCAAGACCCAGCGAAGAGGAGATAGAGAGGATGGAGGAGAAGCTTGAAGCGGCTCAGGCTGATCAGAAGAATCTCTTCCTTATCATATTTCAAGTAAGTTTCCCCCGTTTATACTTTAAGATCATCGTTTTCCTTATAGTCGGGTATTTTTATATTCGAGAACCTTGAGTGTAAGTGAATGAGATTAAATAATTGACTATGATATGGAAAGAGAGTAAAATAGTGAGTTTAGTTAGTTACTGGTAGTTAGTGAGTTACTAGTAGTTTGTGAGGTTGTTAATCAGTTAGCCTCCTTATAATATAATATATAAAGACATGAAGAATTAAAAAAAAACACATACTAAGTTGCTGCTATGTTGATTTACCCCCAAATTAACCTACACTTTGATTCCCTCACAGCGCTTTATCATGATCCTCTCTGAGCATCTGGTGAGGTGTGACACAGACGGCCGCGACTTCAACACACACTGGTACCGTTGGACCATTGGCAGACTGCACCAGATTTTCATGATGGTGAGATAACTTCCCTCTATAGAGTTTGTAGTAAAGGTCGTTGTGGTAGTAAACTATGATCCCAGGTCATGTAGTTTATGTTTAAGTAAAGATAATAAAGTCCTTGATAATAGAGTTTGTAGTAAAGATAATAAAGATCGTGGTGGTAAATTATTCTTCGGTGGTATAGTTCTTGATTATGAAATGACCAATGGCTGGCTAGGTAGTAAGGTGATAAGTGTTTGAAATGGTATTAGTTTATACTGTATTCATCTATATTTGTTCTGTGTATTTATGTATGTACTGTATTGACACCTTGTATATATTGATGTACTGTATTGACACTAATGTATTAATATTATCCACAGCACAACACACAAGTGGAGCGTTACAGTCAGACACTCAGCACACTGCTCTTCACCCAAGACCTGGATCTTCATATTCTCGATGCCTTTAACCAGTTTGTTGCTCTGCGTTCATAAGTGCTGCTACTGTTGGTTTAGTATTTCCCCCTTTCTTGTGTAATCATTCACTGGATTATTTACTTTACTACCGTTTATCTGTCATATACGCAGACTATGACTTGCACTACTGTAACGGATAAGATACTTTACCGTGGAGTGTTTGCTGAGGGTAACTAGTTAACATTTGATGAGGCTCCTTTGTGAGAGGTTTACCCATGCTGTACAGTACTAGCTTTTTGATGGGATATTCCTAAAGTACTGTACCGATTGTTCACATTTCTTACTGATGGATTTCATAGCAGATGGATGTATTTAGCATTTCTTTACACATATGTATACATAATATATATCCTATGGACATATAAACGTTTATGCATAAACTTATTTATAATTTTAACTTAAATTAGATCAGTTTTTTGTCTGTTTGATGCATAGTAATTCATCTGTAAATTTTAATGTTATGTGTGCAATAAATGCCTTAAGCCTCCAAATATAATTACTGTTCACCATGACCACTATATACCACAGGGGTTGTACAGTACAGTATAGTGTTTATTGAGAGTGAGACAGATGGAGATCATTATGAGTTGAGGTGAAAGAGGTACAAGCTTGTGGGAAACTGTAAACACTGTAGCCTGTTAACTGCCTAGTACTATGACTCTCCCTCCACCTCTCCCACCCAACCGCTTCCTCCACCCGGCCTCTCCTCCAAACTCCTCCCACCCCTACCTCCCCTTTTGAGTACATTAGCTTGTATTTAATTTATTGTCTTGATATATTCTTCCATGTTTGAGATACTTTATTGTGAGACAATTTCCTAAAAGTATACTCAGAGGAACTTGGTCAATAATTTAGAATTCGGCTATGAAAGGGTTATTTAGTCTAAGTAATTAAATAAACATCCTCTTTTATAAAAAATTAGGCAAAGGATTATGTCATCATTAGGCAAAGGATTATGTCATCAATATTTATTGCTTTAATATATAATGATTTATATTTTATCCCAAGTTATTGAATGTGTGTCATGATTTAGCATTGTCTATCGGTCCTCTGATACACATATATTATTATTGTTTTCACTCACTGTAACAGACAGTTCTAAGTTATTCATTGATTGTTAACTTATTGAGAAATATATACAGTACACTCAAGTTATTTTTTATACACTTGAGTTATTTATATATATACACTTAAGTTATTTGTCTTGCTGGTAAGAATATCAATAGCTTGTGATAATAAAAGTTTCTTTGTTAATATCTTTTTATACTGTGTCATGTTTAGCCAACTCTATAGGTCCAATACAGACAGTTACATCGGTGAACTCTGTCTGTGTGTACCTTATGCTCTGTGTGTTATGTTCTGACCAATGTAAACTTGTACATTTTGTTATTCAAGACACTCAGTTATTACTTCATTATTGTGACTGGAGAACTGTTAGCATGTAGGGTGTCCAGAGATCTGATCCATTTTAGAATTTGAGGAGTGTACGGTGGCCATCATCGGCGGTAAGTTGGCTGTAGGGGTGGTAGCCATGATCGGTGGAAGCTAGCTGTAGGGGTGGTAGCCATGATCGGTGGAAGCTAGCTGTAGGGGTGGTAGCCATGATCGGTGGAAGCTAGCTGTAGGGGTGGTAGCCATGATCGGTGGAAGCTAGCTGTAGGGGCGGTAGCCATGATCGGTGGAAGCTAGCTGTAGGGGTGGTAGCCATGATCGGTGGAAGCTAGCTGTAGGGGTGGTAGCCATGATCGGTGAAAGCTAGCTGTAGGGGTGGTAGCCATGATTGGTGAAAGCTAGCTGTAGGGGTGGTAGCCATGATCGGTGAAAGCTAGCTGTAGGGGTGGAAGCTAGCTGTAGGGGCGGTAGCCATGATCGGTGGAAGCTAGCTGTAGGGGTGGTAGCCATGATCGGTGGAAGCTAGCTGTAGGGGTGGTAGCCATGATCGGTGGAAGCTAGCTGTAGGGGTGGTAGCTATTGAGGGTGGAAGTTAGCTGTAGGGGTGGTAGCCATCATAGACGAGTGTTTCATGCTCATATGCGTTCCACTTATTGCACATATGGAAGGTGTGGTAAATATAACACTTGGTTGCTACATCCAAGCTTTACTTAACTCATTTCACTACATATCTGAAGTAACACAAAAGCAAATGTTGTAACAATTCAAAGAGGAAACAACAATAATGAAAAAATGATACAAACAAGAACAAAATAATATTGCAGTATTTTCCATAATGATATTTTAAAAATATCACAGGGGGTGTAGAGGAGTCATTAGGTGCTAATATAGTGTTACTAACCCTAAAACCATTATAGACAGAACACAACGGCTTTATTTTATTGACAAACATCTCATTTTATCCCCCATGTCTCGGTAGATTGCCACATGTGGATCGTGTTCTGTCTGATATTTTCCAGGTTATTAATTTCCCTTATAGGTCAGATAGTTTATGGACACCCTGTAGATATGTACTCTTAGGTTCATGTGAGAATCAAACATAATATATATTGCAAGTTCATGTGAAAATCAGTCACACACATATTGCTAAGTCGTGTGATATTTGCAAGTATAGTGGTCCCTCGGTTAACGAACGGTTCAATTAACGAAATTTCGGTTAACGAATTACCTCCCATAAGGATCTTCAATTTGGTTAACGAACAAAACTTCAATTAACGAAATCCTTACAAAAAACACGTTTTGTTGTGAGGATCAGCTGATGGGCTAGTCTGCCAATTCAGTAATCTGTTCTATGTTTACATGCATTTCCATTGGAGTAAATATCAAGAAAGTTGTGCTCTTTAATAATTTTGCATTTTTTATATTAAAATTATTAGTCATTTTAAAATTTAGTTAACATATTGATAATAATATATGCAGTACAGGGAACTAGTTTTTTGTGTGCCCATCAGTCGTTTGACTCCCCCACCAGGCGTTAGTTGGGCTTTGTTTACAGTGGAGTGAACATCGATTTTGTTGGTGTCTTGAATGTTTTTGCATTTTTACATTAAAATTATTGGTCATTTTGAAATTTAGTTAACATATTGATAATATATAGCAGTGCAGTGTTGATATACATAAAATAATCTTGAATTACACCTAGTGAACTAAAAATTTTATTGAAGAAATTACTGCATCAAGCATTGGTCACCTGAAAGGTGATTTTTCCTCCATCCCCTCTTCCTTCTCTTCTCCCTTCTCCCCCACCCCCACTTCTAATTCCCATCATCATCAACCAGGAACCTTCTGCATACACACCTCAAAGTAAGTGTACTTTACTGCATTTTTTTTTCCACTTTGTATGCATTTTTTGGTGAGCTGGAACCAATTACCCAATATCCCATTGAAACAATGGATTCGGTTAACGAACGACTCTGTGGAACGAATTGTGTTCATTAACCGAGGGACCACTGTACACAGAACACATGTTGCTAAGTCATGTGAGAATTGCAAGTGCAGTCCATATATTGTAGGTCATGTGAGAATCAAGCACACATATACTGTATACTGCAAGGTCATATGTGAATCACAAGCACAGGACAGTACATATATTTACATACCGAGGAGTATACACTGTCAATGCTGATGTTACCTAGTTTCTTAACTCTCACTAATTCATATATAGAGACAGCGCCCCACATTATCTATTCAGCTTCAGTTCACCATAAATATTGGAACATATTCTGTATTGGGTAAAAAAAAAATATGTAAAGAGCTTTTATAAAGTTTGTGTTAGGTTGACGAGAGAGTGAGAGCAACAATGTCCTCACTAGATATTAAAGATTGAGTTTTATTGTACAATGGTGTTTTACTGTATTGGATAGAATGAACAATGGAATTAAATATGTCTGGGAATGTATATAGACATGTCATTGTGTCAGACAGTATGACTAAGAATTGAATCAAGTATGTCTTAAAAATATATGTATGGACATGCTATATTCTCAGATAGAAGGAACTGGAATGAAGTATGTCTGAATATATTTATGAACATGTCAATCACACCTGGAGGTAATTAATGACTTAAAATTTGATCCTGAATGCCCTACTCTTTCTTACCTGTTGGTTCGTGGTGTGTGGTTTACTGGAGGCCATTACCATAACAGGTGTGTGTGATTGGCTGTGTGGTAATTCCGTGTCCTTAATTTCTTTATAATTATTTTTCTTACAATTTTTTTTGGTGTCCGCTATTTACACCTAAGATAACAGAGTAGTAACTTACTGTAGGTATGGTGGTACATTATTAATAAGAAGAAAGAAAGATATAGAAGAAGGAGGAAGAGGATATAAAATAATCAAGAGTTAGTTGGTCAATATTACTTTAGTCCACAGATCATGTTCTTTATATATACGACTATATTAATGTTATAAAATTATCCTTTGTGAAAATATGTGTATAAAATGGACTAGTTTATCACCTAACATTACATAACAAACGACACTTTAGTTTATTTCATTAGTGTTAGTGTACAAGTTAAAGAGGTCATGTACAAGGGGAATAAACAAGTTAAAGAGGTCATGTACTAGGGGAATAAACAAGTTAAAGAGGTCATGTACTAGGGGAATAAACAAGTTAAAGAGGTCATGTACTAGGGGAATAAACAAGTTCAAGAGGTCATGTACTAGGGGAATAAACAAGTTAAAGAGGTCATGTACTAGGGGAATAAACAAGTTAAAGAGGTCATGTACTAGGGGAATAAACAAGTTAAAGAGGTCACGTACTAGGGGAATAAATTAGAGGTCATGTACTAGGGGAATAAATTAAAGAGGTCATGTACTAGGGGAATAAATTAAAGAGGTCATGTACTAGGGGAATAAATTAAAGAGGTCATGCACTAGGGGAATAAATTAAAGAGGTCATGTACTAGGGGAATAAATTAAAGAGGTCATGTACTAGGGGAATAAACAAGTTAAAGAGGTCATGTACTAGGGGAATAAACAAGTTAAAGAGGTCATGTACTAGGGGAATAAACAAGTTAAAGAGGTCATGTACTAGGGGAATAAACAAGTTAAAGAGGTCATGTACTAGGGGAATATACACGTTAAACTGAAATATAATGTATAATTAGAGTGTACATTATGTAAGTCTTAATTATATTCACCTGTGTGTGTGTGTACAGGTGACATTCATGAGTGAGAAGGGCGGTCTGTTTTGTATTTCATTAAGTATATATGTGTATTATTTTGGTATTTTATATGTAATTTTGTTCATGTTTTTTTACTTGAAGTATAGGTACAGTACAAGTTGATAATAGAATGACCTAGAGCATTGACCTTACAGAATGACCTAAGGAAAAAACTCATGAGGTCTTTTTTGGAGTTAATTAAATTTTGAAATGGTTATATATGGACACTGTAACCTCAGGCCAATACAGCCATTCGTCACTCATTAATTCATTCTCATAAGTACTATAATAGATGTGATATTCTGTGATGTTCCTCCTCTTAAAATTACACTAAGATTAACCAGTGTGAGGATGAAACCAAAGTGAAGAATGTGAGTTAAGACACAGAATCATTAAGTAACGTTGGGTTTGTGTTCCCTATTAAGAAAAATCGGATCTCTTGTGGTATTTTTCAGTCAGGTTCATAAAAAAAATATTCATATATGTAGAAGATAAAATAAATAATTACTAAGTTAGCCAGTGAGGTCAGAGTTAATAATGGTAATTTAATCGACCTATCAGAGCTCTCGTCTGTAGTTCATATCTGTTGTCTTATGTAGTGACTGCAGGGAGCCAGCTTAAGTGACACGTTTATATTTATAACCAAAACTAATGTGGCTTATATAAAGTTTAGGTCATTTATAGAAGTTTATAAAGGTCTCAATTTATGTAACTGGTATATAAATTGACTGTCACTAGTAACCTGTTTGTGTTATACAGGTATTACAAAATATATTACTGTATATGGGTAATACTATACTACAGGTAAGATTTAATTAACGACTAAGTTCATTTTAACACGCATTCTAATTTAGTAAATGCATTATCAATAAGTTAGAATTAAGAGAGACACTTTTCCCCACGAGTCCTCCCAGGTTAATATTGGTTTAAAATTTCATGTCATTATTAAAGGCTAAGTAATTTACCTGAAATTATTTGTAAAAAAATAATTATCTACAAAAAAATCCGTAATCATTCTCGAAAGAAACAAATAACATTAAAGGATAAAAAAAATGATGTAAGGACAAAATAAAGAAATATTACCTATAATGACTATTAAGACATTCGCTTGACTCGAGGAAAAGGCGCCGAGATGAAGGTTAAGTCATGAGGCAACAACACGTATTATTGTATCTTATTTTATCCACTACAAGAGCTACAAAGATACTTCCTTCCTCATGCACGTCCCAGAAGCCCTGAGGATGACATGACAATCGTCCTGGCGTTTTGCATCAACGAGAAACTTGTATACGAAGAGAAAATTGATAAGCCTTAACTTTGAGGTAAGACTTGCTTTTGTTACGGGTAGGAATAGTTTAACTTCTGCCATTATTGTCAATATTTACATATTTATTGAATATTATGGAAACAGGGACAGTCTGGGAATATATTTAATAGTGGTAATGCCTGAAATTTGGTTGAATTATTAAAAAAAATAATATGGCAACAGCTTGGTTACCTCGCATCCATAGGTTAGGTAACATCAGGTTAGTTAATGTTAAGTTAGGTTAAATTAGGTCAGGTTTCCTTAAATTTGACTTCAGTGTCTTTTTACTCCACAATTTTGTTCAGTTTTAAGATTTTTTTAAGAATTGTGAAATTGAGGAAAACACAAAGTTTATTCCTGACAAAATCATACACAATTTATTCTTAACAATCACACGTACAACATTAATTCTTCCTTGACAAAATCATCCATAGTTCGTATTTGAGTCACACGTATAATAATATTTGAGCCACCCGGATTTCTTAATAAAATAAGATGCAGAAAAAAGTCGCCGCAAGCCTAATGTCTTCCAAATCTCTCTCTCTCTCTCTCTCTCTCTCTGTAACACTGTTTTCTAGTTACACATACCAGGGGAACTTTCTCTCTAAAATACAGTGTCTCTTTGTCTCTATGATGTACGTATATTAGAGCGTATATTATTGACATTATTTTGTCTCCCGTCTTTCTTACCGTCTGTCTGTCGGCCTATTGCAGACTCCTTATTTTCTTATGCTATGTCTCTCGCTGTGTTTGTTGTTCTCTGTCTGTCTCTAGCCCTGTTTCTGCTATGTCTGCCGCTGTTTCTTGCTGTCTGTCTGTCTCTTGCTCTGTGTTTGTCTCTAGCCCTGTTTCTGCTGTCTGCCGCTGTTTCTGCTGTCTGCCGCTGTTTCTGCTGTCTGCCGCTCTGTGTTTCTTGCTGTCTGTCTGTCTCTAGCCCTGTTTCTGCTGTCTGCCGCTCTGTTTCTTGCTGTCTGTTTCGCTCTGTGTCCGTCTGTTGCTCTCTGTCTATGCAGGGAGTTACCAACGTGTGTGTGTGTGTGCCGTGTATTAACTGAGTCACACAGGAAGGTAAGGGGCCAGCTGTGTGTTTAGGAAATATTTGGCTAATGTTACTGTAGTAGTTTATTACTATTGTTATTATTACGATGTCTTATTATTATTCTATTATTGTTATTATTATTATTACTCTTATTTTTATATTATTGTTATATAACCGTAATTTAGTATGACCAATATGCCATAAATGCTGTTATTATATTTTTTTTATTTTACACGTACATTATGTTGTATACTGGATCTTGAGTGTATTGCTGATCCCGTTGAGAGTTTTGGGTATCCGTTAAGGACACGACACGTTGTACTGTACGAAGTTAATGATGTGTCTAGTGAAAGTGGCTACAACTCACCATATACCAACAAAACACAACCCAACACAACACAACACAACCCAACCCACCTGACCCAACACAACACAACACAACCCAACCCACCTAACCCAACACAACCCAACCCAACCCAACACAACACAACACAACACAACCCAACACAACACAACACAACCCATCCCAACCCAACACAATCCAACACAACCCAACCCACCTAACTCAACACAACACAACCCAACCCAACCCAACCCACCCAACCTAACCCACCTAACCCCTACAAGTAAATTTAAATCAGACTAAAATAAAATACAGTTCTATGATCATCACTAGAGGAGACTTATGAGAACCGGAACTATACAGGATTGTTTTGAGTTAATGTTATCAGATAAGTGATAAATTATCGCTGTGGCATGATACTGTTTCTGTGGTAATGTGTTGGTAAATGTTGCTCTGTTGGGGGTGATGTGACTCTCTCTCTCTGCATCAACAAGCACTACAACACCAACCCAACACCACACTACACCAACAATAATACCACCACCACAAACAATCAAGAAGTACCACACCACCACAATCAACAAGTACCACACCACCACAATCAATCAACAAGTACCACACCACCACAATCAACAAGTACCACACCACCACAAACAATCAAGTACCACACCACCACAAACAATCAAGTACCACACCACAAGCATCACCAAGCAATGACAATAAGTGCCAACATTTTCCCAGAGACGGTAAGTTGAAGGATGCAGGATACCGTCATTGGGAGCGGCGTGTGACTGGCTTCCTGTGTGTGTGTGTCGTGGGGACCTGCTAGTCAAGTGTTGTTTGGATAATAAATACAAGTAGGCACTGGTGATATTAATGTGTGTGTGTGTGGAAGGGGTTGGTGGGTGTATGGCAGCTTCCAGACGTACGATACCTTCCCCCAGTCCAACAATAACTCCCAACGTACGATAACTTCCCCAGTGCAACAATATACCCAGACGTACGATAACCTCCATAGTACAACAACAACTGCCAGAGGTACGAAACCCTCCTTCCTTCCCCGAGTACAACAACACCTTCCAGACGTACGATAACCTCCCTAGTACAACAATAACTCCCAGAGGTACGATAACTTCTTCCTTTCCCCAGTACAACAACAACTGCCAGACGTACGATAATTCCCTCCTTACCCCAGTACAACAACACCTTCCAGACGTACGATAACTTCTCCCCTCCAGTATCACAACTCTCTCAGACGTATGATAACTCCCTCCTTCCCTCTAGTGCAACAATAACATCCTGACGTACGATAACTCTAGCCTCGGGACGTAGCAGCAACAGTTTCCACGCCCTTAAGTAAGATGATTAGGAGGTCTTTGAAAACTCCTCGACAACTCGCCTAACAACTTCACCAACTATGAACGCCAAAAGTTTGTGAAGGGAGGAAGGCTTCTTAATTGACGCGCCAAAATGTACCGCCCATTTTTTTTATTTTCAGGATTCTGCGTTGGAGAGATTTATTTTATTTTCGTGTGATAATGTGAATAAACTGATTAGATTTTGTTTATAAATGAATGTGGGTGTTTGTGTTTGTTGTCTTAACACTTTACTGTCACTTTCTACACCTGTCCTAACACTTTACTGTCACTTTCTACACTTAACACTTTACCGTCACTTTCTACACCTGTCTTAACACTTTACTGTCACTTTCTACACTTAACACTTTACCGTCACTTTCTACACCTGTCTTAACACTTTACTGTCACTTTCTACACTTAACACTTTACCGTCACTTTCTACACCTGTCCTAACACTTTACTCTCATTTTCCACACTTGCCTTAACACTTTACTATCAACGAGTTACGAGTACAATTCAACTTACCTTTGAGAATCGATCTTTTAGTGTCATAGCTTAAAAATGTTAGATACCTTACCGAAAACATCTCCAATTATGAGGAAATTCTGCCTTACTTTACCTTACGATACAGGTAGGTGTACAGGTAGGTAGGTTGGTAGGTGTATAGGTAGGTAGGTGTACAGGTAGTCAGGTAGGTGTACAGGCAGTCAGGTAGGTGGGATATTAACCGGTAGGAAATCCGGACGTGGTCTTAGCTCTAGCATAATTAACATAATTTATGAGTCTTTCATATAAATAATCTGTGTTCTAGTTTAATTATAAATGAAACATTAAGAGATAATGGAACTGGTAACTCATAAAAGCTATCATTATACTGGTAGCTCATAAAAGCTATCATTATACTGGTAACTCATAAAAGCTATCATTATACTGGTAACTCATAAAAGCTATCATTATACTGGTAACTCATAAAAGCTATCATTATACTGGTAACTCATAAAAGCTATCATTATACTGGTAACTCATAAAAGCTATCATTATACTGGTAACTCACAAAAGCTATCATTATACTGGTAACTCATAAAAGCTATCATTATACTGGTAACTCATAAAAGCTATCATTATACTGGTAACTCATAAAAGCTATCATTATACTGGTAACTCATAAAAGCTATCATTATACTGGTAACTCAACGTCATCTCACAAGGAAAACATGAGACAGCCCCTCCTCCTCCCCTACCCCCCTCCTCCTCCCCTACCCCCCTCTACCATCTCTCAGACCCTCGTTTCCATAATCCCGAGACAGTAGACAGGATACAGTACAGGATTCATCAGGATACAGTACAGGATTCATCAGGATACAGTACAGGATTCATCAGGATACAGTACAGGATTCATCAGGATACAGTACAGGATTTATCAGGATATAGTACAGGATTCATCAGGATACAGTACAGGATTCATCAGGATACAGTACAGGATTCATCAGGATACAGTACAGGATTCATCAGGATTTAGTACAGGATTCATCAGGATACAGTACAGGATTCATCAGGATATAGTACAGGATTCATCAGGATACAGTACAGGATTCATCAGGATACAGTACAGGATTCATCAGGATACAGTACAGGATTCATCAGGATATAATACAGGATTCATCAGGATACAGTACAGGATTCATCAGGATACACAGTGTAGATTATGCAGCTGGGAGGGACGTGGGCGGGTGGGTGGGTGGGTGGGGGTGGTGAATGGGTGGGCGGGTGGGTGGGAGGTGACAGGATGTTTACGAACCAAACACCTTCTTTGATTCGTATGTGTTCACTCGTTCTTAAATCATCGTCATTAAAGGATTAAATCATTGTCCTTAAAGGGTTAAATTATCGTCGTCAAAGGGTTAAATTATCGTCCTCAAAGGGTTAAATCATCGTCGTCAAAGGGTTAAATTATCGTCGTCAAAGGGTTAAATCATCTTCGTCAAAGGGTTAAATAATCGTCGTGAAAGGTTAAATCATCGTCTTCAAAGGGTTAAATTATCGTCGTCAAATGGTTAAATCATCTACGTCAAAGGGTTAAATCATCTTCGTCAAAGGGTTAAATACTATAGGTACTTCCAGGGCCTATTATCACTACTGACTATGACACACAACTGTTCAGGTGAGTGTAAACCAACTCCAGGAATGTTGTTGTTATTATTAAACATTGGTCTCATTTGCAGGTAACAGAACAACATTGTGACATTAACTCTACGGCAGTTTCACACCTCCTCCTTTGGGGTCCTCTCTCGACTGAACCCCGGAGTCCCTGTCGGCCTGGTTATCAAGACATCCGGGGGAGGAGGGGGGACAACAGGGAACCAATCCGCGCGGGGCTTACTAACGCTCTGCCAATCAGCGTCCGGGTTTCAGGTAAGGGGTCGGTCGGGAGAAAGCTTCACTCAGGTGTGGTGGTGGGGAGTTTGTCGCTGGCTGCTAGTGAGGGTGGATCAGGTCCGCGTTGGTCCCCGTCTGTTTAAAGAATCACAACTGGTATACAACTCTTCCCTCCTAACCCTCCCCCTGGTGAAAGAAAGTTTTGAGGGGGTGAAAAAAAGTTATTGAAAAGTTATAAGAGATGTTATAGTTTTACAGTGTGAGGGGGGAGTTGGTGTTTTAAACGTGTGTGTGTGTGTGTGTGTGTGTAGGTTGTGTGAGAGGTGAGGGGTGGGTGAGTCAGTGATACAAGACTTCCATACTACTACACCGCCTCCGCCAAGAACACCAGCAGCAGTCAGCACTACCACCATCAGGTAAGAGGAGTCATGTGTTTTGAATCATGTAGGAGGAAGGGGGGTGGGTTACCTGTCTTTATTATTCCTACCTGGTTATCTCACCTGTTCCTTGTGTACGAATTTGAGTAAAGTTTATAAATTGTAATTGGTACGTTTTTTGAGATTTCGCTCATAGGGATGTGTGTAAATACTCTCTCTCTCTCTCTCTCTCGTGTTTTTTACGTAAGTCTGTTATTTTTACACATTTCACCTTGTTTTAAGTGTGTTTTTTCATGTTCTTATTTACATTTTTTTCTAGAGTAAATTCAGCGTCAAATGAGTTTATATTTACATAATTTATTTACGGGTCAGTGTCGTGTTTACCATTTTTTACACAATTTACCTTTAAATAGCTAATATATTTCCCAATGTGCTTGTCATTTTTCTTACATATTTCTGTAAATATTGATGTGCTGATTTTTTTTACACATTTACAAGTATTTTTATTAGGAATATTTACATGTATTTTGTCATCGGTGTTTATTGTAAATTGTTTTTTACAAGTGTGTAAATTTTCGTATTTTAAAAGTTTGAATTCTGCGTTATGATCATGTTTACAAATTTATTTTACACATTTACGAAATTTTTTTTACCATCGATGTGTTTATATGATTGTAAATATGTTTTCATTTACATATTTGTGTTAAATAGTTTAAATTCCTCGTCATTGCCTTTCTTATATCTATATTATTTACAATGATTTACATTTTTTAACACTAATCAACACGTTTGTAAATACACCCTCATATTTACACCAGCATCGTCTATTTTACATAATTTATAGGCCCGGTGTGTGTAATGGCGGCCCACATGAAGATTAGCCCCCTAGCTTACTTCGCCTAATGGTTAAATATCCCTATACTTCCTGGGAGGGTTAGGTTAGGTTAGGTTAAGTCTGGTTTAGGTTAGGTTAATGTTATATTAGGTTAGGTTAACTTTGGTTTAGGTTAGGGTAATGTTATGTTAGGTTAGGTTAAGTTTGGTTTAGGTTAGGTTAATGTTATGTTAGGTTAAGTTAAGTTTGGTTTAGGTTAGGTTAAGTAAGGTTAGGTTAATGTTATATTAGGTTAGGTTAAGTTTGGTTAAGGTTAGGTTAAGTTAGGTTAGGTTAATGTTATATTAGGTTAGGTTAAGTTTGGTTAAGGTTAGGTTAAGTAAGGTTAGGTTTAGTGGTAATTTAAACTGAGGTGCTTAATCTTCACGTGATTTAATGGTTTATATATTAATCGTATTACCTCCCTATAGCGGACTTATCTCCATAGAATCCGTTAAATAAGGGTTTCACATCTAACAACCTCGCTATAACGGACTTTTCTCTACATATAGTCCGTTAAATCGAGGTTTATATCGTTCAATAATATATTAAAATTCCTTTAAATATCGCTGTTTCATCTTAATTTTTTTTTATTAGTTACAGTAACGAAAATTAATACTTCCCCAGGGTGTATGATTTAATATTTTGTGAAGAATGTATACCTGTAATTAGCAAGGTGGTAGGCAGGTAGGTGTACAGGTAGGTGTACAGGTAGGTAGGTGTACAGGTAGGTAGGTAGGTGTACAGGTTGGTAGGTAGGTGTACAGCTAGTCAGGTAGGTGTACAGGTAGGCAGGTAGGTGTACAGGTAGGTAGGTGTACAGGTAGGCAGGAGGAGTGTGGGAAAACAGTCGTACACCTCAAGGTCTTGTGTCAGGCTCAAGGTGGTGTATGGCCTGGGGCTGTGTTGTGGTGTTTAATTGTTGTCGTGATTGTGGTTATTGTTATTGGTGTTATTGATGCTGTTATTATTGTTGCTATTATTAATATTATTGGTGTTATTTATTGTTATTATGGTTATTATTACTTCTGTTGTTAATGTTGTTATTTTTATTGTTATATTTATTGGTGTTATTGATGTTATTATTGTTATTGTGGTTATTTTTATCTTTGTTGTTAATGTTGTAATTTTTATTGTTATATTTATTGGTGTTATTGATGTTATTATTGTTATTGTGGTTATTTTTATCTTTGTTGTTAATGTTGTAATTTTTATTGTTATATTTATTGGTGTTATTGATGTTATTATTGTTATTGTGGTTATTTTTATCTTTGTTATTACTATTGTTTTTGTTATTATTAGTATTATTATGGTTATTAATATTGATAGTAATTTTGTTATTATGTAATTTTAGTTATTATTTTTGTTATTATTATTATTATTATTGACGTTAGAGGTTATTCTACTTATAAAGCCAGGATCATTACTTATATGTTAGTTATAAGTTGGGGTCAAAAATACTTCTCTTATATTTCAAGAATTCTTATTATTTGGACGCTTTAGTAGAAGACACCTCACTTTACTACTTATATTACCCAAGGTCTTTACTTATGTGTCGGTTATAAGTGGAAAGAATTTAAGTGTGTGTGTGTGTGTGTGTGTTATGGGGAAAAACTAGTGCGGACTGAAGGACGCCATGTTGTGAACCTCTGATGGAAAGACTAGAGTTGGCCTGTTTACTTGTGTTTGTTTGTTTGTTTGGTGTGTTTTGTTTATGAAAGTTTACCTGTGTTTGTTTGTTTGCTTGTTTATGGGAGTTTTTACGTGTGTATGTTAGTTTGTGTACGTGATTTTGTTTGCATTAGTTTGCGTTAATGTTTTGTTTTGTTATTTTGTTTACCACATCAAAATAACACCAATTTTTACTTAATCCACCAATTTAACACCAATTTTTACTTAATCCACCAATTTAACACCAATTTTAACATCTCATTACGTTACATTTTAGTATAATTTAACAGTAAGACACGTGCAGGAAATAACACCATCAGCTGTTTCCACCTCGCCATTCCGCCACGGTCAGCTGATTAATGTAAACAAAGCCTCCTGGTGATGGCTTCCTGTACTTGACCTGTGTATAGTGTAGTGTGCCCG
Source organism: Homarus gammarus (assembly GCA_958450375.1). Lineage (NCBI taxonomy): Eukaryota > Metazoa > Arthropoda > Malacostraca > Decapoda > Nephropidae > Homarus > Homarus gammarus. The sequence goes on along the minus strand of CAUDMG010002646.1, from coordinate 722,014 downwards.
TTTGGACCGTTCTCTCTCTCTCTCTCTCTCTCTCTCTCTCTCTCTCGGCCCGGTTTATTGAGGTTCAAAGCTAATCTGACTTTTCCTAATCTAACCTAACCTAATTTAATCTAACTTAACCTAACCTAACTTAACCTATCCTTATCTAACCTAACTTAACGATGACTTAACCCCTTGAGTACGATGACTTAACCCCTTGAGTACGATGACTTAACCCCTTGAGTACGATGACTTAACCCCTTGAGTACGATGACTTAACCCTTTGAGTACGATGACTGAACCCCATGAGTACGATGACTTAACCCCTTGAGTACGATGACTTAATTTGGTGGTGGTGGACTGGGAGGTTGACACGAGTATAGTCAGTGTGTTGAAATCTCCTCCAGGTGTGAGCGATGGGGCCTTCGTCAGGTAGGTCCCGACGTGCTGCTGGGAGGAGGTGGTGTGTGTGTGTGTGTGTGTGTGTAGGTTCATATTAGTATACATGACAAGGCAAATGACATATCAGTTACCTAGTGTTCTCCTGCTTTAAAACACACACACACACACACACACTTACTGTTTATCAAGCAGAGGGGATCTGATAGTGAAACAAAAGCGGCTTTGTTATTTTGTTAACTTACACCTGTGTACTGATCAGCTCAGGCTATTTTTAAAACTTTTGACCCTCTGATTATGTTAGTTTACCTGTCTTTTACCTGTAATTAGGAGACACTTTTTTGACGTAAGTAGTAGTGCAGTGTAGTGTAGTGTACTGCAGTGTAGTGCAGTGTAGTGTAGTGTACTGCAGTGTAGTCCAGTGTAGTGTAGTGTAGTGAAGTGATAATTTTCACATCTTTAGTTAAGAGAAAAATGTTTCCTTAAGAACGTTTGAGAATCCCCTTTCTCCCTCTCTCTCTCTCTCTCTCTCTCCTTTCTCTCCCTCCCCTTTCTCTCCCTTTCTTCCTCTCTCTCTCTCCCTCCCTTTTCTCTCCCTTTCTCCCTCTCTCTCTCTCTCCCTCCCTTTTCTCTCCCTCCCTACCCTCACCTTCAACTCCCTCGTGATAACCTTTTCCTTCAACTCCCACAATAACACTCTTCCTAATGAAATTCTACCACCACCACCACCACTACTACTACCACCACTACTACCACCACCACTACTACCACCACCACCACTACTACTACCACCACCACTACCACCACCACTACTACTACCACCACTACTACCACCACCACTACTACTACCACCACCACCACTACCACCACCACTGCTACCACCACCACCACTACCACCACCACTACTACTACCACCACCACTACTACCACCACCACTACTACCATTAACCACCATTACTACCACTAACACTACCACTATTACCATTACCACCACCACCACTACTACCACCACCAGTACCACCACCACTACTACCATTAACCACCATTACTACCACTAACACTACCACTATTACCACTACTACCACCACCACTACTACCACTAACACTACCACTATTACCATTACCACCACCACCACTACTACCACCACCACTACTACCACTAACACTACCACTATTACCATTACCACCACCACCACCACTACTACCACCACCACTACTACCACTAACACTACCACTATTACCATTACCACCACCACCACTACTACCACCACCACTACTACCACTAACACTACCACTATTACCATTACCACCACCACTACTACTACCACCACCACTACTACCACTAACACTACCACTATTACCATTACCACCACCACCACTACTACCACCACCATTATTGCCACTAACACTACCACTATTACCATTACCACCATTACCACCACTACCACCTTACCTAACCATCACCACTATCACTCCCCCCCTTCCACCAATCCCCTTCCCCTAACGCCATTAAACCCTCCCCTCTTTATATTAACATACCATCACCCCCTCCCCCATCAACCCCCACCTCCCCCCCTACATTAACATATCCCCCTCCCCCCCCCTCCCCCCTCCCCCGACAGGTGAAGGGGAGCCTACCGGTGGTGGGCAGGTATCGAGAATTAATGATTATTTTATGGGTATAGAGGAAATACTAAGAGGTGCTGGAGCCGCTACGCACCACTAACACTCCCTGATCATGTGGGGGGGGGGGGGAGGGGTGATGGGTGGGGGGTGGGTGAGAGGGGGGGAATTCGCTTTGCATGATGGTTCGTTTCAGCCCCCCCCCCCTTACCCGTCAATGCCTCTCGTCCCTTACCCGTCACGCCTCCCGTCCCTTACCCGTCACGCCTCCCGTCCCTTACCCGTCACGCCTCCCGTCCTTCCCGTCCCTTACCCCTGTCACGTTTCCTGTTCTGTCTGTGTAGGGTAGTGAAGTGTGTACAGTATGTGTGTGTTTGTTTTTTTGGGGTGTTTGGGTGAAGGTGTGTGTGTGTGTGTGTGTGTGTGTGTGTGTGTGTGTGTGTGTGTGTGTGTGTGTGTGTGTCGTCCTTTTAATTATATTAGTCAGGGTCTATGAGTCATTAATAACACGTAAGTGCTTCTGCTACATTTAACTTTATAATTAAGAGTAAGTTTCTTTATGTATACTATACTTGTAAACGCTTCTATGTATATATTTGATGATGTATATGTATTATGTGTATAGATATGTAAAGGCAGAGGTGTGTGTGTGTGTGTAATAATAATAATAATAATAATTAACGGTTTATTGAAAGAGCTTGGCAGCCAGAAGGCTGAAAATATACAGTTACATATTTGGGGAATGGGTTACGAATTACAAATAATATACAAGTAACATAAGTGACACAAATAAGACATATAATAACTTAGATGGGGAAAAGCTCAAACTACAGTTCATTTCAACATAGTGACAGTGTTACAGTATTACAAGTTGTTGATAATTTTTACAATGGTTGGGACTGGGCTGTTCTTATAGCGATCAGTTCGTGCACGTATGGGCTGGATGCGGTTGTGGTGTCGAACAGCAATTCTCGGACAAGGGATCTCAGGTGGTAGTAGGAGCCGGTGTCGGGGATGGTGTAGAAGCTTCTTACCAAATTTGCAGATGAGGTCGTGGTGATGGTCAGTGAGAGTCGAAAGGGTCAGTGTGTTGAGCGCTTCTTGATATGTGGAGTAGGAAGGGGAGAGAATAATCTTGCATGCCCTCTTTTGCACTTTTTCTAGGTGTTTACGTTGTGTGGCATTTAGGGAGGAAGACCAGGTGGGGGAGGCATAGGTGAGCTTGTGAAGTATGAATGTTGTGTAAACACTGAGGAGCTCGTGTGCAGGAACTCCGAGGGACTTGAGTCGGCGGAGGAGGTGGAGACGGAAACTGGAGGATTTGACAACTTCACTGACGTGTGGTTTCCAATTTAGTTTGTTGTCTATGGTGACGCCGAGGAGCTTCGTGGAATCTACAACCTGGAGTGTGTTGGGACCTAGAGTAATGGAAGGAGGTGGGACAATGTCGGAGGAGAGGTTGATGTGTGTGTGTGTGTGTGTGTAGGTGTGTGTGTGTGTGTGTGTGTGTGTGTAGGTGTGTAGGTGTGTGTGTGTGTGTGTGTGTGTGTGTGTGTGTGTGTGTTATCATACTCAGACTTAAGAAGATAACATCAGTATTATCACCAGGTCTTAATCTCACCACCACTATCACCAACAATGACCATAACAACTTCAAACACCTCACTCCGACACTAATATTCTCCCTCACCTCTCCCTTACACCCCCTCACCTCTCCCTTACACCCCCTCACCCCTCCCTTACACCCCCTCACCTCTCCCTTACACCCCCTCACCCCTCCCTTACACCCCCTCACCCCTCCCTTACACCCCCTCACCCCTCCCTTACACCCCCTCACCCCTCCCTTACACCCCCTCACCCCTCCCTTACACCCCCTCACCTCTCCCTTACACCCCCTCACCTCTCCCTTACACCCCCTCACCCCTCCCTTACACCCCCTCACCTCTCCCTTACACCCCCTCACCCCTCCCTTACACCCCCTCACCCCTCCCTTACACCCCCTCACCTCTCCCTTACACCCCTCACCCCTCCCTTACACCCCTCACCCTCCCTTGCACCCCCTCACCTCTCCCTTACACCCCCTCACCCCTCCCTTACACCCCCTCACCTCTCCCATACACCCCTCACCCTCCCTTACACCCCCTCACCTCTCCCTTACACCCCCTCACCCCTCCCTTACACCCCCTCACCCTCCTTACACCCCTCACCTCTCCTTACACCCCTCACCCCTCCCTTACACCCCCTCACCCCTCCCTTACACCCCTCACCCCTCCCTTACACCCCCTCACCCCTCCCTTACACCCCCTCACCCCTCCCTTACACCCCCTCACCTCTCCCTTACACCCCCTCACCCCTCCCTTACACCCCCTCACCCCTCCCTTACACCCCCTCACCCCTCCCTTACACCCCCACACCCCTCCCTTACACCCCTCACCCCTCCCTTACACCCCCTCACCCCTCCCTTACACCCCCTCACCCCTCCCTTACACCCCCTCACCCCTCCCTTACACCCCTACTCCTAATTCATAAACATTCCCCTCCCTCCCTCCCTCCCTCCCTCCCCCCCTCCCTCTTCCTCACAAACATTATTGGTGGAGTAGCATGTGGGCGTGAAGGATGGGCGGGGTTGTGGGCGTGAAAGATGGGCGGGGTTGTGGGCGTGAAAGATGGGTGGAGGTTGTGGACGTGAAGGATGGGTGGAGGTTGTGGGCGTGAAGGATGGGTGGAGGTTGTGGGCGTGAAGGATGGGTGGAGGTTGTGGACGTGAAGGATGGGTGGAGGTTGTGGGCGTGAAGGATGGGTGGAGGTTGTGGACGTGAAGGATGGGTGGAGGTTGTGGGCGTGAAGGATGGGTGGAGGTTGTGGGCGTGAAGGATGGGTGGAGGCTGTGGACGTGAAGGATGGGTGGAGGTTGTGGGCGTGAAGGATGGGTGGAGGTTGTGGGCGTGAAGGATGGGTGGAGGCTGTGGACGTGAAGGATGGGTGGAGGTTGTGGGCGTGAAGGATGGGTGGAGGTTGTGGGCGTGAAGGATGGGTGGAGGTTGTGGGCGTGAAGGCTGGGTGGAGGTTGTGGGCGTGAAGGATGGGTGGAGGTTGTGAGCTGTGGGTGGAAGGACGTAGAAGTGATGTGGGCGTGGCGGTGGGCTGACAGAGGGACGGGCGTGAGGGACATTGTGTTAAAAGGAAGTAAAACAAAACAGACGATCAATAACACAATACAACACCATGACCTTGTGTGTGTGTCTGTCTCTCTGTCTCTGTCTGTCTGTCTCTCTGTCTCTCTGTCTCTGTCTGTAAGTGTGTGTGTGTGAGAGGTCTCCTTATCACCTTTATTAGTAGTGTGTGACCTGGGGGGGGGGGGGGGGGGTGAGATAAGGTATTAATTGATGTCTCTCAGTTGGAAGCTTATCTTACCGATACCCTAATGCACCCTAACCTAACCTAACCTGACCTAACCTAACGTAACTAAGCCTACTCTCACCCTAACATGACCTAACCTAACGTAACTAAGTCTACTCTCACCCTAACCTGACCTAACATGACCTAACCTAACGTAACTAAGTCTACTCTCACCCTAACATGACCTAACATGACCTAACCTAACGTAACTTAGTCTACTCTCACCCTGACCTGACATGACCTAACCTAACGTAACTAAGCCTACTCTCACTCTAACCTGACCTAACATGACCTAACCTAACGTAACTAAGCCTACTCTCACCCTAACCTGACCTAATATGACCTAACCTAACGTAACTTAGTCTACTCTCACCCTAACCTGACCTAACATGACCTAACCTAACGTAACTAAGCCTACTCTCACCCTAACCTGACCTAACAGGACCTAACCTAACGTAACTAAGCCTACTCTCACCCTAACCTGACCTAACGTGACCTAACCTAACGTAACTAAGTCTACTCTCACCCTAACCTGACCTAACATGACCTAACCTAACGTAACTAAGTCTACTCTCGCCCTAACCTGACCTAACGTGACCTAACCTAACGTTACTAAGCCTACTCTCACCCTAACCTGACCTAACCTAAGGTAACTAAGTCTACTCTCACCCTAACCTGACCTAACGTGACCTAACCTAACGTAGCTAAGTCTACTCTCACCCTAACCTGACCTAACATGACCTAACCTAACCAAACTAAGCCTACTCTCACCCTAACCTGACCTAACCTAACGTAGCTAAGTCTACTCTCACCCTAACCTGACCTAACGTGACCTAACCTAACGTAACTAAGCCTACTCTCACCCTAACCTGACCTAACGTGACCTAACCTAACGTAACTAAGTCTACTCTCACCCTAACCTGACCTAACATGACCTAACCTAACCAAACTAAGCCTATTCTTGCCCTAACCTAACCTAACCTAACTCAAGCATCAGTAACAACACACAAACGTGATGTCACTTTATGTATCTTCCTGATTCAATACAAGAGAGTGACGTCAGAGATGAAGTATTTGTATGACTTCACGGCCCAGGACAAACACTTATGACGCTGCCAACACTTGTGACGTCACGGGTCTAATCTAAAGAGCTTGTGCAGTTTCCGTCCTGTGTTGGGATTCACTGTGTGTGTGTGTGTGTGTGTGTGTGTGTGTGTGTGTGTGTGTTGAAATCTTTTGATCTTATGTAAAATTTTTGTTATTATGTAAAAGAAAATGTCTCTAATCTTGTCTCCTAACTGGTGTGTTAAGTGAAGGTATCTAGTTAAGGTAGAGTCTCAGTGTTAATTTTGTCTCCTAACTGGTGTGTTAAGTGAAGGTATCTAGTTAAGGTAGAGTCTCAGTGTTAATTTTGTCTCCTAACTGGTGTGTTAAGTGGAGGTATCTAGTTAAGGTAGAGTCTCAGTGTTAATTTTGTCTCCTAACTGGTGTGTTAAGTGAAGGTATCTAGTTAAGGTAGAGTCTCAGTGTTAATTTTATCTCCTAACTGGTGTGTTAGGTGAAGGTATCTAGTTAAGGTAGAGTCTCAGTGTTAATTTTATCTCCTAACTGGTG